>CM052719.1:1105188-1146316 GCA_028551405.1 Uromys caudimaculatus
AAAAAAAAAAAAAAAAAAAAAAAAAAAGAAAGAAAGAAAGAAATAAAGAAAGAAAGAAAGAAAGAAAGAAAGAAAGAAAGAAAGAAAGAAAGAAAAAGAAACTCTCTAGAAAAAAATCACATGACACAAGTGAGTTTCAAAAGAAACCAGAACTTTCTACTTCATTAACTAACTTCACTCTAACTATAACTCCAACCACATTTGCCTTTCTGCTGACCTGATTTTCTCCTCTTGTTAATATCTGCATTGATAGCTTATTTCTTTTCATTATTTCTTTATACTTAATATACTTTCTCCAAGTGGTTTTCTTTCAATCATAAGAGAAATCAGGACTATTAAATACACACAATTGTCCCTTCAAAGGAAGAGAGATAGAGATAACCAGTTTTCTTCTCAGAAGGCTGAGATTGGAAGTGGATAAAAACCTTGGTGACCTCTGCACTATTCATTTGGCCAGGCCATTCTTGGTTTCTCTAAACACTCACAAGCAGTACCAGAGATGGCTAATAGTCTAGGTGGCCTCTGCACTATCTGTATATCCAAGGGATCCCTCTGTCTTCCACAAACAAGACTGGAGATGGTTGATATGTCCCAGTGACCACTGCATTTTGTGTATGACCAAGACCAGTCAAGATCCTCTACATCGAGGGACCCATGGTTCGGAACACATAGGTGGCAGAGGAGGGCCTTGTTGGCCATCAGGAGGAGGCGAGGCCCCAGTGAAGGGGAATGTCAAGGTGGGAATACGGGAGTGGGTGGGCAGGTGGGTGGGAGGTGGAATTCCCTCATAGAGGTGGGGGACGGGGAGGGGATAGGTGGTTTCCAAAACTAGAAAGGAGAAAACATTGGAAATGTAAATAAAGTATCAAAAAAAAATCCTCTTTTAGTCCCTTAAGATGACACATGTTATCTTTCTGTAGAATAAGTCTTCATGGAAGGAGTGATAAACATTTTGAGAGTATTATCCATGTTATTATGGCTCACTGTGTGCATGGTATTGTGTTACACCAGGAACCTTTTTTTCAAAAATTGTACCATACATAAATATCTTTAGAATAAACTGCCTGGTGTCAGACTTTAGATGGTTGAAACAAAATAATCAACTGAGTTCTTTGAATGAGATTTTCTTCTTGTCTCACATGGATCATTAGTCTGCTAGCCCTGGTGTTTGTAGAGATCTTTGCATTTATGCATGAATATACATGTATCTGTCTGTCTGTCTGTCTATTATCTATCTATCTATCTATCTATCTATCTATCTATCTATCATCTATCATCTATCTATCTAATCATCTATCTATCATCTATCCTCTAATACCTATTAGTCTATCATCTATCTATCTATCTATCATCTATTTATTATCTATTATGTATCTACACACATCTATCTACCTATCATCTATCTATCTATCTTTATATATTTATATATCTATAAATCTATCTATCTAATCTGTCTATCTGGCCCCATTTCTGCCTTCAGGATATTCAGGCATTGTTGTCTATCAGGCTAGAATGAAAGGAAAGAAGCTTGTCCAGGCAAGGTGGGTCCTCCAGATCTCGGTTGATTTGAGTGTGTGTGTCTGCTCTGAGATGGTTTTCGGTGTTACAGTTCTATTTATTCAGCAGTAATAAGGGATATTTAAACTTTAGGGAGTGGGTAGGGATTTTTGAGATGAACATACATTATTGGCTGGAGATTAAGTTCTGGGAATGCTTTATTTATATAAAGAAGAATTCCATATGCTTGCTGGACATGTCCTTCTAGAGAGAGCGGAAGTTAAATATGCAATTTGGTCATCAGGTTACATGATCACTTCAACAGTAGTGGAAGTTTTTGGGTGGGGGAAGGGGGCATATAGCAACATGCCCTGCAGCATGAAGGCCTAGAAAGAGGGAACTATCCTCACTTCTGCCTATCTCAAGATGAGATTTTCAGAGTTTAAACATGTCTCAACCTTGCTCATGCTCCAGGACTGTTCTCGGAATTACACATGGCCCAGATCTATCATCTATCTATACCCTCCTCCATTTAATCCTTTAACATTACACTTTACTTACTCTTATGATTACTTGTTTTATCTCTAACTCAAAAGAGTAATGAATGCCATAATGCTTTTTGCAGGAGCATAACTTAGTAAAAGGCAACATTAGACTTTATTTAAAGAATGATAATAAGACAACTTATTTTTACTACTGTTTTTGTATCTGTAAATGAGAGAAAATTGCTGGACGTCTGAGAAGAACCTGGAGTACAACCTAGTTATATAACCAGCTGGCCCATATCCCTGACCCATGTTTTTCTTGGTCCTCTACATATAAACTTTGATTAAATATAACATATAGAAAATGAAGAGAAGATATTAAAAAGCATGTTTTCTGAAAAAAATAGTGTCGATAATGTCCCATATTAAAAGACATGTTTTTATGTGACATATTTGCTCCTGTCATGTGTTTCAATAGTGACTGCTAATTTCTGATGTCTGTCTGCCTAGTAGAATTAGTAATGTTGTGGATTCATGCACACAGTATCTATTAAAATAATTTAGCAAATATTATACTTCTGATTCAAATTAAGGCAATATCAAATTTTCAAATGCCTACCATTGTTTTGTAAGTATTATATCTTCATACAATAAATATTTCTAAAAGGCTTTAGTATAACATTTAAGGAAGATTGCTAGTCTAGGAAGCCAGTGAGCTCCAGTGATGTTCTACCTACATCCAAAGTATTAGAATTACAGGTAGACCTCCATACCTATCCAACTTTTAGATGATTTCTGAATATCAAAAATTATTCTTAATAAATTATTATTCTATTTTTAACAAAATTTATTGGAATAGTTCATATGTGTAGAAAATATTATCAGAAAAAATGGTTTGGGAAGATTTCATATAGCTAAGGAGTTATATGATGACAAAAAGTAGGATATCCTTATGTTCTCTTTGCTAAATCACTACTTTTGCAAATATATGACCTATTTTCACTAGCCTAGCTCAGATGAGTTGTCTTAGTGAACACTCATGTATCTATGTTTGTAGTCAGAAGGTTAGGCAAAATGAGAATCTTACTATTTACCATTATTTACATTTTTCTTCATGCAAAATACTACAGATAAAACTTCCACAATCCAAATGTATTTTGGTGATAACTATGAATATTTCATCATGTTTTTCCCATTTTAATATACATATATCTTGACAATATTTTTCTCAATATGGGGAGGTTTCACTCAATCTACATACTGAGATGTTTATTTGTGGTCATCGGGAGTGATTATTGGTGTTATATACTTAGAAGTTTCCCCTCTACATTTTATAATCTATGGAAAGAATATTTCTTCAGTATATACAGACATAATTAAGAATATCATGGGTAGTAATTTTCCTTTTTCTCTTTAATGATTGTAACATATTATAGCTGTCAATTTCTAGGCTGAAAGATATTAAAGCATGGTTCTCATGTTTTCATTCATTGTCACAGCATTTCACTAAAAAATTAACTGTCTTTTAATTATTCTTTAAATATTATGGACTTAGGTTATAGGTGAGCAGATGAAGTACTTGAGGCACAAGGTTTAAGACAAGAGTTTGATATTCAGAAATCATCTAAATGCTGGATAGGTCTGGATGTCTGCTTTTGTACCAGACTGGCTTCCTAGTATCATTTAGAAATAGGTTTCATTGAGAGATCCTGCCTCCTTGATTAAGATGGAGTACATTCAAGGAATACTCCTGATGCCAACTTCTGACTTACACAGGCACACACACACACACACACACACACACACACACACACACACACACACACAATCACACACACAGTAATAAAAAACTTATTTACATAAGAAAACAATACACTAAATATAATAAAGCTCAAACTTTTTTAAGAAGTCAATAAAAGCTGTGGTCTAAATTTGGTCTAAACTCCCAAATTCTAAATAAAGCATATTATTTTATAGAGTTTTAAAAGCAACCATTTTTTAAATTTTAGTTCTTTATTTTGTATGATATTTCTTCTTGAATCATTTGATCCCACGAAATTTCTCAGGATTGGGAATCCATACTGAATGAAGTACATATAATTACTGTCTTAAATGAACAAATCCATTTTAAACACATAGGCTATTTATAATATCAATTTTCTCATTATATAGTTTTGTTCTAATATCTAATATATAATATTCAGCAATGGTTATATGTAAATTGTACCTTCAGTGTTGCTCAGAATGGTTTTGTTATAAAGTTAATATGTTTTTATCTGAATGTGGGTTTGACAGCTTTTTTTTTCATATTGTATTTTTTCATTGGTCATTTAAGAGTCTTAATGAGTGGTACATCATCATTACCTCTGTAAATGAAAAGTATGAATCTGTAACTCCAATTCTGGGAGGCAAAGATTCAATGATTCCTGAAATAATTGACTAGCTTGCATACCCAATCAATGATTCCAGGTTTAGTGAGAGACCTGAAAAAAAAATAACAAGGGAGAGAACAAAAGAGAAAGAAATAGGCATTCACTTCTGGCTATTATGTATAATCTATATATATGCACATGTAGGCAAACCCACATGAACGTGTCTACATTCTATGCATAAACATATAGGGAAATGATGTTTGATAGTGCATATATTTTTGAGAATTTTTATATAACTAAATAAATCAGAATGACTGCTCTTTCTCTACACTCTGAATGATATGTTATGGAAGTCTAGATGTTTTATACTTGAAAATCCCAACAGGTTGCTGTAAGTACCTTTGAAGCACTGTGTAGCTCAAGATTTATACAAGACTCTTTATAATAGTTCTTGTTCTCATAAAGAATTATTCATTAATTTTTTTTAGATTGGAAAGTTTTATGTAATAAATATTTATTGTACTTATATTTCCTATTTAATAAATGAAAATATATTCTTTGTTTCCTTTTCCTTCCTTCTTTCCTTCATTCCTTCTTTCCTTTATTCTTTTCTTCCTTCTTTCCTCTCTTTCTTTCTTTCTTTCATCTCTCCTTCTATCTCCTTTTTCTTTCTTTCTTTTTTTATTTTATTTTTGTTTTTTTTTTGCTTCTTTGTTTGTTGAGACAACATTTCTTTGTATAGCCATGGCTAACTTGTACAAAGCTAGCATAAGACAGGCTAGCCTCAAATTCAGAGATCCACCTGCTTCTTTCCCTGCCTCATAATTTCTAGTGATTAAAGGTATAGGCTACAACTCTCTCTTTTATTCTTTGTCTCTCAATCTAAAGTATAGTTTAATAGAATACATTAATTTTTATAGTATAGAATAGAGCTTATTCAGGGCTTCAGCTGGGAGTTAAGAGGCTAGTAGGGGCAGAGAAAGGCAGAGAGAGAGAATAGAGAAGAGGAACAGAGGCCAGCCATGAGCACATGGAGAGAGTGGGGAAGGGAATGGGGAAGGGGTGAGGGGACAGAGCAGGATCAAGAAGGGAAGAACAAGAGAACAAGAGCGAATACTCTACTTTTTAATAGAATGGTGATATAGCCATTCTGGAGAATTTTCCCCTAAACAAGCAAGCATCAACATAGATACACCAGTCATGTATGTTGCCTGAAACTGAGATCAGGTATTATACGCATAATGTATAATGGTGCTTAGTAGAAATTTTAAGACTTCTCATTTCTAATATATTTTCATTTAAATTATTAAAACACTAATATTTTGTTGTCAGGTTGTATATTTCTTCATTTTTCAGTGTAAATAAACATGAAGAATGAAATAATACATCTTCTGACATGATAAAATCAAACTTTACTTAGTAATGTTCTTATTTTATTTATATTTTGGTCTTTATTTTTATTATATTATGATTTACTTAATTTAACATTGTCACATACAAAACACAGAGTTTTGTATGTGTGTTCTTTTAAAAAGTACTTGATGTGTTCAAAGAATTAATAAAGCCAATCTGAGCCCAATACTAATCATGGATAATTAGTCGAATTTGTATTTTTCCAATAAACTAATAAATAATTGGTTGAGAGGATGCATAATTGAAGCTTCTGTTTTATCTCTGAAGATCTAGGACTAACACTAAGCCTGCACCACAATGGATAACAGGGTTGACTGTGGATCAGAAGACCTAGGAATTGTCATCACATTACAGGAATGGTTATTGGGTTTCAGTATATATAAAATAAAGCCATTTTGCTTTTCTATGGTAGGTCATGTGCTATAAAAATATCTGTCAGTTTATTTTCTAAGAGGAGCTTTAATAGTTTATTATTCAAATTTTAGAGAACAGTTATTTAGCTATATTTACATATTTAGTCTTCACAAAAGGCTTATATAAATTTATAAATTAATGTTGGCATTTTCATTAAACATATTTACACACAATTAATTTTATCTGGCTTAGTTGATACCACAGTCATTTTTACCTTTGCTAATAAGTTTATAAATTTTGGTCATTTTAATTAACAAAAGTGAGAAAGAATCTTGACAACAAATCTTCAACAGCATTTTTTAAATTTATCAAAATCAATCTATGTATTGGTTAACTTGCTCTCCTAAAAATATTTAATGAATATCACAAGAATGTTAATATAGGATATAGGCAAAGTAGAAATTAAATATAAAAAGGAGCAAAACTGTAATTTAGGGATACAGTTTATCTAAATAAAGCTGAAGTTAATCATGGCCTCTATGAACAAACTGTGTTTATTGAGTGTTTCAATGAAGTACCTAAAAGCTTAGTGGTAAATTCAGTGAAACACACCCAAAAAATTTTCCTCATATGCTTCCTCATTCTCTTGGCTTCTGTTTATGTGCAAAGCTGTTATGAGTTTCTCACTTTGGCCTATCTGGCTCCTCATTGGGTGGTCTTCTCAAAAGAACACAGATATATTTCAATCAAGCTTCAAACCATCCTAAGTTTTATTCTTAAGTATGAAAGAAAAACAAGGGATAGCTAATTTATCTTATAATGAACCAGTAACACGGAAAAATGTTTTCTTGAAGCATTATTTAAATATTTTCAGTGGTAATTATGTGGTAATTTTGTAATAATGACAGTCACCCAGTGACAAATGGGTCAAAGAAATAGTACATTTGATGATTGTTGATCTCAGAAGGGAAAATTACTTAAGTTATTCATTAGTATAATAAAGTCACAAGAGAACAAAGATTTTGAGGAGATATTTTTTTCTCTGACTCAAACTAAGATTTTATGTGATGTAAGAAATGATAAACTTGTATTTTAATATCTAAAAGTGTGATTCTTCTTGACTTTTAAAATAAGAAAAAAATTAGACTAGTTTTAATAATCAATAAGTTATAAGGTTTTCAAGACAGAGCTAAAAGTAAAGGCCAATTTCATAGACATTTCCATGGCAGGACTCAACACCAATTAGGAAAAGCCATACCAAAGACGATTTTTCTTTAGCTACTTTGAAGTTCATTACATTGATGCTCTTGTAAAATCATGAAATGAGAGAACCATAGGAATCAAGGCTATACAGAATAATAATGTAGCCCTTTTGCCATCCTGAAGTTTAAATTTAGCATCATTATCCAAAGTGTTCCTGCTTATGTCAAGTGTCATGAAGAAGAAAAAGAGAGGGTTTTCAAGAATGCAGAATTTAATAGCTTTATGGTATTTTATTTTATTTTTTTATTTTAGAAAATGTCAGATTAAAATAGTGAATAATCAGAAATAATATCTCAAGTCTTCTTGTATTAATGTAATTTAAAGTATTGGCTATATCAGTCTATTCTCATTCACTTATGTTAAAGATTATGAGTTATGTATTCTGTAATATTCCAGAAAGTGAACCAAGATGGCTGCTTAGATTTACTTTAAAACTTTGTATGTTACATTTTCCTGTTGCAGAATTTATGCAACCCCAAAATTCACCAGTGTGTCATATAATAATTAAGAAGACAATTATTCAGGAGACGAGCTCACAAAAGGATATATATTGGAGAAATCAGATGACCATGGGTCATATCCTTAAGACACACAGTCAAGAGCCACAAGGAGTGAAGAAAATGTTACAGTAAAGAGTTAGAAAATGACATCTAAAGGGACATATCTTCAAGTGAAGTTTGGTTAAAATAAGTAAATGGTGATCCTTATTTTAAAGGCCTATCAGAAATCTGACTTGATATGCTGGAAACAAATTCATTTCCTTCCCTTCTTCCACAACCCTCGATGTTCATAGACCTGTGTTTTAATTCCCTATATTTGCTGGGGACCTTATCACTGAGATGTGAGTCTTCTCTTCAAATTGTATTTTACCTGCTTCCTTACAAAAAAATCAAACTAGATTTCAAATCTAAATGTATGATGTTGAAGTTCTCTTATATATTATTAAAATTATAATAATTTGAAGAGACAATGAGGGGGAGGGGCAGTATCTTATAAACTACATTCTGTAATAATTAATTTTTCCTTTTCTTAAACTACATCTTTCAGAATTTCCATTAATGAAGACATGTTGGTGATAATAACATTTAGGTTTAAATTCCAGGAAATTTAAAGCTCAATACTGATTTGAATTTTAATTTTGTTGATGGCTGTTTTCCCATAGGAGATTAAGTCATTACAGTACTGCCCTCTGTGTGGATCTTGATACAGATGAAAATTACTCAGCTATCAGCCTAATTGATCTCTCCTTGAATGTGACCTGTTTTCCCTCCATGATTTGAATGAACTTTTTAAAATTTTCTTTGGTATTACTTCATTTACCAGTAAAACTTCAGAGATGAGATGTTTGATTAGTACTTCGTTCCTAAACTCTCCTGGATTCCTTCCATACGGAAAATTAATTTTAAAAAATGATAACATTATTCTTGCTATTTTTCCATCTGATGTTTATCATCTTTCATGTTCCATACAGCTTTCTGTCTCATCTGGGTGTTTTGGAGTCTTCGTCTTTTTTATTCACATCACTCTTGTCAAATTTTAATTTACCACAGATATAGTTTTCTGTGTAGATATTTCCTTCAATGATTTTTTAAACCTTTCAGTAAATTTCTTAAATGCTATGCATATTTATATGATTATCCTCATTAAATAACACTAAGTCTTGATTTTAACCTGGGCTCACCCAAGGTACCAGATAACTACAGGTAACTCCTCATCTTTTTGTCAAGAGTCTTGGCATTTGTGAAGTAACCTAGAAGCCTAGATTGGAAGGAATTTCTTTCTTTTCAGAATATTTTGCTTTACTTCTGAAAATACATGAGGATGAGAAACAATATTCAAGTATTATTCTCTGGTAAAGTCTGATTATGTTATAGCGTTTGAGACTCATGTCTCACATTCATGGTGAAACAAGTTGCTCACGGTAGTTAGCTTCTGGCAGTAACTTTTGTCCAAATCCATGAATGCATCCCACTATCTGACTTATTTTATGGGACTCCAACTGGTGCCAACAAAAGTTATAATCTCTGGGGTCTTGTCTGTCTTATTCTTCAGTGCTGGAAACCATAAGGCCAGTCATTATTCACTAAGACTAGATTGTTCAAGAATTGTTTGCTTAAGAACTTTTAGAATAGTGTTATCATGAATTTATATGTCAAACTTTATGTTAAATGGGTGGTTTAAGTTATTACTTTACGTTTTCATGGGATATTATATTTTCCTATATAGAACAAAATTTAAAACTAATCAAATGTATATGTAATTCTGTCTGGATTTATTTTGGGAGGGTGTTGGGTCATTTATTTTTTTACATTAATTATGGATATAATTTTTAAGCACTCTATCTCATATGACCAAATCCATCATCCTTTATTTTATCTGATAATCTTACTTCTGTATCATTTCATTCTGACAAAATTTAACCATTAGTTGTTCAATATCTGGGTCAAGTTTAACTCTATGTATTTTTTAAATCAATTCTCAAGAGAATATTAAATATTCTTTATTGTCTATAATTTTACTTGAAAATTGGGATATTGGCTGATTTTATTTTATTTCGCTAGTACCTGTCATATAAACATAGATGTTAATCCAAAAAATTATAACATGAGTACAAGGCATATCTTATATATTTCTTTACAGGTCTTTGAAATTTGGTTCCAACAGTAATAAAATTAGTAATACTTATAATCACTGATTATTTGCCTGAATTATTTTCTGCATATAAACCTTGTACTTTCTTGCTATGTTAAAGTATTTCAATGTTCCTGTAGGTTTCTAAAGATAAAAGTAATTTTTAACATTCAAATATAATTTCATGGTTGGTTGTTAACTTCTGATTTTGAATAATCTTGCAAATAAAAATTCATGCCTTGACTTTATAAATAAATTAAGCAAACATATCCCTTACTAAAATTTAAGGCTATGTGTTTAGCATTGTGATTATGTTAGGAACATGTTTTGATCTTGTTAGCAAATGCAAATCTTTGGGTTTCTCTTAACAAGATAAGTCACCAGGAATAGGCAAAATCATCTGTAGATTCTATGCTTGTTCCTCACATTAAAACATATACACAGATATGCAGTTACACATACACATTCACACAAACACATATATCGAACATATTTTAAACAACACAGTTCATGAAAATCTTGAATTAACAGTTACAATTATAAAAAGATTCCTCATATGCAATATTATCTTAGTAATCCTCATTGTGGTTCTAGGATAATATAGTAGAAATGAAGAATCCCTTGTTCTATGCATTGCTAAACAATCTTTTTCCCTGTGTTTTACCCAAGAGTTTTCCAATTAAACCTTTCATCTACTCTTAGGAATGGCAGACTGATATCTATGTAGCATCCATAAAGGTGAAGATGATAAAATAATTTAATTTTTGTATGATGGTAAGCTCAATAAACTAAAAAGAAACAAAAAATCAGAGTGGCAATGCTTTATAGATGGATAAAAATATCTTCGCTGTCTTTCCTTAGATTTGGTCTCTGACTTGTTAGGGTTTAAATCTCACAACAGGGAGATAATTTTCTTCAGGACTTATAAACAATATGTTATTAAAATGTGAGGGAAGGTAGTTTCAACATGTTCTACTTTTTTCTTTATATTTTCAGATTATGTCACAATACACTGAGACTTTTAACATTTTTGTAGAAAATTTCAGCAATGTTTATGTTGTCTTCTTTCTGTTGTCTGGTAGTTGGGTTAATGTTAATCAGTCATTCTCGATGAAACTTACAATTGACATCTAAAGATCTACTCTCAAGACCCTTAGTGCATATATTTGTCTGGCATCTTTTTGTCTTCATGTAGCACAAAACTACTTGAAAGACAGGAAAACATTGCTGATCCCGATAGATCATTTCCCCTAGAGTTCACTCCAACAAATCTACAACAGTCAGTGACAGACACCCACTGTGATTATCCTACATTTTATCCCTTCAACCTCAGCCTCTCTTCTATGTGATATATTTTACATATGTGTGTTTGACTTACATGACTTAAGTAGATGATATATGTTATTTGATATTATGTATGACCTGCTTCATTTCCCTAAAGGATTTTGATATAGACTGAATATCCAGCACTTTCGGATAAAGTATCCTCACAAACAATGTGCCCTGAGGGATGTAGCAGTGCCAGATAGGCCAACCCGCTTAATTATTGAACCACAGTAATGAAACTGAGACTTGCTTCTTTGGAAAAGACATCTGGCATTTCATGAATCAAGTAGAGCTGAAAAATGCCACTTTCTCACCTATCAATTATGGAAATGGTTTGCTATATTCTTCAGCCAAACTCTCCTAATTAACATGTCAAGATTATTGTTATTATCATCTTTTAACAAGAAGATTATATACATGAAGTTCTATGGATTACCCTACTGCCAAATGATTGGTAATTTCTCAGAAATTAAAAATGTTAAAAACCAGTGAAGTGGCTGAAAGTGGTGAGGGCAGGCCCTGTGATCTTTGGTGAAATAGAACTATACATACAAAACTCTCTTTGGAACTGAACTGTGGGCTTCTGGTTAAACTTAACTTTGCCTGGGTATTCCTGTAGACTTGGCCTTCTGATACCACTATCTGTATACTCAGAATTAGTTACAGTGACTGTCTTCCTGTTTGTAGATTGCTAAGTATCAACATGACCTGATGCTGTTTATACTCCACAAGCACTGAGAGCTTGAGAAAAGAGTTGAATTAATCTCCATAGCATTTACTGAGGCTTATTGTATACTCACAGTCTTAGTTATAATTTCAAACCAAAAACAAGGTCCTCCTGCGTATGACATCCAATGAGCCTTGAAAGGAACTAAGTACATTGACTGCCCTGGAGAGATTCCAGCAGCTTCTCCTCGGCTTGAGATCAGTACATAACAGATGGGACCATGGTGACTGATTTAATTAGAATACTTTAATAGCAGAATGGCAACCATTACACAGTTCTATCAGCCAGGAGGAGGGCCATTAAATCCAGAAAAGTAATTGTTTCATTGGGAATATATGTCAAATAAATATATCTACATGTAATAAGTTTATACCTATATTTAATCTGAAAGGGATTTTGGATGATTATGGAGATATCGTATTATATGACATATGATATTTATCTAAATCATTTGTTAGAAATGAACCTTTAAAGCTACTTGAATATTTATCTCCTCATATTATTTGAAGCATCCTGCTGTTTTAAGCCCCTTTTAACTTACTCAATGGTGTCCTTCAGAGAATGATACAGTAGGTGAGGAAGCTTTTGCAGACTGTCCAGAAAATAGACAGCTTTAATACATAAAAGACAGTTTATAAAGTATACAGCATTTATCTTGAGCTAGAGATATTTCTTATTGATACAAGATACAATTCTTATAGAAAGATAATAAATGCATATGCTTTTGATAGATTTCATAGAAATGGAAAGGAAATTAATCTTTTAAAATTATTAATATTTAATCAACACAATTTGAAGACTTTTTATGAAAATCTTCTATTACATTGAAATTCATACTTATAACCTCAGGATAACTATCATGCTAATTCTAGTAGACATCTTATTATATCTTGACTCCCAGATAGTACATGTCATTGTAATTTGATATAATCTCATCATTTATAAAATAGGGCAAACTTTTTTATTGTAATGAATAATTGGCATAACACAAGGCTTTGCAACATGGTGCTTA
This sequence comes from Uromys caudimaculatus, assembly GCA_028551405.1. Taxonomy (NCBI): domain Eukaryota; kingdom Metazoa; phylum Chordata; class Mammalia; order Rodentia; family Muridae; genus Uromys; species Uromys caudimaculatus. Next base: position 1,118,269 of record CM052719.1, read on the forward strand.
TTGAAAATTGTGGTTATATCATCCTAGAATTAGTGTCAATTATCCTCGTTGGAAATTTTTATTTGGGCTCTGCTAGAGCAGTAATGGATTTGAACCATTCCCAACCACTGATTTACAGAAAAGACTTGAAATTTACTTACACATTTTTTATATAATTTTCAACTTTTTGTTGCAAATACAAATGTCTAGAAGAAGCTGTGGTGGAGAGCAACCCCATAGGAAGACCTGCAATCTCAAATAACACAAACCCATGAGATATCTCAGACACTGAGCCATTAACCAGGCAGCATACATGAGCTGGTCCTAGGTCCCAGACACATATACAGCAGAGTACTGCTCAGTTTGACCTCAGGGGAAGAAGATGCATCTAACCCTCAGATACTTGAAACCCCAAGGAGTGGGGAGGCTTGAGGGGGAGATACTCTTGGAGAAAGGAAGAGGAGGAATGGGATGAGGTACTGTAGGAGGGCAGACCAGGTAGGGGCCATGACTGAATTATAAAAAATTAAAAATAACACACACACACACACACACACACACACACACACACACACACACACACGCACATATATATATGTATATATACACCCAGAGATGCAGGGAAGAGCACACCATTTGGTTGCCTGGGGCCAAATGGTGGTTTTCCCTGAAAACACACATACAAGTAACATAATATGGAGCCAACAGGTTATATTTGGGAGATATATATATATATATATATATATATATATATATATATATATATACACATTGTACAAAGACATATATGCATGCAACAACAACTGATGAAAACAAAGGCTGTGAAATTCTGGAAGGAGTATACAGGAATGTTTAAAGGAGAAAACAGAAATATGTAATTAAAATATAATACCAAAAATAAATTTAAAATATACATAGGTAGAACATCTTAAAATTACTATGTAATTTTCCTACTTTATCACTTAAGAAACAATGGTAAGTTCTTTGCGTGGAATCTTGAAAAAGAAAGAGATCTCTTTTAAAGAAAAATATTACATAGATCCCGGGAGACCACATTACCCAGAGAATATTTACTGATGAGTACTATAGGATTCAATTATGTCCAAGGTAGGTGATGTATGATCAGGATAGTTAGAGAAAGAAATGTTATTCTTCAATACATTTGAAGTACAATATGAACAACAAAACTATTGGCACTCCACAATAAATCATACTTTATCTAAGAAGTTAAAATTCAGTAAGCTATGTCTAAGTTTCTTTTTTTTTTCTTCTCCAGGATAAGAAAATAGCTCAAGGAAAAATGTATTATTTTGGATCACAGTTCAAGGATACAGACTATTATGGCTCAAGTAGCAAGTTATATCATGTCCATAATTAAGGAATAGAGAATAAATAAATGCATTCAGCTTCATATCATTGCATACACAGTTTAGGATCCCAGTATTGGAATGGAGCCACCCAAAATGGAAGGGTCCTCCAGCCCCAGATAACATAATCAACCCCCAAACTACAACTGGTATGCCAAAAGACTCCTCCTATTCTAGGTTACTTAAGAGTCTATCCAGTAGAAAGTTCAAACTAATGATAACAGCACATGTCCCATGGAATGAATCAGCCCAGCCATTTGTTAAACAGAAAATAAATGGAATTCTGTAACATGGATATATATCCAAGTAAGTAGTATCCATGTTAACTAGCATTACATCAATAACTGGCATATTATCTTTATGTGACATGCAAATTAAGAATTAAATGAAGAATGTATTAAAATTTATCTCTCCACAGGTAAACATTTGGGATGTGGGTATAACAGGTGCAAGAGAGATTGGAAAACAGCACAAATTCAGACCGTGTTACAGGAAACCTATAGAAATAATTGAGCATATTGAATTAAAAATTATATAGGATTTTAGAAGGGGAAGATTCAATGGAAAGATTCATTTTCCTATTTTCTGTAATTTGTTTTTCCATAATTGAGCAATACTGATTTGTGGGCTGTGCATTCATAGATTAAATTAAAACTGAATCAAAATATGTGGAATAAAGTCACAAATGTGTATGAACATGTATGGATTTATTTTCTTTTCTTGAATAATATCACAGTTAATTTGTGCTAAATATCAAAATAAGTGCTGTGTCACTTAAAGTAAGAGACTGGAACATGCTGTAAGGTTGGTACCTTCATGAGTCCAATGAATGAACTACATATACATATGTAAACCATATATATATGTGTGTTTGTGTGTGAGTATGAGTGTGTTTGTATGTCTATAAACACTCATGCATTCATATACTCTAGATTCAGTTACTGCTTTTATAAACCATGTGCAATTCTAAAAAAAGTTTTATTAATTCATAATAGATATATTTTTATTTTAAATATGTGCACATATCAATTTATTAGTATATGCATTTATATATGTATATTTGTATGTAGATATGAGAATGGCCACTTTTCTAGTATTACTAAAGAACACAAAGAACAACTGTATTCTAGTCCTTTGAAATTAACTGTCATCAGCAGCCATTGTGTTGGCTCATTGGGAAAATTGGCTTATATGGAGCTGACCGTCTAAGTTTGAATCTAGTACTCTCACAGTGGAAAGAACCTGTTCTTGTAATTGTCCAATTTTCCTCTGAGTTCATAAATGTAGTCTCTCTGCCTCGAATGTATACATATACATACATACACATACATATGTATGCAAATATTTAGAATAATATATAATCATATATTTATATCATTTATTTATTTAATTGGTAATATACAATAATATATTATAAATGTATAGAGAGAATAATATATATTATATAATAATCATCATGAAAAGTATGGTGCCTGTGTGAGTCATGTGACCTTATAAACCTCAATCTTTCATCTGCACAACACCAAGTTACCTGTTTTAACTGTTTGACTCATTCAGCAGTTTGATTTTTCTTCCCTGAGTTCCTGTTACAACACAATGCTTAACTACTATGGATAAACTGCCTTGTCTTTATTTCCCCTTTCATCTAAAAATGCAAATAGTTGAGTGAAAATTCTATCAGGCATGTCAAAAGCAGGAGAACAATTGGCTCATTATTTTATGGCCTTCTGAGGTCTGATTTTGTTGTAATGCAATAATATGCCACTAAAAAGAAGTATGCCATATGAAAATCATTTTCCAATGTTCTCTCTATGAAATATGACAAATAAAACAATTATTTATAATACCAATAACTGAAATAGTGCCTGGCTTTTGAGATCCTCAGTAAATGTTTATTGAGTTATTGACAGAATTAAGCCAACCAAATATCCTGTACCTATGTGACAACAATGCTAATACCTAATTGTCAATAAAACTGAAGCTTCAGGCTGCAATTCAGAAGCAAATATTATTTCCACCATGATGGATATTGTCTTTCGTTCAGCTTCGGGTAGAACAAATGAGTTGTATTGTAACCTGTGCCACGTAGGAAATTAACTAGAACATACAAAAATTAAACCTGTCAGCACAGCCTCTGCAACATAGTAAAAGAACCTAATTTTAAAAAATCTTAGGACCTAATTCCAAATACTTGAAGTGTTTATAAAAAATGGATGAATCCTTTCATATGTGTAGTCTAGGGGGAAAGTGAAATAGACCAGTTTGAAAAAAGGAAGAGTAAAGAAACACCTGTCAACAACATAACTGACAGTCCACGTTAGCATTCCTTCTAGGTTCTGCCCCACAGTTAGCTAGCAGCAGCCAGGTATGCCTGATGCACTATAAAAGGGGCTGCTTGACCTCTCCTCACTTTCTCTTCGCTCCTATTCTCTCTCTCTCTCTCTCTCTCTCTCTCTCTCTCTCTCTCTCTCTCTCTCTCTCTCTCTCTCTCTCTTTCTCTCTCTCCATTTCTCTGTCTCTACTACAACCCTCAACTACCCTCCTCATGCCCTAAATAAACTCCATTCTATACTATACCCTTCCTGTGGCTGGTACCTTAGGGGGAAAGAATGCCTCAGCATGGGCCCACAAAGGCACTCCGTTCCCACCCTCCCCTCCCTGTTCCATACCGTGCCTCTACCAAGCATATCCCTGACCTTCTTTTTCTTTTTTATAAAACACAGCAGTCCATATTTAATTAGTAGCATCAAATTGGAACTATAAAAGATCTTAAGTATTTAGAGTTTTGAGCAATATATTTAAGATAATGAATTTCTCTAATAGATCACATTTGACTACTTAATTATTTAGTAATCATATATTGCACATACACTGTAATTACCAGTTAATAACTTATTGTGTCTATCTTAATCCTGAAGAAATCAAGAGCCAATGAGCACCAAGTTGTCCATGTCATTTTGATCACAATATTGGATATGGTTTATTATAAACACATCAGATGTCTTTATTGAAATTGCAGGAGGTCGTAATACACGTGAACAGATCAAATGTCACCCAAAATACTGAAAAATACTGTGTGAGTCTGTCTTCTGGTTCTCATCATTCTTTGAAATATTGAAAGAACATCATGCAGGTTTATATGTACTAAAACATGTTAAACACATATAGTATGTATTATATACATATATGTGTTTTAAACTAATTATTACAATTGTTTTATTAAAAGTTTTATTAATTTGCAATGATTATTAGGTATTTGCTAAAAAAATTGAAAGTTCAGCAAACTTAAATGGTTATTTAATCTCCAAGTGAAGGACATGCTTCCAACCTACCAAGCAAGTTATGATATGATTAACACTTGGTTCATATATTTGATTTTTCATTTCTTTCAGATTGAATTCATAGGAAATGTGTGCAGTAATTTGAAAGCTCTTATGTATTTGTTTACCCAAGACTATTCAACTCCATTATCAAGCTCAAACATCATTCTAATTCATGCAACTGAAGTGTAAATGATAATAGCATCCAAATGATTTTAAGTTCTGGAAATATATTTTAAAATTATTTGTATTGTTTGAGAATTTTATGCATGCATATATTTTGGGTTTTTAAATATAACTTTGTAAATTACTTTTATTTTTTGACAATCCAGTAGTTACCTGCCTCCCAGTCTGCCCTCCCATAGTTCTTCATCCCATTCCTTCTTCCCCCTCTCCAAGAAGATGTCCCCACCTCCCCCCATCCAACCCCTCTACTAGGCCTCCCCACTCCCTGGGGCCTCAAGTCTCTCAAGGGTTAGGGACATCTTCTCCAACAGAGGCCAGACCAGACAGTCCTCTGCTGTATATGTGTAGGAGGTCTTGGACCACCTCATGTATGGTGCCTGATTGGTGGCTCTGTGTCTGAGAGATCTCAGAGATCCAGGTTATTTGAGACTGCTGGTCTTCCTATGGGGTCACCCTCCTCCTCAGCTTCTTCTAGCCTTTCCCCAATTCAACCACAGGGGTCCCCAGAATGAATGGAAATGTACTATTTTGATCAAATCAAATGTCCAATACCTTTGCTTAAATTCCTCCCTTTTTACCCCATTACATTTCACTCCCAACTTCTCATGCTTGATTATATATTGGGAGACCCATTGATAAAGGGTGAATGTGCTTCTGTGGGTACTGTGTGGTGGTAGAATTATCAGTGGCATTGTCCATGGTCAATTGATAAAATCATGAGAATCACCCACAAGACAGAAGAGAGTGACTGGGAACATTGTATTGTTTTAAACAGAACCTTCATAATGGAAGAAATCTTATGTTTCTAGGGTATTTAAAATAGTGGGAATACCAGTGGGAATAATGATTACAATCATACCCATAATTATATTTTTATAGTAATTTTAAATGCCAAGTAGTATTTGTAACATTTTACATACACTTTTTTATGTACATTTCATGAAATAGTATAGAGCAAACAATCATAATTTGAAAATGAGTATGCTCTAAATGTAAAATATTTTGAGTGTACATATGACACCACTAGTGGAAAAAATCTTTACCTATTTATATGACAGCTCAGAGGGAAAATATCAGTTCACTAAAGAATTTTAGAAAAATAACCTTCAGGTTACACAAGTAAGTAAATATGAAACATGATTTGATGTTTAAACATAGGTTGGTTCTCCAAGGCATCAAGTATGTATGTATACAAGTTTTCAATATCTCTAAATTGTTGAAATCTATACTATGTCAAGCCCTAGCTATGAGATAAGAGAAACTCAGTCATCACTAGGATTCCTAATTATGAGTAAACTGAGGCACAGAGAAGGACATTTTTTTCTTTTATTTTATCAAGGTCCCAGATGTAGAAAGTGATAAAGCCAAGAGACCCATTCTATCTGCAACCCTTTCCTCTATTAGCAGTCATGGGACTCATCAAATTTCTTTTAAAATGTCTGTTTTTCCTGTGAATTTTTCATTTCTAAGTACCTTTAGCTAAGAAATTTAGCTATTCAGTCATTTCAATTTAATTTATATTGCAATGATAATGTCATGGAAAGCAAGACATCAGTGGAAGGTGGAGGGAAGACCCATTTAATCCCAACCTAGGAAGAGGAGGCAGGCAGATCTGTATGAGTTCAAGGCCAGCCTAGTCTTTACAGTGTGTTCCAGGATAGCCAAACCTCATACAAAGACTATGTTCTCAGAAAAGGTGTTTGCATGTGTGTGGAGGCATCAATACCATATAGGTTACGTTTTAAACAGATTATTTAATTTATAAAGGTTCTAGTAATAACATTTTAATATAAGTGTTGAATATGGTATTGGAAAAAATACAAGTCTTTAACTTTCTCTCCAGGTCATTTGAAGTTGAGTGATTGGTACAACTGTTTTGGCACACAGGAAAATTCAATTTACATTTCTGATTGTTTTGATAGTGCCATTCTTAGGACAAAGAGAGCTAGAAGAAAAGATTATAATCTGTATATTTCTTGTTACAACATCAGATAATATGGCATATAGTTGATTCAATACCACAAATGTATCATTGTTCAATACTTGAAAAAGGCATGTTCTTTTCCATTGCCTGTGTTTCTATTTCTTCTCAATCTTCAATGAATCAGGATACAATGACAAACATTATAGTCACAGGTAACAGCAAGTGGTGTTTGACTAATTGGAGAGGGTTTATTATTGTGTTTGCCATGTATAGACTAAAATATAGAAATGCAATTCAGCCTAAACTTAATTTGACTTAAATCCTTCATTTTGTCACTAAGCATCTAGAATTTTAGACATGAATTTATACTGTCTCTATCTTTGTATCTTTATTCCTACTATCTTATGTGATTAGTAAATCTATTCAGGTTGTCAAAAATCCTACTTATTTATTAGGTAGCCATAGCAATAGAGATTTGTTTCCACACAGTTCTGAACTAAAAGCCCCAGATCAGGGCACCTACATCAGTGGATTTCAGAGAAACAAACATTTTTTTCTGGTTCACACAGAAATTGTCTTCTCACCATGTGAGCACATATTAAGAGAACTAAGGTCCTGCTTAGTTGTTTTACAGGATCGCTAATTCACCCTAAAGGCCATATAGCCTGATGCTTCCTTTCCAACTATTAACAGAGATGGGGCTAAGACTATCACATATGATGGAGTGTCTTGATCACTCAGCATTATTGGAAAAGAGGGCAATCAGAGGAATTCATTCAGTATTGTGCTGTGAAGGGTTAATTGTTTTATTAGTTCTTTTCAATTTTGTACAGTACATCTTGATAATATTCACCTTCCTTCTCATCTTCTCCAACATTCACCCCCATTCAAATTGAATGTGTGGCCATCTACTGTACCATGGTCAAATGACCGGGTATCCCATCCTCAATGAAATCTGACTCTTTCTCTCCAAGCAGCTATGTTTTGCTCCCAGGATTGGGATAGAATATAATTGTACCTACCATTGTCAATGTATTTTCAGCTATGGTTAGTACTTGTGGGATTTGTTCTTGCTTAATCTTGTACAAATCTTGTGCATGGTAGCAAAATCTTGTCACTTTATATCACATCTATAAGTATAACAACAAATTCTTAGGTATTGGTTTAATACTACATCCATTTAGAAGAATAACAATGGAAGGATTTCCCCTAAGGCCTATTACATATCTAGTCAGGTATGGATTTCATCTTGAAGAGCAGGCCTTATATCCAATCAGGAAGTGTTTGTTTACTACCATGGAATTAGTGCCATTATTTTATCATTGGATGTATCTTGAGACTATTTGATACCACAGTCTAAAAATGAAAATCCCACTGCCAGGAATGGGATTTTTGGAGTCATGAGCATGTGAGTTTCCATAAATCTCCAAACACTACAGTATATTGAAATTATCTATGTTACTTTCTAGGACTTAGTGATAGAACCATATTGCTGAAGGCATCATATACTTGAACATGGCAAAATCAAGCTAGCCCTGATCTTGAAGTGTCATATCTACAAGATATATTTTATAATGCTAGAAGATGCTATGTAATTCTCACCTAGATATGATCTGTACAAACTACAATAAAGACTGGTTTATAAAAACACACCTGCTTGATATTTATTTCTAATTCACTTGAAGTGCCCAGCTTTAATATTCTAGCTTTGGCCTAATAGATTCCATTTTTTGCCTAGACTCCATCTTATATTCAAATTGCCCCTAGTTTGAGTTAAGTTACTGAAAAAACCATATCTTGTTCCAAGAACCACTAGACACTTAGCCACCCTTTTAGCAACAGCCACTCAACCCTAGCAAAAACTAATCAGTATCAAGAAGGACAGTATCTAATATTCCAGATAATATTGCTCAAGGTGGCTCCCCATTGTTCATAGCCAGTTGAAATCATTACTAGCTAATAGAATTGTGCCAACGTTATGACCTTTAAATGTCAACCAATCATGTAACTGAAAAGTTGGGAAATCCCTCACCCTGCTTGCAACCACGATAGAAACACACAGCTTTACTAGATCAGGGCCTTTCACTTCCATCCACTGCATTGTAGAAGTCTGGAGGTCTGAGCTCGAGCTTAAATAAAGACTCTGCTTTTTCCATATGTGTTGGAGTCTTGGTGGTCTTGGGTGGTCACTGGGGAGTTCAAGATCTGAACATAATAAGCTTTAGCTGTTGACAAATTGTTTTCAATGTGTGGAAAAAAAAAACCGGTTTTCTGCTTTGAGTTTCAAAAGAGAAGATGACTACTACAGGAAGGGTGACATGAGGATTATAGGGCTCTTCACATTGCTGCTGGAGCTTTGACAGGCTGCTTGTTCTGTAGGTTAGTCTAGAAATATGTATGACTTCTAATTCCTCATGTTTAAGTGGGCTAAGGACACATTGTGAAGTGCTCAACCATTCTAAGAGTTTGACCCCATTAATAGATTGCTCTACAGTTCGTAAGGTGTAGGATTAGATAATTTTTATTAAAACCCTTGATCCCACTTCTAGATGTGGACCTCTTTAGAAGTAGTCGCTTCTACTTTAGAAGAGTGCCTTCACTGTCTGTTGAGTCCTATTTATACTTTCTTCATACATCATGTGTCCTTCCATGGGTCTTGCCTCAGCAAAATACTATGTGAGGTAGCCTCACCATGTGTGTCTGTATCAGCAAAACACCACATGAGTCTGTATCACCTGACATATCCAGAAACTTCTACATCATTAAGGGTGTCTATTAATATTTTAAATATTTGTTATTCATGTTTGATAATACAGCACTGAATATTTTTCATGATTTGATCCCTCCCTGAACCTTCTATACAACACTTTCATAAATATATATAATATATATGCTCTTCCTCATTTTAATATCAGAATAATAGGAAATATATGTTTTCCAGTGTCATAGTCAGCCCTGAAAATAAAAAAAAATATACGCACAAGAAACGTTATATTGATTAAAAGGGTTATATTTAGGAACACACATATATAAAAATACATGCATTTATGTAAAAAGAATTACTGAAAAAAGAGTACATAATTTGAAGGAGGACATGGAGAAAGGGAAAATAGAAGTAAATTATTATCTTAAAAATGAAAAAAAGAAATATCAATAGCATAAATATAAAAGCAAGTATTCTGTAGCATGAAGTTCTTTGTGCTATGTAATTTGGGATGCCATGCACATAGAAGAGACATTTCTAACTTAAGCATAGTCTATGCATGAGCTCACACCACTAAGCACTGTCTATGTGCTTTATGGAAACATAAGATAACATTAACATAGCCCAGTTAATTTCCTTGATTCCCATAACAGCTCTGCAATGAAATGGTCTTTTGTTTTCTAAAGTAATATTTTACTGAATAACTTTTCAATGGGGATTTTTTTAACTAATGCTAAACTTCAAAGGTAATTCTCTATGTACTGCAGCCCACCTACACAATCATTTAGTTGAAACTATTCATTTTGCACAAGAAAAACCCAGGCATTGCATGTATAAAAAACTTACAAAATTGGCTCACCTAAACAGATAATGAACCAGAAATGGAATTTTACTTGAATGACAATCAAAGAAAGAATCATGGGCTTAAACACAATAGGATTTACTTTAATTGATGAGCCTATATATTTAATAAAGATGGGTTTCCTCTAATCAAATATGTAAGAAATATAATTTCAAAATAATAAACTTCCACCAGTCCCTTCAAGTTCTAAAACACGTAACACACATTGTCATTAGATAAAATCTGTCTATAGAGGCCAATTTAATTATAGTAGATAATTAGTGGGATTTTTATTATCTATATTGTTTCCATTGTTATATTTCTTAAAATATAGCTCAAACTTTATCACATTTTTGGTATTATTATGAGTCTTGAAGTAATGTATTTTTAGTTAAAACTGAACCTACTTGTCACTCACAGGAATTTGATGTGGGATCTACTGAACCCTGAGACTTACAAATGTATTTTTGAGGTTCATAAATTTGAATAAAAAATTAAATAAATAAATATTTAAGTGTCCCTTAGCTGAAATTTAGCATTTCTCTTAATCTTAAGCAGGAAACAGGGGATTGGGGATATGACTCAGTGGGTAAAATAATTGCTGTGCAGTCTTGAGGAACTGACTTGAATCTCTAGCACCAACATAAATGCCAGACTTGCATTTGCAAGCCCAACACTGGTGCAAGGGAAAATCAAACAATTGTTAGGCATGCTGGTCAAACATGCCTACCCAAAACAGTAAGGTCCAGACTCAGTGGGACACAGTGTTCAGAAACAATAAGTTTGAGATAAATTAGGGAAGAGAACAAATTTTTAAAACTGATCTTTGCTCATGTACATATAGGTGAGTACCTGCATACACATATGTGTATTAATGAATATACTACTACACAAAGTATGAAAAACAACTAAATTAACACTAGCAATTCTAGGTGACTTTGAAACCAACAGAAATCAGATAGTCTATGTTATATTAAACATTCAGAGATATTAACAATAAAGTATGCACTTGCATCTAATCTGAGATGATAATTATTTTTTCATATATTTACTGTGTTGTGATTAGATAACTTTTCTTTGAAGCCTTTGTATATTAGTTTGTATGTTTAAAAGTCAGTCCTCAACTAGATATCCAAATAGACCCATAGCTCAAAAGCAATTAATGATGAAATATTAAGAGTTTCTAGTGCATGTTTCAATAAGAAGGAAGCAGGTATGTGATCAGCCTTTTGACTTTGTCCATGTTTTCCTATTATTTTTAGATTGAATGTTAAATATGTATTACTTTCTCTCTTCCATTTTTCTCTGAGAACTGAAATTCAGCAACAATACATTTCGGCTAAATTTGAAAATTAGTAAAGGGTCAAGAGATAATACATATAGAATGTATATATTGAACAAACATATTTGACACATATACACATTTATATTTCAATGATTTGGACATTCTATAAAGTTATTTGAGATATATGATAATGTAGAAATGGGGATGTAAAACTAAATAATCCTCTTGCAAAACATGATTCCATTTTCTTATAGATTTGGAATAACATATTACTCTGCTCATTTAATAGTTTTGATAATCCATCTACAGATGTTCTGATTTCCAGATAATCTATGTTGTTTTTATGCACTTGGGACAAGAAATCTGTAGTCATCTGTTATCCCAGTTAGTCGGAAAGGCTCCCTTAGTCTGTTATTGAATAAATTTTCACAATATATTACTTCGTTTCTCAATACCTTGGCATGGCTTCTTGGCAAGAGGTATAACTACATAGAAACTAATTACACTTCTGAACATCAGTAACTCCCTAACCTTGGGTCTGTTAACTATATTCTCTCTTACTGTCACTCTTTGTGAAAGTGTTTTATATAACAAACCACTACAAGTTCAGTTACATAAAATTATTACCTTTACATTCTGGTATATTTTTATTACTTAGATGTCAATTTGGTCCAAGGAAGGACATAGAAGTTTACTTTTGCTCAGACATACTTTAATCATCTGGAACACTTTAATTCTGAGGATCCAGTAAATATTCTTCTTTGAAACCTATGTCCATGTGTTGATGCTGGCTATGCATTGTGGGTGGTCTCAGTTCAGCTTTTTGATACCTCCACTTAGAGGTAGACTCAGAGAGGCTATATTTCAAGAAAAAAACAAAGCCTAAGAGAACCAAGAGGGATTTTTACTTTTTATTAATTAATTACATTGTATGATGTTACTGTCACTGTTCACAAACTCATATGCAGAAGAAACACAGCACATCAAGATTAGACTCTCTGCATGGAATAAGCTGAGTGTTCCATCTCATTGCATTCAATTTTGGGGAATACTGCCTGTCTTGATGGCTTTCTGGGTTGTACCTCCTTATCTGAAACACATCAAGCTCTTCAAGTCAGTGGCTGCCATCAGTTTTACTGTTTCAGTATAATGCTGAATGTGGCATTTTCTTAAAAGGTCTTAAAATCTCCAGATTATCTATGGGAGACATATACAGATCTCCTCTAAGTTGAAATTCCCCCCTAAATACACAGGGATGTTAGAAATTTCACTGCATGGCACGTCGGAATGAAAATATTGGTGTGCTTCTTGGACACAATTATCTTCTATAATCTAATGCCATCTGTGGGTTTAGTCTTCCTGCTTGAGACCAGGTTCACTAAATTGAGAAGTTGATTAGCATGTCAGCAGATCATATTTACTAATCTGGTATTCACTGTGTCTTTTATGTTATAATCGTTATAGCTTGTGATATTTTTGGAATATTTAAATCATTTCCCTCACTTTGCTTATTATAACTCAAACATAAATTTAGTATCTACTCAATTATTGCTCTAGTTACAACTATTTAAAACCAAATTTGGAAATTGAAGCCATTTTTTTTTTATTTTTTTATTCTCCATGGAAAATAAACTCAGTGTTACATTAAATATGGGCAAATGGTTTTGAGTAATAAAGAACTAAAAAACATTTTTCATATATTTTAAAATGTCTTGGTTAAATTTTCATGTGCAGTATACGCATATGCAACTGAACAAGAAAATTATAATCAACACTGAGTATAATGCTTTTAATCATATATTTTAGTGGATTAGATTTATTTAAAAATAAAATTATATTTATCATTAAGTCATTCTGCAATTCAGCACTGTGGTTTTAAGAAATTTGAATTCCCAGTATTCTCAGGTTTAAAGAAATCATGAGAACTTGAGTGTATAGGTGTATGCCCGTGCTCAGGTTTTGTCTGATATGAAGTAATCCTAGAGTATTTATTATATTACTGTTTTATAATGTTATTTCAATATGATACACTTCTATCATGCTCAAAAGCCATGAGAATGTAGAACTAGGAGGACCATGATTTTGGGGCTTGCTTAGGCTAAACAGCAAGATCCTGTCTCAAAACAAAACACCTTTAGAAAACTTGTAGATGGATTAGTTGCTTTTTCCACAGTGTTGGTTTATAATGAATATAACATCAATTAGTGGTCTTGTCTTTATGGGAAGCACTTGTGGATCAATTTTGGACATGTTTATATGTCTTTTTCCCCCAGGGTATATGGAAGGAACCTCTATGGTAGATTATTATATGTACAGATTTTGATAATATTTTATCTTCTAACTGAAATATGGATATTTCAGAAAATATTTGTTGAAAGTCAAGTATATGTAGAATTTATACAGCTAAACTCTGAAAAGTTAGAAGTAATTATTGAATTAATAAGCAGTATCTGATGCTCCTCTGTTGTATGAAACTTTTGAATATTCAGTAAAGTAGATTTTATTTGTACATATGTCATAGAAAAATATAATGGGAGTAGAGAATTTATATTTTAAAACACAAAGATTAGCCATTAAAGAAGGTAGAGATCTCATTTTCCCATTTTAAAAATAGCATACTGCTTACAATTCTCTTGACTCCACTATGTATCATATATGGAGACCAAAATGGGCAGATCAACACATGGTGTTTCAGACTAAGGGGAGTGGCATGTAACTTCTAGCAACTTTTGCATTTTCAAAACCAAGAACCTATAGGGGGAGGAAGGAAAAATTAAGATTACAAATTGTGGCACAAAATATCAATGTATTAAGTATCAAGACAATAGTTATATTATGTATAACAAAATATAGATGGCAAAACTATAGTGCATCAATATGTTTCCTAATAATTCTCTGGCTTGTGTTAATAAGTCAAAGGCTACATACATTGTCTGCTATCCCTGGATCCTCTTTGTAGAAACATCTTTCCTGAATGAAGAACAAATAGATTACCTGTTTATTCTGATGTTGCTATTTTGCAACATCATGTTTTCTTCATGGTAAATAACAAGTTAAAACTGTTAATTTGGGGAAGAACAGAGGAAGAATTGATAATATTTATTGTTAATGAAAAAATTCTGTGTTCAAGTGGAAAATTAAGCATTTAGATATCTTGTATTTATCACTGTGAGATATAGAATATCAAATTTTTAAGTATTCTTTGATGAGATTATCATGAAATAAACCTGTGGAGCTCAATATTGTATAATAAATGCATTTGGAAGACAAGGCTTCAGAGTCTTTTGCACATGACACTACAGGGGGAATAATCACTCTGAGGAGCAAAACAAGATAGATGAGTGAGTTTGAATGTAAAAGATGTCAGAATTAGTAATAATTTCTACTTTATTTTCAACTATATCTTAAAATCTGTAATTTGTCAAATGCTGGTATACATGAGTATATCCAGCATTGTCCAAAATAATCTTTAAAATGCCCTCTCTAACTCAACTACTTATTGTGTGGGGTTAGATTTTTTCTCGTATATTTCAATCCTTGACAGTAAACTCAACAGAGAATACATGGTAGATATTTGAACTAAATTATATACTCTTAAAAGAAATATAAAATAGACTTACCAAGATGGAAAACAATGCCCCCAGAGTCAAAAATAAAGTAAGGGTCTCTTAAAGATGCAAATACTATTTGAAAATTTAACTAATAAGCACTTAGTTTTTCTTACATTCAACTTTTTTTTAATCTTTTTTTAATTATTTATTTAATTTTTGATACTTTATTTACATTTCCAATGTTTCCCCCTTTCCAGGTCTCCTCTTTGGAAACCACCTATCCCCTCCCCCTCCCCCACCTCTATGAGGGTATTCCACCTCCCACCTACCCGCCCACTCACTCCTGTATTCCCACCTTGACATTCCCCTTTACTGTGGCCTCTAACACCCTCAGGCCCAAGGGCCTCTCCTCCCCCTGATGGCCAGCAAGACCCTCCTCTGCCACATATGTGTTCGGAGCCATGGGTCCCTCGATGTTTATTCTTTGGTTGGTGGTCCAGCCTCCAGGAGGACCGGGCCAGTTGACACTGTTGCTCCCTCCATGGGACTGCAAACTCCCTCAGCTCCTTCAGTCCCTTCTCCAACTCCTCTATCTGGGACTTAACTCTCAGTTCAGCGGTTACTGTAAAGTGAAACTTGGGTATTCTGAACTTTTGGGCTAATATCCACTTATCAGTGAGAACATACCATGTTCGTTCTTTTGTGACTGAGTTACCTCGCTCAGGAAGATATTTTCAAGTTCCATCCATTTGCCCGCAAATTTCACTAAATCATTGTTTTTAATAGCTGAGTAGTACTCCATTGTGTAAATGTACCTCATTTTCTGTATCCATTCCTCTGCTGAGGGACATCTGGGTTGTTTCCAGCTTCTGGCTATTATAAATATGGCTGCTATGAACATAGTGGAGCATGCTCCAGTGGCGCAATCGGTTAGCGGGCAATACTTATACATTCAACTTTTAAAATAATATTAAAGGACATCACTTATATAAACAAAACCTCCCGGGGTTTTCAGCATACTTTACCAGGAACAAAAAAAAAAAAAAAAAGAAAGAAAGAAACAGAATAAAAGAGTATTATCGACTACCCTAAAACAATTTCATGCTGTGGTTTTTAAGTGAAATGTGTTGATTTATTAAACTGCATGAGTTTCCCTCTGAAGAATTCTCTCCATCTATAAATTTCATATGTTTTTGTTTAAGTTTTCTCTTGTTTCTTTCCTTTCTTCATTACTCTTCTTTACTGCTTTACCTTTCTAAAATGCTGAAATGCGCAAGTTCTACTGCAATTGTTAATTTTTAAGGTCCACATACTTGGATTTAGAATTACTTAAGATGCACACCTCTGTCTATATCTGTGAGTCTTCTCCCAGAGAGGTTTTACTGAAAGGGAAAGACCCCTTCTGAATATAGGCTTCAGATTAATAATACAAAGAAGATGAAATGACAGTATACATTTCTCTCTGCTTCTTGACACAAGACACATTGTGGCTAGATTCCTTATGGCCCTGCCTCTATGCATTTCCCTCCAGGGTAGGAAACATTCCTTCAGTCCACACGCCTGCTAAAACTCTCTTCTTTAGAATGTTCTTGTCACATATTTTATGGTAGCAACAGAGAAAATAATGAATAAGTCCCCTATTTTTTGCATAAATTCCCTTTGAGTGACTGCTGAGAATGCTGGCCCTTCACCTTGTATTGTCCAGGAGAAATGTCACCTGATTTATTCATGACTGAAAAACAATGAACCACATTCTCAAGAAATTCAAGTATGCTATCTATAAACTGTGCTAAAGAAGGATTTTAAACTTGCAACACTTGAAATGAATGAAATACTTCTGCAATTGAGAAAAGTAGTAGGTTGTAAAAGGTCACATTTTTCTCCTCCAATAGATGTGTGTGTGCGTGTGTGTGTGTGTGTGTGTGTGTGTGTGTGTGTGTGTGTCTCCATGGCTAGTTACCCTATACTTGTGTGACTTTACTGCAAGAGGGGTCAAAAGAAATAGGTAGAGTTCCGATAACTGATACATTTCCTCTTTCAGATGACTTGTTTTCTGCTAGAATCTTCATAAATTTTAAGTAAAGATGAAAATCCAGAAAGTAGAGCAAAGCCACATCTTGCAGCTTTTGATGGTAACCTCTTCTTCACCTGTGATTGCCCTCTACATTCTGAAAAAGAAATGACTCCAAAATGTATTGCTTTGGCCTAGATTACTAAGGTAGGTCAAGACTATTTTTGAAAATAATGCAAATATAACACAGCTTATGCCCCATGAGGCCACAGTCCAGTGACATCAGCAACTGATTTACTCAATGGCTACAAATGACTTGAAACAATAAGGTCACACCTTCTGTATCCTTCTGCAACCTTAGTTTTGGCATAAGGTTAGAGCTACACTTCAGTAGGTCCTTGCCAAGATTTAGCAGTCAGTGTTAACATTTCCCTCTGGATGTTTCTGATCATTTAAAAATTCCCAAGCAATAATTCAGGAGTAAATTACTTCTCCAGATGTCATAGTTCCTATTTTTTTCTTTTACATTTAAAAAATTTAACCCAGAATTTCCAGAAATGTCATTAAATGAGCTTGAGTATTTTGCAGAAGTTGCAACCCTGGCCCATGGCCTTTCCAACAGTGTACCCCCGAGAGTGTCTGGAAACTCAGTTGAGCAGTAAGCTGAAGCCAGGCCTTCTGTTCAAATGCACCAAATATGACATGTCATCTCCCAAGAGCAGCTCTTCTCACTGCTGCTGTGACCATGGCCTGAAGCCAGGTCTTGCTGCAGACATAGCACCTCTCAGTAAGGAATAAAAATGGCCCATGTAACAAATCGTGACAAATAACAACACATTTTTTTCCTTAGTAAAAAGTGAATCACTATGAATACTCATGCAACTAAGGATTTGGGAATGCCCATAATGACTGCAACAAAATATTTGTGTAGCCTTCCAACAACAGTCTCTTTTTTATCACAAACCAGTAAACAAAGCCTCAAATTTAAACCCAAAATTAGTCTGATATCACGAATGAAGAATTTTTCCCAGACAATGATTGCTATGGGATTAATGCAGAACCAAAATTGAGGTCCTTCAAACCATGATTCTTTTTCTCTCACATGCCTGTCGAGTTTAGTGGCCTTTACCATATTATTTTGTGATATTCATGAACAAGATAGACATGGGCAATAGAATTGGAGAAAGGAATTCAAATAGACAACACAAGAACTCTTTCTCTGTATAAAACCTGATACATCCTTGAAGATCTCTGATTCTAGTCCACATGATAAAACATCAATTTAAAAAAATACTATGTTAACACTGTGTCAACAGATTGTGTCAATCAAGAGCCATGAGGTCAATCATGGACCTTGAGAAGCCTTAAACAGTAGTCAGAAAATAAGTCACCAGAAGATATTCCCATACATACTCACTAACATTAGGTCTATCTTCAGAAAAATTTAAGGTTAGTGTACTGGATGGTTTTGTGTGTCAAGTTGACACAAGCTGGAGTTATCACAGAGAAGGGTGTTTCAGTTGAGGAAATGCCTCCATGACATCCAGCTGTAAGGCATTTCTCAATTAGTGATCAAGGGGGTAGGGCCCCTTGTAGGAGGTACTATCCCTGGGCTGGTAGTCTTGGGTTCTATAAGAGAGCAAGCTGAGCAAGCCATGAGAAGCAAGCCAATAAGAAACATCCCTTCATGGCCTCTGCATCAGCTCCTGCTTCCTGACCTGCTTGAGTTCCAGTCCTGACTTCCTTTAGTGATGAACAGCAATGTGGAAGAGTAAGTTGTATATACCCTTTCCTCCCCAACTTGCTTCCTGGTCATGATGTTTTGTGCAGGAATAGAAACCGTGACTAAGATAAATTGATACCAGCACAGTGGGGTATTCCTGTGACAACCTGATGATGTTTTCAGGAGGACTGTGGAAGGACTTTGAAACTTTGAGCTAGAAGAGATATTTGGTGTTAAGAGCTCTGTGGGATGTTGTCTAGGAGCTTGGAAGATAATGTTGAGAACAGTGTAGAAGATGGAGACCTGGCTTGTGAATTTTCAGAGGGAAGATTAAAGACTCTTATCAGGGCCATTGCTATTTTCATTGTGAAGTTTCTGTGGTTTTGGTTAGCTGGGGCTGAAGAATCAGTTGTTATTAATAAGATACCATAACTACTAAAGCAAAAACTTTGCATTACTGAGACTATTGATGCTATGCTGATTAGCTGAAGCAAAGAAATTAGTGGTGAATAAGAAGAGACCAGCATCATTGAGGAGAAATCTTCTGGGAAGTGTTTTCTGAGAGCACAGTGGCTGCATTCCAGAGATAGCCAGGTTTGTACCTTGTGCTGTTGCTAGACTTGGTAATATGTGAGAGACACCCAGGTGATACTGGTTTTGAAGGCATGAAGGGGTCATGAAGAGCAGCTGAGGCTCAGCACTGTAAGGCCAAGGAAGGCCATAGGTGAAGGTGCAGCCTCCATTGCAATTGATGGCCCAGGACTGAAGGGGTCATGCAAAGAGTTTGAAGCTTGCACCATGAAGAGAGCTTATGAGAGGTTATTGGTGAAGCCTAGTTGCAGCTGAAGGCAGCAGTGTTTTGGAAATGCCAGTGCCATGAGGTGACCACCAAGAACAGCATCAGCAGTGGAATACAGGCAGCTGTAGCCTAGAAGACAAGGTCTGTGCTACAAAGGGAGAAGTGACTAAAACCCTTGGAGGAATCCAGAAGATCATGAGTGGATCCCAGAGATTGGACTGTTGGAATTTGATTTTGATTTTGATTGTGATTGTGCCCTGATAATTTTCCCTCTTGAAGGAAGAAGGTATTTTAGTGGAACCCACAGTTAAGAGCCTTTGAATTTTTAAATGACCTTGAATGACCATTTCTAGAAGCCCATTAGCTGACATTTATCTCCCAGTAATGATTCTCAGAAAGATATTTCACAGTCAAAGCACAGCACCCAACTCTGTCCTAAAATTAGGAAAGTCATGGTCAGGCTTAAATAGGAAGCATGCCTTTATTCAAAATATTCAAGCTATAGGTTATGTCATATTACAATTTACAATGAAGAGTAAAGAAATTAGAGAAATAAACCCAAGGCCAGTACTTGCACATAGTATGTCTTTTGACAAATTTGGGAGGATGACATTGAAGACTTTAAAGGTTTTGGTATTTATAAAATTCAGTGGCAATTATTTAAATATTAGTTATGCTTTTATTTAAATATTAAGTTATATAGTCTACATAATATTCCAATTAAATGTAAAAATGATTTGAGTCATGCAGTCCTATTTATTAATTACAGAAAATAAGTTTTAACTATGCACATATTTCAAGGAACTTTGCAGTGTAGAATGGCTAATGATGAGGATGCTGAGGAATGTAATGATAAATAATAAATATAACTGGAGCTGGCTACTCCAAGCATTAAGATGTACTATGGAATCAGACAAATTAAGCCCAAAAAGATGCTTGCTTAAAATAATGGGAAGTGTCATTAGTATTGACCGAAGGGTAACTGGATATGATTCTGTGATATTGCACTTCTTGCATAGATAGTAATATGCAGTCACAATCAAAGACCCATTCTACCAAAATGGATATATGAACCTTGAAAGAATGTGATTAGCATTCACATAAATTTTAATTAGGTATGTGAAACAACTATCATATGGTGAGGATGTACCTGCATATAGTATATCTAAATGATCTAAATATGTATATGTGTGATCTATGATTGCATGTTTGATTTTGTGTGTGTGTGTGTGTGTGTGTGTGTGTGTGTGTGTGTGTGTGTGTGTGTATGTGTGTGTATTGATGCCAGAGAGCAACATTTACTTTTTGCATCACGTTTTCTTATTGAACTTGGAACTGGACATTCAGCTAAAGTGGATAGCTACCAAGCCACTGAATTCTCCTGTCAATATCTCCCAGCACTGAGATTACTACTAAGTTACCATCCTATATTTAGATGAATACTAGGGATAAAACTTGGATCCTCATGGTTGTATAGCAAGCCTTTCTATACTCCAACCCAAATTCTGGTATCTTTATCTGATTAGATAAGTCATAAATTAGGAAAAATTGATATATTAGATGAGTTAGAAGTCATATTAACACATATTGTATGACAACACATAGGGTGTTTCTATTCAATCCATGAAGAGAAAACAATAATAGACCAAAGAAACAACCTCATCCAAGCCAACTAGTGAACCAGTAGATTTCTCAGGGTAGCATCAGTAGTATAAGTAAGGGGTAATTGATACATACAAGACTATAGGACCATGTAGCACTATGGGGATATTTTACTTTAGTCTTTTTCAGCTGCCTATAGGCAGCTTCTCATGCAAGCCTGCACATTTTTCAGCAACCTCCTACTGTCTATATAACTAGTGGTTGAGGAGTGCTCCCTAGTCTTGTAAATTTCACAAAATTTCTGAGACTTGTAAGTTTCTTTTAAGTTTATGAGCTTCCTGACCTGCCCTGTTAACTCTAAGAGGAAAGGTTTCGGTTTCAAGAAAAAGATATATAACATGTCCCAAATCAGCAGTCTAAAATCTCATTCTACTTATTTAGCAGTTTGTGGCATTTTTTATATACAATAAGCTATTTTAATTAAATTACCATGTAGAACAAATAATTTATATGCCCAAATACTATTTTAAATATTTATTATATTTAAATATTATTTAACATAATTTTAGATCATTTAGCATCTCTTTCTTTTAGAAACTAGATTTCAATGTTAATATTTTCATAATTGCTTATATTATCTCTCCTTACATTAGTTTTGCTTTTAATTGAAAACTTTATTTTACTTTTGAAGTCAAGACATTGCTTCTACATTTCTACTAATTATAGCAAAGATCCTAATTGATTAATTCTTCAAGTAAATCTGAAATACAAGTGAGTGAAAAAAATACTTCTTCATGATTGAACATAATTTCCATTAAAAATCTCACAGAATTTCAAATGTGTCTTGTTAGTGTGAATAACTTAAGTAACCTCTGAGTTTGGGTGTTAGGTAAATAGGATTTTCCTTTTTGACCTATTAATTGTCATATATTTCTTGATGTTCTCCAAAGTTGTGCCTTACCAAAATTAAGAGGTTGTGATTACAATCACTACTATGATGGATTTATGAGGGTGTGTCATAATTAGATGCCGTGAGTGAAGCTTCATGAAAAATTAGTACTTTGAATGATGACAGTTATTACTATGTCGTCTATGTGTGATCACAGTATTACTCTCAGAAGGGCCCTCACCAGATACCCAGATATATTTGCTTCAGATGTTGGACTTCTCTGTGATTATGTTATCAAAATGATCATTGATGGATAAAGTCTCCAAATATGATGTGTACAGTATATTAATATATATGCTTCATTAAAACCTGTCGTGCACATGTTGCCTTTATAGCTGAGCAAATTGGCATATTGAGATTATAAAAAGTTGAATAGCATAAGACCATACTGCTGGTGAGGGTAGAGTCAAGATAAGATCTCAGTATCTTTCTAATACACACACACACACACACACACACACACACACACACACACACTTGATATATGATCTGATATATGATGTGATATATCATGTGTGATATGTAATATGTGATATGCATACATTTTATATATATGTATATATATCATATATTCTTTTAGAAGAACAGTAGTAGTAGTAGTAGTAGTAGTAGTAGTAGTAGTAGTAGTAGTAGTAGTAGTAGTAGGTTTTTGCCTAGGACTGTGACCTGTTTCATCTCAAGTTCTTGGATACTTTAGCAGTATCAGGAATGGGTTCTATCTCATAAAATGAGCCAGTTCAAATCCAGTTTAAAAGTGGTTGGTTAAAAGTTGTTGGTTACTCCCATAATACATGTACCTTTATTGTGCTACTATATTTTAGTAGCAGCTTGCTGTTTTAGAACTGTAGCAGCTCTTGTTTCCTCTGTTAGATAACCTATGATGTTTGAGGAGCGATCAATGGGACCCAATTGGCCAATAAATAAACATAATATAACACATTCCTGACACTGGATATTTTGGTCAAACAAGACGAATAATTGGGGAATTATCTGTCCCATCATATGTGATTCCATTTTATTCACTTTATATAAGTATATATTTTAAGAGTCTTTACTGTAGGTTTCCATAAGCTTTTAAAAAGTTTTTAATATTGGTTTCCCCTCTTCATATTCCCTCCTGTACACTTCTTCCTACTCCTCCTTATTTAACCCTTCTAGATTCTTCTTTATTTCTCCATAATATCAACTCCTACAATGACCTGTTGATATACCCATAGATCAGCACCTTCCTCAACCCTCATTGGAAAATCTTTTTTATGTAGTAGAAGGAAATTAACACAGAGAGACTAGACAGTATGAATAGCTTGGGAGACTTTGGAACACTATTAATTGGAGTGTTCTTATAAAAATGTTCTCCTCATTGCTTAGGAATCTATGCAAAAGAGGAGACAAAAAGATTGTAAAAACCAGACACAGTGGATGACTCCAAGGAAACAGTGTCTCCCAGACACAAGAGGAATAAGGTACATATGAACTCATGGAGGCTGTGGAAGCAAGAATAAGACATTCACAAGTTCAAACCAGGCAAAGATCCCAGAATGGAAGGCGAAACTGGACACAATATAGGACAAGCTCCATGCTAGGTGTAGTTTTCCAAAGAAAATGAATTCCTCTGTTTTTTGTTTTGTTTTGTTTCGTTTTAGAAGATTTCTTGCTTCATTTTGACTGGAAAAAATTGTTTTATGATTTTTCCATTTGTTGGACTTAGACAGAGACAAGGAGGAAGAGACAGAGACAGGAAAGAAGGAGGTTTTGAATGATTTGGGTAAGGGAAAGAACATGATAAATATATTTCACAAAATAATTAAGCAGTCATAAAGAAAATAAAAGTACACTATACTGTCCCTCTAATTATCAGCCTATCCCATTAGTATTTATTGTATATGTTGAGTACCACAGACATATTTAGTAATGTCCAGAATAAATTTGTCATACTCAAAAGTCCATTTGTTACTGAGTTTGGGGATTGTTTGGAGTTTTATATGAAATACTAAGTTTCTCAATTCTTAATTCTTTATAATGTACTCTATACAATCTAAGTACTTTACACTGATTTTTCTCGTATCTTCTGTGTGTATTATTTGTATGCTGTGTATTTGTAATTGTATATTGTTTATTTATACTTGTGTTTATGTGCATGCATGCTTTCATATGTAAATTTAAACATGTATATAAATATGTCACTGAATACTTGTATGTCTGGGTGAGCAGATTGAGTACACTAATTTGCCCTGATCTCTTTTCTTGAATATCCTGTCTTCATAGTATCATAACAACTGTGTAGCTGGAACTACATCATAAATGCACTTTTAGGCATTTTTAATGTTTTGGAAAGAGAAAATATCATAAGAATTGAACCAGAGTGGTATAAATAAGTTGTATAGCATAGCATATTTATAAATGCACTTTGCTGTATCTTTGTCTTATTGATTCCCCTGATCAGTTTGACACAAGTCTTACAGAAATCTAACACAGCAAGAGCCCTCAATGAGCACTATTTGATGAGTGCAAGGTGTGAGGGATATTAGACTGGCTCCTCTGCACCTGTTGCTAGCAAATCAGCCCTGGCTCCCATGCCCATTTCTCCCTGTTGATCTGGCTGCCTGCTGGGAAGCTCTTTCTTTCCCTCAGCCCTGTTGTCTTGCCAACCAGCTGTAGAAGCTGACATTTCCCTCTTGTTTGCTTGTGCATTTAGAAAAGGTTCTTGAAGGACCACCTGAGGGAGAGGTAGTATAGAAGATCTAGTGATGGGGAAACCAAGTATAAAAAATAATAATAATGACTCCTTCTGCACAAACCACAAAGTAAATAGAAAATAAAAGGAAATGAAAGAATAAAGGCCTGAAAGCTTATGGGAGTAGTGGAAACAACTCTGTCATGTTGATTTAAGGTAGTTATCTTAAGTAAAATGCTACTAGTCCAGTTGATGTGCCCAGGAGAAAGCAGCAGACAGACTTGTGTACTGAGAGCTGCCTTTTATCTACTTCTGAAGATCAAGCCGACTGGAAGTCTGCATAATTTTTAAACAGTCCACATTTTATTTTTTTTTTACATCTATCTTCACAAAGCACCACAGAACATTTTAGGACACAATGTGTATGTATACAATGCAAATATGAAACATATTTATATTAAATTTATTAAAATCTATTATAGCATATTTGTAAATGCACTTTGCTGTATCTTTGTCTTATTGATTCCTCTGATCAGTTTGACACAAGTCTTATAGAAATCTAACACAGCAAGAGTGGAAAATTTTCAAACATGTCCATATCTATATTCATTTACATTTTAACAGTCTATCATATATTAATACATGTATTTAATTCACTTCAGTTGAATATGTCATTTTATTTTTTGTTGTTATATTTATAAAATTGTAGTTTTAAAGTAAATGTAATAATCTTTTGAAAATACTTCTTTTAACATTTTGTAATATATATATATATATATATATATATATATATATATATATATATATATATATATATATATATTACATTTGGATTAGCTTTATTCCATGTGCTCTTGCACTACGAATTGGCTTTGGAAATTAGAAATCTGCAGGCTATTAACCATGGGTCTTATCCTTTATTTTGTCTTAGTTTCCCATAAATATGCACCATCTTGTTAATTAGTGTTCTTTAAAAAATCTAAAAGTACTTGAAAGAGATTTCTTTTCTGCTTAGGGTAGACTAAGAACCCCATTTAGGACAGTGGGCCCAGTTTACAGGTTTTTTACTAGGGTGGATACATAGTATGTTCTGCATATAAACTTGGGTTCTATGGCGATGAAGCATGGGAAGGCAGTGCCTAACAAACAGGGAACAGATAGGTCAGCAGAGTAGGTTTTTCTGATTGCAGTTGATACCAGCAGGAAATGGTTGCAGCTGTAACTTTAGTTCTGAGGACTTTCAAAGAAGACCTAACATGCAGACTAAGACAGAGTCCTGAGCTGATGTAAAGTATTAAAGAGGGGGAAATAACAGCTTGGGTTAGGCAGTCTAGGAAAATGCAGGGTGCCTCTGATGGCCTGGGCTGGTCTCAGTCTTGTTCATAAGTATTCCAAAAAAGAAAAAAGAAAATAGTCTAGATTTATCCCTAATGAGGAGAGAACAGGAGTCTTCAGCTGCTTTTTATTAAGCCTTTAACAGTGTCAGAGGCAAGAACTAACTACTAGGAAGACAAGTACTATTTGAATGAGTCATCTGCAAAGGTTGAACAGATGCTAGTTCTAAGTTGAAACTTAGACTAAGTCTAAGCAGCCAAAGATCAATGATCTGTTGACATACAGGTACAAGGAAGCCACATGACTCTTTTCATAACATTCTTTTGCTAGTTATAAATGTCACTTTTATTTCCTCTTAGACCTCGAAGACTTCAGATTATAGTCCGTGTATGCTTACCTAGGCTTAAAATGTTTCAGCCTCTAGACTTACTGCTGAAAAATTTTATTCTTTCTAGCTCTTAAAGAACTCTGGCTGGCTGGTTCAACTCAGCTGTTCAGGCTAAAATCCTCTCCAAGCTGACTAATTCAAATTGACTTCTCTCAGCTTCTGACTGAATTTGTCTACTGTAAAGACTGCCTCTGAACATCAAGAACTGAACTGCTCCAAAGAGAATTGAATACTACTGACTTCAATTGAACCATCCCTCACTGCTCTTTAAATAGCCTCTCTGTTCTCATAAGAGTTGGGAATTTCCTATCTCTAACTTATTATGTCAAATCTTTCTCTGATTCATCATTGTTTCTGCTCTTCAATTAGACATCATTGGTTGAGCTGTATTTCAGTCAGAGAGGAAAAAGGGTGTGTATTGCAGTCATAGGGATTAAAGGTGTGTGACATGTCTGCATTTCAGCTGGATCATATCTTTGGATATGATCTCTAACCATAGCAGTTGTGTTTGCTGGATTAAAATTCTTTTACAGCTGCCATCTTCACTGTTAAAGATGCCCCCTGACTAAGGTATAGGTAGGTGTCTTTCTTTTACCCTTGCAACATAATGGGTTATTTAATTTTTTTTTGTAACACTTAAAATTTTTTATTATTTAATTAATGACAGAAAGATCTTGGTTTCAGTCAAGTTTCTGTATCTTTGAGAGGTGGTAGTAGATTTGATTAGAGAATTATAGAGTGAAATTTCTCATTAGGAAGATCCCAATCTTGCCACTTAATATAGAATAAATAGTTTATCAGATAAGCAAAGAGAAGGGTCTGAAGCAAGTGAAAATAACTAAGGCAAATCTTAATACAATAAACGAGAAATGCACAAATAAGGAAACTATATGGAAAAGGACAGGTGGATATGTCAAGATTCAAGAATATAGCTCAGAATCCCAGTAAGAAGAGGTAATATGTCATTTGGAAAGAGGAGGCAACATTTATTTCAAATTTCTTGATGAAACACACAATAATTTATGGGATGCTATCTTAAAAACATTAAAGGTACACATTATGAGTTTCAAAAGCAAGCTGTTCAAACAGATGTATGAAACATCTGTTGTGTTTAGCAGTACAAAGTGCTATAATTTAGTGACTCTGAGCCAATAAAATGGACATGAGTCTGAAAGGCTTGTATTACTTATAATGTAGATAGGATGATCTCAGGCAGGATGGTTGTTGGTGGTGAACATTTTGAAAAAAAAAACGCATTTTAAAAACAAAAGTTTAGTATATTCTAGACTTTTTTTTTTCCTCCTTTTTTATTTTTGATACTTTATATACATTTCCAATGTTTCCCCTTTCTGAGTCTCCTCTTTGTATACCCCCAATCCCCTCCCCAACCCGCCTCTAGGAGGGAATTCC
>CM052719.1:1146816-1191388 GCA_028551405.1 Uromys caudimaculatus
CCTTGTTTCCTATGCTCCAAAGGTTCTGTAAAGGTCTCTCTTGATCCAGAAGTGGTGGTTTTGCCTGTGCTCAAAGGTGTGTCAGCACTTCTGGGATTCTCTGTTCACGTGGAGCCTTGTGGCCCAGGCTGAGGTCCCCAGGCACCGGTGTAAATCGGAAAGTTCACAGTTTTTCTGTCCAGGGGTTCTCAGGCCCCGGATCCCTTCAGATCCGGGCGGGTCTGGGTGAGAGGTGCTGCTCCCCTCAACCCCACTCACGGTCCTTCCAAGTTCCTGTGAGGCTTCCTCTCTATGGCGCTCCTTGGCTACCGACTCCTGGTGTCACAGGCAGAGGTTTCCCCCTGCAAGTGAGATCGGGAAGTTTCGGAGTCTTTCTGTTCCTGGGTTCTCAGGCCCGGGATCCGGGCAGATCCGGGCGGGTCTGGGCGAGAGGTGCTGCTCCCCTCAACCCCACTCACGGGCCTTCCAAGTTCCTGTGAGGCTTCCTCTCTACGATATTCTAGACTTTTTAAAAAAATATTCCAAATATAATGTGGCATCCAAGATTGGATTCTACAAATATAGTGCAAAATAGAGTGAAATATGGGTTTCTGGTTAGAGCCTGGTGTTCCAGAAGCAATTGGCGCAGGTAGCACCTCAGTGTAACAGTTGCAAGCCCTTGGCTTTAATTAACTCATTCTGATTGTTTAAGATAGTTACAGTAACATCATCTTAAACTGGCTGAAAGTTCTTCAAGAAGTCTGGGCAAACCTTCTGACTTTTTTTTTTTTTTTTTATCTGTAGTTAATTCACAAATTGTTAATTTTGAATATTTGGAATGTTGGAAGTTATATCTGAAATAACTAAGTAAAATTGAGCATGTTTTTAAAAAATGATAAAACATTTCAAATTTTTTTATCCACTGTGGTTTTGTTTGGTCTGTATTTTAAGTTGTTGAACATTATATTAGACCATAAAATCACAGAAGAAAGCCTCATAGTTTGTACTAATTTTAATTTTGAGCAGTTTTCATAAATTTTTATTGCTTAAATAATGGAGATCCTTGCTTATAACACACACACACACACACACACAAACATATATATATATATGTTTGTGTATATATATATATATATATATATATATATATATATATATATATATATATATATATATATATATATATACACACA
This sequence comes from Uromys caudimaculatus, assembly GCA_028551405.1. Lineage (NCBI taxonomy): Eukaryota > Metazoa > Chordata > Mammalia > Rodentia > Muridae > Uromys > Uromys caudimaculatus. The sequence continues at coordinate 1,147,989 of CM052719.1, forward strand.
CACACACACACACACAAACACATTAAATCTCTCCTAGGCTAACATTTTGAAATACATTTATAGTAGAAAACGGTAGTTATAGATGCAAAGAACACTTAAACTATTTCATAGTTATTCCTTATTTATAAAAGTTATACAAAATCAGAAGCAGCTAATTATCAGAGCTGAACACTCAACACAGAGAAAAGACTGGTAACAAGTCACTATCAGTTACAGGCTGCCCTTTAAATCTTCCCTAGGTGGAGAGAACCTTCCAGATTTAGGAATTCTGTCTTATTCAAGACTTCTTGGCCAGGTTGACATGGGAAATAGCACAAGTCAAAGTACACTATACTATTTCTCTGTGTTTCTAATATTTTAAAATGTCCTTTTTAAATTATCTCTCCATTCTTAAATATTGACCATCTTCATTTAACACAATCAATAGATAATCACAAGTTCATTATAGTGGTAGGATACATATCAGTTTTCTAGCTTTATAGCAAAATATCTAATGTAATGTTCATAAAATTATTTAAGGCACATTTATGAGCAAAGCTACTCATTCCCTGTGGAAGCAGCTGACTTAAGTTTGCATTGTGTATGTTTGATTCAAAATTTGTAGGTTGTTTAGTTTTGATATTTATGATAATTAAAATTGTATTTGCCTATATATATATATATATATATATATATATATAAAATTTGATTATTGGAAAATATGGAAGGTAAGTAATTAGCTTGTAAGAGTCATGGCTCCTGATATTCAGTTATACTGCTTACTTACTAGCTGGCTGGTTTTCTGTCTGTAGTTCATTTTCTTAATTAGTGATTGATGTGGGAGCATCTATCCCATTTTAAATTGTGCCAAATTATGACTGGCAGGCAAACAACACAGGAACACAGTAAGCAGCATTCAGCATCAGTTCCTACTTCCAGGTTACTGTCTTCAGTTCGTGCCCTGACTTTCCTGGGTAATGCACTGTGATGAGGAAGGGTAAGTGTATTAGGGTTCTCTAGAGTCACAGAACTTATAGGTAATTTCTATATAGGAAGGGAATTTGTTAATGACTTACAGTCTGTAGTCAAACTCCCCAATAATGGTCAGCAGAAGCTGTGAATGAAAACCCGAGGTTCTAGCAGTCACTTAGTCCACAAGACCTGCAGGCGAAGAAGATTGAATCTTCCTCCTTCCAATGTCCTTATGTAGATCTCCAGCAGCAGGTGTGGCCCAGATTAGAGGTGTGCGTACCACCACACCTGAAACTTGTGTCTTCCAGACTCAAGCTCTAGATCACAGGTGAGCCTTCTAATTCTGGATTGTAATTCACTCCAGATATAGTCAAGTTGACAATCAGAAATAGCCACTACAGGTAAGAAAAATAAATAAATAAATCCTTTCCTCTCCAAGTTTCTCTTGGTCATGGTATTTTATCATAGCAAAGAAACCCGAGTTAACATAGCCTAACAAATAAAATATATAAATATTTATATAAATGACTGACTGACAAATATGCTGTGAGGAATGTAGGGATGTTTCATAAAATTCAAAATACATATTCATTGACAACTATAGTAGCAATAATTCTAAAACAAAAGTACATGTGCATTTGGGTTAATGATTATTGTCTATTTTCACTTAACTTTTTCTTTTAAAACACTTGTACCATGCTTTTTAATGAAAATCAGTACAACTTTTAACAAAATAACTAATTAGTGAAAAAGTTCATAGCAAAATAGTATTTATTAATTTCATTGTGTTTTTAGTCCTATCTGATGATTTAATGAAATAATATTTAAAAATTAAGCTCAGGTACATGGAATGTAGGTCAGTGCTACATCACCATAAATAATAGTCATATTTACAACTTACCCATGTATCAAGTTTTAACTCATTTCAGATAAATACAAAAGGAACATCTTTTTATCTTTCTTCTAACTTTAAACACACAACAGTGTATTGTGAGTTTCAATTTCTCATTTTCTTTATAAACATTTCTCATGGCACTGTCTTTTATCTGAAAATTTCTTAGTAAATAATGAAATGCCATGCCTTTCTTTTTTCTTGTACAATTTTTACATATCCAATCAACAACAAAAAGATGTCTTTGGACTATAAATTTAGTGTGCTTGCTTTTTATTTTCTTTAATATTTTCCCTCTGCCATTTGCTCTATTCCACATAGTCATCTGAAGATGTGGATCCTCCATGTTAGCACCCTAACCTGAGCTAAATTACCTAGGAGAACAAGAGTCTAGAAACACAGCTTTGCCATTTCTAAGTAGCTCTAAATATGTCGCCTTACATTAATACTCAAACACAGTGAATCTTAATGACATTACTCATTTGCAAGTCTCTCTACACTAAACCTTCATGGCCATTTTGTTGAAGCTGTGTTTCCTAGCTTCTAGGAACTAGAGACAATCCATGAATTACTTCTAAGGTGAGTTCTTCCTACCTGATTTATACTTGCTTTCTACATGGGCCCTTGTGATTGCATTAGTCCATGTGGGAAATGTCCACATATTAAATTCATAAATTAATCACAGAAACTACTGTTAGCATCATACATTTGCATTATGGATATTAGAGAGTGAACAGTGTTATTGGAACAGCTATGCCACTCATTATATTGACCATGAAGTCCACATGTGATAGAATAATACCCAGGCCTTCATAACTGCCAAATTCAAATCTACTTTATTCTTTCCACTCCTTGCCTAACCCCTTCCTAGACACTTAGAACAAAATCATGCCAAATTCTTTGTACTTTTGTCTGAAAATATTTTGTTATTGTCCAGCTTTCTCCCTCATTTGTTGCGTTCTGCCTGCAAAGGCAATCTGAGTCTTTTTCTACCAGAATAATTCCTACTCATCCGTGTATTATTTTAATTACAAATCACTTTAAACATATGGCAAGATTCAGAAAATAACAAAACAGACCCCTGTACTCCAAGTCCCAAGATTAAACAGATGTTAACATTGTGATGCACTTTTCTTATTTCTATGTTCTTGAGATAAATGGAATATCACAGAATCACCATTCCCTCAACCTCCCCTATAAGATCATCTGAATGCATCATTCATCAAATGCATGTATTAAAGTTTTTTATTTGTATAAACATAAAACATAAATTAATGCATATTAGTTTATATTCTCATGCAACATTATTTTTTTCAAGCACATATAAATCCTTTTATATTTACCTCTTCTACATTATTTCACACATGGAAAGCTATAGGCAGTTGATGGATGCCGTGGGAGAGAGATAGTTTATTACAGGAATCAGTATCCAGTATGTTATCCAATCCCAAGGGATCAACAACAATCATGAATATAAAAGCAACACTAGATACTCAGTAGTTTTTGTATCTGTGTATATGTATAAGTAAGTAAATAATGCATATATGGTGTATATGTATTTGTACATAAAACTAAAATGTTCATAGAATAAGATATCATGAATTTACAAATGTCCATAGATAATGGGGAAATTATAAAATTGTGTTTGTATATATGAAATTTTGAAAAATATAAATACTATAACAAACTTCAAGCATTATCTCTATAATGAGGAAAAATAACTGTGTCAAATGTCCCCTCTCTTATTTAATATGATACTTAGAGCCTAGAAATAATCCATGAACATAACTAAGAGTGATACAAATGGAAAGGAGGAATTAAATTGTCCCCATTTATAGATGATGAGATCCTACCTAACCTTGAAATCGTACTGGAAGACTCATCAGAATACTCTCACTTTACATCCCATATCAGTTAGATTGACTATTATTTTAAAAAGAAACAAATAGCAATAAATAAAGGTAAGGATGTAAAGAAAACAAATTGTCTAATGCTCTCTATTACTGTGATAATACACCATAACAAAAAGCAATTTCACCTGGCTTATCCTGAGTTATAGTCCATTTGGGGGAGCCAAAGCAGAAACTCAAGGTAGGAACCTGGAGGCAGGAATTGAAGCAAAACCATGGAAGAATGGTACTTTCTGGTTTGCTTCTCCTAGTTCCCTTAACTTTGTTTATTATATGACCCAGGACTACCTTCCAGGAGTAGCACCATACACAATAATCTGGATTCTTCCGTGATTATCATTAATTTAAAAAAAGTCCCACAGATGATCCACAGGCTCTATTTTCTAAGTTGAAGTTCCTCTTCCCAGATAGCTATGGTTTGTGTTAAGTTTACAAATCTAAAATCAAAAGAATGAGTAGGATAAATGTCCTCTAGGTTGCTGGCCAAAAAAAAAGTCCACTATGGAAATCATTTGAGATGTACAGACTCCAATGTCCACATAGCTCCTAGGGCTAGCAGGCAAGGAGTTCCTAGACTTTACAGAGACCTCGCAGCACATAACTCCAAAATTCCCTAGAACCCTTCAATGAAAGGTAAGCAGTCCTCATACTATCAACCTCCATCTACATTTTCACTTTACCAGCTAGCTCCTGATACCCAAATGACAGTGAAAATATAAACATTACAAAATACAAGGCAGCATATATTTTTCAAATATTATTAATCTTGAAATAACAGTCCCCCATGAAGAACAGTTGACATATGTCCAAAATGAATTAGGAATTAGGAAAATAATTAGGAATTATTATCATAGTCCATGCTGGTCTCAAACTCATGATCTTCCTACCTCCACTTCCTTCAACAAACTCTACCAGCATATTCCTGGTCTTATTGTATCTTGTTGCATAGTGTTTGACTGAGTCTGTGGGAGGCCCACTCATTTCTGTGGGAGATGGAGGGTGTGATGGATATGGGGGAAAGGGAGAGGTGACGGGAACTGGGAGAAATAGACAGAGGAGAAGCTCTGGTCAGGATGTATTGTGTTAGAGAAGAGTAGATTTAAAAACATGAAATGTTAAGTTAGAAAATATTGTAACTATGTTCAAAATCTCAAAAAACATGAATATACTCCACCCGTAGTTATTATAGATTTTCCTTTAAAATAAAATGAAGCAAATATAAAGGCTATAAATACAGTAAGATCCAGATATATCTCATCTTGGAATATACCTAGATAATCTATGTTAGCACACTATAGGATAATCATTTTTATTATAATTCCACTGAAAATAGTCAAGTTGTGGGATCAACATAGATGCTGCCTTAGTTTCTTTTTCATTGCTATGGAGAAAAACAATGACCAACCAAGATATAGAAGGAAAAGTATATTTAGATTATTGCTCAAGAACCATGAGAATACACAATGCTAGAAAGCAGGCAGCAGGCACATGGAGTAGTGGAGAGCTCAAATTTTATCCACAAACAGGAAGCAGAGAGAGCTAACTCAAAATCGCCTGAGTGGGTTGAAACCTCAAAGGCCACCCCCAATGAAATAATTTGTACAACAAAGCCAATTTTCTCCCCTAATGGACATTAACTAGGGATGAAGGATTCAAATGCCTGCGACTTATGGGGGGCATCTCACTCAAACCATGACATTGTCTGCCACCAGATGAATGTATAATCAAATGTATATCCAGTGTACATGTACATGTTTGTGTGTGTGTATATATATATGTGTATATATATATATATATATACACATATATATATGATAGGTAGATAGAGATAGCTCAGATAGAGATAAAGATAAATATATAGATATCCATTAAAATGAGATTTTGTCACTATAGGTTTATGTATATATCTGTAACATTGTTTGTCACCAGATGAACGCATAATCAACGGTTGCATATATATATTATCCATATATAAATATATATATATATTATCCATATATAAATATATATATTATTTATCCATTAAAAGGAAATTATGTTAGTAAAGGGATATATATATATATATATATATATATATATATATATCTCAATCATATAGTGAAATAATTTAGACATACAGACGCATAGTTCATATTTTGTCTCATATGGAGGACCCACCATAAACATGCACAGAGAGAGAGAGAGAGAGAGAGAGAGAGAGAGAGAGAGAGAGAGGGAAACAGTGACAGAGACAGAGACAGAGACAGTGATAGAGACAGAGAGAGGTAATATTTCACTGTCTGTGAAGGTCAGCTTGATTGGACATTTGACCTTAAAGTAGAAATGTTTCTACTCTTTAATTGGAACACAAAAGTGGACTAGGTAATTTGGGGAGGAAGACAGGACAGAATCTTGGTGGTTCATATTTTCAAAGAACATGTACTTGAGTAAAAATGAAATCGAGACATATCACATTATACAAAGAAAATATGCTAATAAGCAATAGTAAAACACATCCTTATAGTATGAAGTTGATAGTATCTGTGGTATTTTTTAAATAAACATTAGGGTACTACTCTCATAGTTTACTTAAACATAGAAATTGTATGTTTATATTCTGAGGTGGTAAGTTAAGGAGTCATAAAATATTTCTAGAATTATCTAATAATCTTGACCATTTACAAAACTTTACTTGTGATTTATTTGTAAGCTAAAAATATACTTAAAAATCCTGAATGTTTATGTTAGATAAATCATTCATAATTTGTTTTTATAAATATGAGAAGTATTATGGTATATATAATGTGAAAGTAAGCATATGGGCATATGGAGAATCATACGTGAGTGTGGTACTTCTTTTCTTCTCCATCTCTGTAATAATACTATTCCTCTATACCTGGGCACAGGGTTCAAATTATTAGAATACGGTCATACTCACTTAGGTACTTTCATCTTAGGTATGGAATGCCAAAGTCTCTTTGACCTTATGGAAATGCTCCAGGTATTTTTCTGTATTTTCTTGGTAAACTTGGATGTGAAAAAGAAAACCTGAGATTGTCAAGAGTAGATTATGAGTCCACTATTTATTAGGAATGGGAGGGACCAACATCATATGTATTAATTGCCAAGTGGCTGAACCACTGAGAAGAATGTCTTTAGTACAGGAATTTAAAAAATGGACGTGGTAATAAAATTAACCATAGTTTTCACAGCATGTTGATTAATCTACAGCATCTACAAAAAGATGGTGTGAAGCCTCTGAGTTTTTTCAGGATTTTACTTGACTGGAGACTCTAGAACACCAATAACATTACTCCATGTAAGTATTTATTTCACTGTTACTCTTATTCTTTTTGTTTGTTTGTTTCTGTTTTTGTTTTTCAAGACAGAGTTTCTCTGTGTAGTCCTGGCTGTCCTGGAACTCACTCTGTAGACCAGGCTGGCCTCTAACTCAGAAATCCACCTGCCTCTGTTACTCTTATTCTTAATAAAATCCTTAAAGATGAGATAATGTTTTTCTTCATGCTTGAAAACCCAGGTCCTAACAGTGTTGTGTCAAATAGGGGATAGTTACAAACAGAGAAAAGCATGAAGAAGTAATGGAAAACAAATAAACAGAAAAGGTAAAAACCACACTGAGAAATGTCACAATTTTTTCAACATATTAGCAAGTTGTAGATGAAGCAGGCACAGAAATTTCATTTCCAGAGACCCAGTCAACTGCACTGTTGCTATTTCTATGTTCATAAATGAAAAACAAAATTGTTTACATTACTGTTTAGAGTAAGACTCTAATGATACTGGAGGATGAAAGAAACAAAAAGAAATCTATTTGCTGTCTTATTTGAATAGTTCATGAAAAGCATTAGCTTTAACTGTGGTTGGTTTCTAAACTCCAACTTCATCAATTGGCTTCAAGCTCCATTTCATTGCAATCTTCTTTCCCTTTCCTCTTGGCTCAATGCTATCTTCACATTGAACTTCTTAAAGGAACCACATTTCTGCAGCTGTCTCTGTGCTTCAAACCTCAGAACACAATATCCAGAGAAAAAGAAAGCCTCTCCTTCAAAATCTGCTAATGTAGATACAGGCTGATTAACCATTTGATCAAACAGTATACAGTACATGACAGTGTAAGGCTTCTGATTACATGATTCCCCAGATTAATTTCTTTGTCTGGAAGTTGGGATTCATTGAGTTACTTCAGTGGAGTTATGATGGGTTTTAGAAATCCATCTCAATTCATGATGCTTAAATAGGAATTCCTTATTTCCCAAGGGAAACCTGGAAGGCTCCTTCCAATAAGGAGAAACATACCCAGACAGTGTATATACCATCACCAAGAAACACTTTTCTTACCTGTACATGACTCTGGTCTGTGTGGTAATGACAGAGGCTCAAAATTATTTCATAACAAACTTTCTAAGTTATTTTTCCATTGGTTGATTACTGCCGATGTCATCTTCCATATAACATATCAAACATGTTCTACTACCAGGCTTTTCCTTCTCATTTACATTCTATTTCAAGGTGACACAAATATCCCTAGGATGTTCAAACCCCAAATGATGATAATTCTATGTTTTACTTGCTAGATCAAATGATTTATTTAGTCTAACTAAGAGATCATGTATTGAATTAATATTTAAAAGACTTAGTAAAAATCTGTTCACATCCTATTTTACAGATCAAACTGCCCAAATTTAGCATCCTACCCATAACTTCCTTCTAGCCAGTGTGTTCTTTGTTTTTCATGAATTAAGAGAGGGCTGTCTTGCTTCATTCAATACTCTACACTTTTTCAGAGATAGGGAAGCAATTAATAAACTTACATGTGTCCTCCCAGTCCTAGCTTCTGCTGATCTAGTGTAAACTCTCATCCTATTTATGTCAACAAAGCACACTCAACAAAAGTATTGCCCACAGCTCCTGCTCTGAATTAGTAGCAACAATTCATTTCTATGTGGAGGTTTGAAAACTTGTCAACCACAGCAGCCATAGAACCACTGAGCTTAACCAGATATGAGAATTTAGATGACCCCCTTAGTCCCTGTGAGGCCTTAGACAAGATTTTTAAATCTGTGACCTCAATCTCACCCTCTGGCAACACAAGCATTAATCCAAGGTGTATTATCTTTCTTAAATTTTGGCTCATTTTATACATTTTTGTAATTTCAATTATTATACTTTTATCTTTTTATTTTCCTATTTTTTTCTTGGACTTTGATACAATGAAAAAAAATAGTTTTTTTTTTTAATTCCTAAAAGATAATGGAGTAGGATGATAAGATATCATCTTGGCAGATTGTAGTATGTAAGGCATGTGTTTTATAATACTTTACAGATGTAGAAGCCCTAGGCTTATAAGTTTCTCTTGTCTGCATTCCATCTAATCTCAGAAAAGCCCAGTGGGCCTAGAATCTCAGAACTATGACATAATCTATGTAGTGCCATATGTGCAAGATGAGGAATAACTCACTGAAAAGAACCAAGACCACTTTCTTTATGCAGTTGTATCCCTTCACTCTGGAGTGTTCAGACAACTCTGTGAGGCAAATTGGCATTCTCATTTAGGTATTGATTTTTACTTGCTGTTTTCAGTTCTTTTATTGTGACATTTTAGTTACTGTTACATTTCAGTGAATTTTTGGAAAAGTGTTTGGTCTTATAATCATAGTTCAAATCCATAATAGGAATATGATAAAGAAATGCTAAGAATTTCAAAATTCTAAGAATTCAAGAAATACTTTGGGTATATTGCTGAAGGGAAATGAACAATCATGACAGAGTCGTCATATTTAGTGAGATAATAGAGTTAGTGACAGGCCATAGGTCACTTGTAGGAGTAGCCATTTCATAGTAATAGGATACAATCTCTGCAATTTTTCCTTAGCCTGAAGATGTTCACCACAGTGATTCTCCAAGAACCTATGACCCTGGAATTAGAACACAGGAGAAATGTGTCTTTCCTCTCCAGAAACTCTGTTAAACATTTGAACAGGAAGTAAACAATGAAAACAGGTTAAAACCATTTGTCTTTTCTTTCATTCAAACTCAAAATCTATTTCCCAAACTCTTCAGCAGACAAGTTTTTCCATAAATATTGAATCTGCTCTAGCAGATCTTTACAATAAGTCACACTCCAGAATGTGCTCTGGGACAAATAATACTCCCTAACCAGTAATAGAAGCCTCTGCATCTACATGGAATATAAAAGCCATCCATGCAGTTCCTTAGCTAAATCATAAAATAGAAGTTAGATACACTGGATCGCATTCATAGTTTTTGAATATCAGTTTTATGATTCAGTACTGAGTATGTTGTTTTAGGAAGATCCATAATTTTATTTCTGAATCCTTTATACATATATCCCATGAAGTGGCCTTCTTTTGACCATCTTGGTTTAATATTGAAAAAATATTCCAGTGTCATACATTATGTATAAGGACACAAACTTCACTAAGAAAATTCATTGAATATTATGCTCCTGATTGCTCTCTACACTTACAAAGTAAATATGGAATCACGCTATCAGCATATGCAAAGACTATATGACCATGTTGTAGTTTGGATAGTAACCAAGCAAGTGATAACACACATAATTTAAAATCTGGGCTTCAAGCATCTAGGAATTTTGAAGTTCTTGGGAGAATTGAAATCCTCCAAACCAAAAACTGAAATGACATTCAGTAGAAGCTGAGGTTTGAATGTTGAATTCTTCTTCTCAAACCATAAAAATTAAGAAGCCCCTTCTCCCTATGATTTTATGGTTCAGGCAATCTAAGACACCTCACTAATGTGATTTTAGACAAATCCACTTACAGGTCTAGCATTAGTACATAATCTGGGAGTATTTATCTTCTATGAAATGGCATTGCATTTATCAATATTCAAGGAGTTTTGATATTTTAGGAAGTAATGGGGTTGTGTGTTTATGTTACTTGTATGTGTTTATGGCATATGTATTTATGTGTACAGATGTGAGTAAGTATGCCAGTCTGTGACTGTGTATGTATTGATTTCAGCTACTTTGATAGTTAATTTTAAATTCCAATTTGCTAAAATCTAGAATCACTTGGGAAAAGGGTTTCAGTTGAGAGAAGAGTCAGATCAGGTTGTCTGCAGGAATGTCTAAATGCCTTGATTGTTAATTGATGTGGAATGACAGAGACCTCTATGGGTAGCATCATCAAAGATAGGAGTTAAGCTCTGAACTATACAAGACAGAAGAAATCTAGTAGAAAACAAGCAAGTAGTATGAGTACATTTAGGTTTTTGTTTTTTTTTTTGTTTGTTTGTTTTTTTTTTTTTTTTTTTTTTTTGCTTGTGACTTTGTATATGATGTGACAAACGACTTGTGTTCCTGTATTGACTTATGCTCATAGTAAATGGTGACCTGGAATTGGACAGTGAATCATCTTTTCTATGCCTAGTTATTTTTCTCCATGATATTTATCATAGAAATTTAAAAGAAACTTGAACAGGTGTCCAGATTTACTGTTGGCCACCTTATTTTAGAGGTAGGGGCTCTCACTAAATCTAGAACTCACCATTTCAACAAGCATAGTGGTGAGAAAGAGACAGAGAGAGAGAGAGAGAGAGAGAGAGAGAGAGAGAGAGAGATTGATTCATGGATTCTACTGTCTTTACCCACATCCTTGTGATAATTGTGGGATTAAAGAGAATGTAGCCCTGTCAACTTTTATATTTGTTCAAGGGAACTGCACTTATACTTCTGCTTGCATAATTTACCAACTGACTCTTCTTTGCAACACCTCATTTTTTATTCAGTCCTTCACTAATTCTTGGTAGAAATTCTTAGATGTTAGACAGTAATTCCATTCTATATCAACAATATTTAAAAAGAATTGGAATTATGGTCTTCATTGTCTGGAGTAAATATCGTTCATTACTTTGCATTGTGAGGATAGATGAATCCATGTGGACTTTGCAAGTGTTTCTTAGAGCATGACACTATACAAGAGTCTAACATAAATCAAGTTTGATTGAGAAAAGTGGTTGTAATATTTCAAACTATATTCTTAATCGTGGAGGAATGAGTTTTGTATAAATCTCTTGGAAGATGCGTCAAGGGACATGTAAGAAGTGAGATGAGATGGCCAAGTAATACTGTGAATATGTTAAATATCTTCTTTAATATGTCTAAGTTAGTGAAATGTGTATAGCTTATTAATTTCAACATGACTTCACAGAAGGAAATCTTGCTAGCTCTAGTCTTTCTCTATTTTCCTGTAATTATGGTGTATGCCAATGTTTCTGTGCACATAACTTGGGCATTATATGCATTTTGTTGTGTTATTCACTTTCATTTAAATGTTCATCTACAAGTCAGCACATACAATTTTATAATTTGACAAGTAAATGAGTGTTTGCTGTATATTTTATGAGAACTTAGAATCTTAGTGCTGCATTTCCACAGTAATTTAACAGCCTAAATTATAATATATTTTATATAAAGCTGTAATAGTTCTTTATATCTATGTATAGTATTCCTAAATGAATGCTTTGGTGCATTATATAAAATTCTCCATTTAACTTAAATTATTTTTAAATCATATGATTAAATGTATTGTGAATCTTTATATATATATATAATTTGAAACCTCAGAATCTTTCAATTAAGGAGAAATGTTCTCTATATAGCCATGATGCAAACTAGTTGTATGTGTGTGTGACAGAACAAAATGTGGGCCTATGTGTACAAATAGATCTTTATGTGTGCAGCTGTGTATATGTGAGAAAAAGTGACAATATGAATGCTTGTGAGAGACAAAGTGTGAATCTGAGACAGATGCAAAGATAGTATGTATACATGCATGATAGTAAAATGTGTGTTGGTTTGTGTGAATTTGTGTGTCCCAGAAAGATGATATATATGTGCACCCTTGTGTTTGACATTCATAATGTATGTACACATGTCTGTGTGTGTGCATGCATGCATGCATTTTTGCGTGTATGTGTGTATATATGTGAGAGAGCAAGAGAGAGAGAGCAAGAGAGAGAGATTGGTCTGTGGTGTGTATGTGGTATGTGCTGTGGAATATGCATTCATACTTTAAATTATTTTATTTATCCTGACATACATAAGAAAATATGTAGCAATTTCATATAAAAATTAATATGTACAAGCATTGTAGAGAATATTTATATTGCTTTTTTATTATTTCATTGAAATTAAATATTCCTTATAATCAAATGTAAATTTTTAAAAAGCATAATTTTAAAGGGTGACATATAGTTCCTGAACCAATGGCTTATGCTCTAAGATCAAGAATCGACAAATGGGACCTCATGAAATTGCAAATTGCAAAGCTTCTGTAAGGCAAAGGACACTGTCAATAGGACAAAAAGGCAACCGAAAGATTGGGAAAAGATGTTTACCAATCCTATGTCCGATAGAGGGCTAATATCCAACATATACAAAGAACTCAAGAAGTTAGACTCCAGAAAACCAAATAACCCTGTCAAAAAATGGGGAACAGAGCTAAACAGAGAGTTCTCAACTGAGAAAATTCGCAGGGATGAAAAGCACCTAAAGAAATGTTCAAAATCCTTAGTCATCAGGGAAATGCAAATCAAAACAACCCTGAGATTCTACCTCACACCAGTCAGAATGGCTAAGATCAAAAACTCAGGTGACAGCAGAGGCTGGGGAGGATGTGGAAAAAGAGGAACACTCCTCCATTGTTGTTGGGATTGCAAGCTAGAACAACCACTCTGGAGTTAGTCTGGCAGTTCCTCACAAAATTGGACATACTAGTGGGGAATGAAAGACCTGACCCCCTTATGAGGAAAGTTAGACCCCTAGCACACTTGGAGCCAGAAACAGAAATAGGACTGAAATTGCCTGCTTGACCAAACCCCCACCCAGCTGCATTCTTTTCCCTAAGAAATGGGTGACCTTGGCCTGGCCCCAGGGCCAGAGGCACAATGTTTCAGGAACTAGCTAACCACAAAAATGTGCAACTGCCTTGTGACTAACTTAGAACATTCTGTACTTCCCCATAACGCAAATTCTTTCCGTTCCCCACCCCTTGCTTTGTGTTTTTTCCCTTGCTTTGTGGTTTTTTCCTTTAAATACCCCTGACTTCAGCTGCTCGGGGTCGGACTCCTCTGTCCCTGCATGGGTTATGAGCTCCACCCCAGTGCACTGGTCCCCCTATTAAACCTCATGTGATTGCAGCAAAAAAAAAAAAAAAAAAAAAAAATTGGACATACTACTCCCTGAGGACCCTTCTATACCACTCCTGGACATAAAACCAGAAGATGCTCTAACATGTAATAAGGACTCAACTATATTCATAGCAGCCATATTTATAGTAGCCAGAAGCTGGAAACAACCCAAATGTCCTTCAACAGAGGAATGGATATAGAAAATGTGGTACATTTACACAATGGAATACTACTCAGCTATTAAAAACAATGACTTCATGAAATTCGTAGGCAAATGGACGGAACTTGAAAATATCATCTTGAGTGAGGTAACAAAGTCATAAAAGAATGAACATGGTATATACTCACTAATAAGTAGATATTAGCCCAAAAGATCGGAATACCCAAGATTCAATTCACAGCAACCATTGGACTGAGCGTGGGGTCCCAGATGGAGGAGCTGAAGAAGGGACTGAGGAGCTGAGGGAGTTTGCAGCCCCATGGAGGGAGCAACAGTGTCAACTGGCCTGAACCTCTGGTGCTCCTGGAGACTGGACCACCAACCAAAGAATACATATGGAGGGTCCCATGGTGCTGGCCACATATGTGGCAGAGGAGAGCCTTGTTGGCCATCAGTGGGAGGAGAGGCCCTTGGGCCTGAGGGTGTTAGATGCCCCAGTATAAGGGAATGCTAGGAATGGAAGATGGGAGTGGGAACGTGGGGGGGGGGTACTCTCATAGAGGCCGGGGGAGGGAGGAGGGGATGGGGGTTTCCATAAGGGAGACCTGGAAAGGGGAAAACATTTGAAACGTAAATAAAGTGTCAAAAAAAAAAAAAAAAAAAAAAAAAACCACTCAAATATTTTTTAAGTATGTAATGTGGATTTAAAATACAAGTAAAATAAAAAGATGGAATTGATATTTATATTTGGTAGAAACACAGAAAAGTAAATGTATATATTAAAGTTGCTGTAGTGCTAAATCATTTCACTTATTTTAGTTTAGACATATATATTTTCTTATTCATAGACCTGTTTAATAACCTATTTATAAGTTATTTAACTGTCATGTTTCTACGGTTTTAAATAAAGCAATCTTAAATTCATGTAAGTTACCTCAAATTATTTCTATTAATTTAAGAAAGATGTCTATAATAATATTGCTATAAATTGCAATTAATACCTAAGATGGTATACTACTTTTAAATTGGTGCATTTTAGCTGTAAGAAATTATTTGAATT
Organism: Uromys caudimaculatus; assembly: GCA_028551405.1. NCBI lineage: Eukaryota > Metazoa > Chordata > Mammalia > Rodentia > Muridae > Uromys > Uromys caudimaculatus. Next base: position 1,163,135 of record CM052719.1, read on the forward strand.
ACTATCTTCTAACCATGATTATTTGTTTAAAGAGAGGATTTCAAGATACTTTGCATTGCTTACAAAGTATTTCATGTCTTTTCCAACCATGGCAGGTCTGAGGCTAAGGCTTAATCTCTAGTGTTACATAAAAAAATAAATAAATAAAATGACACATGAAATGTTTATCTCTGTTTGGTGACACATGTAATTAATTTTAGCACTTGAAAGACAGAGGCAGGAGGGCCATGATTTCAAAGACACCCTTAGAGGCACACCAAAGGCCACCCTCCCTAAGCTTCAGGAAAACTGGTTTCAAAAGTCAACAAATATTTTTTTCTATGTTTTAGTATGATTGTAATAAAAAGATATGAACATAAAATTTTCCTTATCTGTGCATGAATCAAAGATAGTTGTTCCTATATTGCTGGAATTAAAGAAAATTTTGATGGCATCTGTTAAAAGTAAGGTGAGTGAAAAAACATGATAGCAATATTTTATTCACTTTGCAATGCCTGAGTGTAGAATTACTGCTAATTAAAGCATTTCTAAGAGTAGATAAAACATGTAAGTTGAACATTTTTAAGTTATCTTGAGCATAAAATCACATATAATAGATGTTTATAAAACTTTATGTAATATCTTTCAAGAATATTGTGGTTCATCTGAACCATGTAGAAATTCACATTAGCACAGATGATGGTGCAGTTTAAATAATCATTGAATAAAGTTGATAATGAACGTGAAAATGCAATAGATGAAAAAAACTGCCATTCCAAATTCTAATATCCCAGATTTTACTTTTTCATTTTGTCCTGAGAGACAATTTCTGCCTAAATGCCTCAACTATCAGTGAACACTGGATGGCTGTCAACAACAATTTCCTCTTTATTACTGGGAGTGGTTCAAGTTTTCTGATGTCAGCCTGGGCATTTCTCCCCCAGCCTTGATATTTACATCCTGTAAGTACTTGTAAACAATTACCATATCCCCTACTTTGTTGTCTGTTAGCCAAGCTAAACAGATTGAGCTCCTTTAATCTTTTCTCATAAATCAATCTCTCCATTCCCTTAATTACTCCTGATGTTCAGTGCTGAACATCTTCCAACCCGCTCATCATATTTCTAATACACAGTTTCCCAGAACCAAAGCATTTCTATAATGGCTCCATACTAAAATTATGCTTATTCAATTGAAATAACCACAGGAGAAGATGCTTTCTTCAACATTCTGTTGTCTGTATTGCTACACAGAGGGGAAACACGTCAATAGAATCCTCATTATCACATGTGTTTCTGGTTTACTCCTTATGGCCCTATGCCAAACCACAGGGCTAGCATATGAGAGGTGAAGGCTAATGGCTTTTAGATTGTACTGAATGGGCAAGAAGACTGTTCATTTAGATAAAGCACTTCACTATCTTCTCATCAGAATTATTTATATTTGAACTGAGTTCTATACCTATGTTTTGGTTGTTAAATAAATCTAGCAGGATTCCAACAAAGATCATGCTAACTTATCACAAACATTAATCTTATAAAAGGAAATGAGAAGGGTAATGTCAAACCTGGATGAGGATTGACCATGCAGAGGACAGGGCAATTGCTCCTTGTGTCCTGTAGGGCAGGGAAGACAAAGAAAGCTAAGGTTGAATTTATCCAAGAAGTATTCTGGACTGGAAACTTCTTACCACTAATAATGAAGTGATTAAAAGGGAAACAACAGTCATGATTTCAAACAGACAAACTGCTTTAGAAATCTTTGGAAGGAGAGGTCATCATATTGTGGGATCCCAGCCACAGTGGATACACATCATAGCTCCTGCATCTATGGCTCAGAGAAGGTTGTTGGGAAGGGGCTAGATATATTATCAAAATACCAGAGGGCCTGCTGTGCAGTTTCCTGGAATTAGCTGCATTGAGCAGACTGGAACAATGGCTTTATCAATGGACATGTTAACATGGAAGGGAAATCTTTTCTTGGTGTTTGACTCGGGGGATAAGAAAAATCAGCCTCTCCCAGAATAAGTCCCTTATTGGTTGTCCAATGCAAAATGACCAGCCTTAAAACCATATACCAAACTTCACCAATAAAAATTGACTCAGTATATATGTGTATATAACAACAACAACAAAAAGAGGCTACCAATTCTTTAGCATGGTGCATGGGAGTGGTTGATGGAGGGTAACTGGGAGGGGCCATGGAAAAGTTGGGAGGGGCCAGTGATGGACTGAAACCCCCAAAATTATGGAACCAAATAAGCTTATTTACCTTAAAAGTTGCATAAGATATTTAACACAGTGTGACAAATGCTTCCTTAATACACATAAAGGACAGAAAACCTATATTTCAAACTATTAGTTGTCCTATCTTACCTTCTAAACAGCAGGTGGAATCCAGAAACTGGAATATTCATTGGAAAAATAACATTGAGTACTGCTATCTAGAAGCTGGGACACCCCACATTGGTATAGAAAGATGTGAAGGAATGTTGGTCACGTAATTACTGCTCAAAAGGTGCAAGCATCATGTTAAGTTCACCAGTTTCTCATGGAGATGGCCAATCACAAACAAACAAACAAGAAGCTCCAAAACATATATTAAGGCACTTAGATAGAAATGGTGCAGTGCCTTATGAGGATACCAATAGCCAGGTAGCATCTTACCCCTTTTCTGCCTGGACTAATAAAATCCAGCTGCTCTACTTAACTATTATTTATGTCCTGTTAGACTGAAACTTGAATGTATTACACTGTCTGCCCTAAGATAATGAGGAAAATATCAAACATGAACAGCAAGAGCCTTTGCACTCTTCCATCCCTGAAAGAAAAAAATGTATTTAAAGAACTCAAGCAATAATTAGTCTATACTGAATTTTTGGAAACCTACTAGAATATTTGTAAGTTGATAGCACAGAGGTTGTTGAAGTAAAATCCTTTAAAATTTTATCAAGTTGTAGAAACCATACATAAAAATGATATCTCATTAAAATATTTAATTAACCAAATGAACCAATTAAAGGAGAAAGGAATAATTTGTAAAGGCATATATAAAATATTCACAAAATTTAATGTGTGTTCGACATAAAGAGAGTTTAGAAATCTAGGGGTGAGTTACTTCTATCAGCATGTTTTCTAGTTCCATCCATTTGTCTGCAAAATTCATGATGTGTTTATTTTTTATGTCCAAGTAATATTTCACTGTGTTAATGTACCACATTTTCTTTATCCATTCTTCCATTGAGGGGTGTGTGGATGGTTTCCAGTTTCTGGCTATAATAAAGCTACTATAAATATAGTTAATAAAATGTCTTTTTGATGTGGTGAAGCATTCTTTTTAAGATACAAATGGTATGTACTCACTTATAAATGGGTATTAGCCATAAAGTACAGGATAACCATGGTGTAATTCACAAAACCAAAGAAGGTAAGTAACAAAGAAGGTCCAAGGGAGGTTGCTTGAATCTCACACAGATGGGTAAAGTAGATACCATAATTGAATGGAGGGAGAAAACAGAGTGGAGAGGTAGTGAGGAGGGGAAAGGAGGAGGGGAGTCAGGTATGGGAGAGCTAGGGTAGGTTATGAAAAAACTGAGAGAGAAAATGGAAATTCAAGGACGTGCATCTCTGGGACAAGTCAGAGACATGGGACTGGGAAGTCTCCTGAAAGAATATGGCAGTGACTCTAGCTAAGACTCCTAGCAGCTGGGGAATATGGAGTCTGAAGTTGCCTCTTGTAGTCATGCAGAACTTCCAGTGAAAATAGGGAAACACCAACCCACCCACCAAACCTTCTACCCCAATTTTTCCCTGCCTACAAGATCTATAGGAATAAAGAAGGAGCAGAGATTGTGTGAATGGCCAACCAATGACTGGCCTAACTTGAGACCCACCCCACAGGAGAGAACCAGCCCCTGATATTATTGATGATATTCTGTTTTACTTGCACACAGGAGCCTAGCACAACTATCATCTGGAAGGCTTCATCTAGAAGCTGATGGAAACAGATGCAGAAACCAACAGCCAAACATTAGGCATAGCTAAGGGAATTTTGTGCTGTGGAAGGATTGAGAGAGCTGGACAGGTCAAGAACACCACAGGTAGACCTACAGAGTCAAATAATCTGGGTCCATTGGGGCTCACAGAGACTGATCCACCAACCAAAGAGTGGATCTAGGTCCCCTACATATATGTACCACTTCGTCCTCATATGGATCTCCCATCAACTGTAGCAGGGGCTATCTCTGCCTTGGACTCTGTTGCCTGCCTTTGAACTCCTTTCCTCTGTAGGCTGGCTTGTCTGGCCCCAGTGGGAGAGGATGTTCTTTGTCCTAATGAGAACTGAGGTGCCAGGACAAGGTGATACCCAGGGGGTTGGGGTTACCCTTCTATGAGGAGATGGGATTAAAGTAGAGGAAGAATTAGAGAAAAGGGGTGGGAAGGTGGGACTGGGAGAAGAGGGAGGGCCTGCAATGTAGATGTAAAGTGAATAAATAACTAATAAAATAGTATGTTTTCAGGTTAAAAAGTAAAGAAATCTAGGAGTGGTCACACAGTGAAGAAATTTCCTCACAATGTTGAAATAAATCTAAACCACAAGTTAATTGTCATCATTGCAAAGAAGTAGTACCATTATCTACCATAAAAATACTGAAAAATTTCTCATGGAACTATGTCTCAGTTAAGACACTCTCTCTGCCAGACAATGTACTTCATCCTCACAAGTCACCAAATAGAAACTGAAAATTTGAAATCAAGCATTAAAACATTGCTAATAAACCCAGGAAATAAACGGGTATATAAAAAATTAGAAATCCTATAGGAAGAAAATAAAAGAAAATTACTAAATTTTCTAATTTTAGAATTACTGCATTTTATTAAAGGACAATTTAAGCAGTACTACAGAGTACAAGCTCCTTAAAATGTCTATTGGAATGCTGTGATGATAATTACATTGAAGTTAAATCATAAAATAACTGTAGATAAATGTACTAGATGACATATAAGGTTAGATCATTCAATTATTCTTGATAAAATTAAATATAATCTAATTTAATATGAAGCTACTACTTAGGTATAAATAGAAAATCTTAATTTTTAAATACCCATAATTCCTTAGCTCAAACGTATATACAATAAAGCAAATCAAACTCTTAATACAAAAATACATTCGGCTTAGCTTTTATAAATGAGAGATGGTTAGATTAATAGATCAGGCAAAGTTAATAAACATATACTTGATAAAATTACTTTTTAATGTATGTTACAAGAGATCAATTAGGTGCTTAGGTGGTTTTCAACAAATGGTGTTAGAACAGCTAGATAATTATCTGGAGAAAAAAAGTGCATGTTTCACACAATCATCTGTAAATTTATTTAAATGGATTGCTGAAATAGTTAAGACCTAGAGCTTATCAAAATCCATTGATTAAAGGACAAATACCTGAAGCTACTTAAGTCAAATTTATGGGCACCCTGAACTAAACTTAAAAAAAGGACTGTTTGATCAAACTCATAAATAAGCACATAGCATTAAATAATATGCTGCATGCTGCCTTAGAAGTATACTATTACATATTTCACTCAAGCGAAGCAAAAAGTTAAAATAATAGAAACTGATTCATTTTGATTCCTTAACTAGACAAAGAATTCTCTATGTTTTATATAGGAAGTATTTCATAAACACTAGATTATACATAAATAAACAATAAATAAATTAGTCCTTCATGATAGTCATTTGAACAATGAAGATAAAACTAACATAGTAATTACTTAATTTAAGTTATATTCTAATTAAAATCATTTATACTTGTCTAATACTATCAGAGTTGATTTTCATTTGACTAGAACTATTTTACGTTATAAATTAAAAGATAGGAAGAAAGCATGAACATTATTTTTAGATTTATAAGCATTATGAGGTATAGACAAAAATCTCAATCTCAAATTCTGAAGACTATTAACACAATTTTAGGATTAAAGTTTTACCTAAATATGCTAGTTGTTTAATCAAGTCTTACATAATACAGACTCAAATAACTGGTGACCTACTGGAATTTAAATGAACAATACATTGATTTCCAATAGTAATAAAAATATGATGAAAATGGAAATAAACTTAAGAAAGAAAACATGGATAAATCAATAATACTTTATTAAAGGACAATAAGAAAAAACCTCTAGAGACAGTTCTTGTATTAGGTTAATAGATGTCAAGAAACAATATTGTAGAAACAAAAATACCCCTCAAGACCTTTTATTAATTCACTTTAAATAAATCAAAACAAAAAGGTATAATATGCAAAATTAGTTAACTTTCAAAAGTACAAAGATGTTTGTATGGCTCAAAGGAGATATCAGAGATACCATGAAGTTCAAGTGAAGGAATTGTGATTTATTGTGCTCACAAATAGAGGGGGTAGGGTCTACATACCATTGACCCAAACAACAGGCTTCATTGTGTGATAAGACTTAACTCTTGAGTCATGTTAAAAGAGTAAGTGAGTCACTGTGTACTCAGCCATGAGTTACTTGGGCGTGTTGGCTTTAATGGCAGAGTTTAAAGAGGTTGCCATTGTAAAAATACTTGTAATTTCTAACATGCTTGGCTATTACATTTTCCTGAGATTTAAACAATGTTTAGCTTCTAACAATGAACTTTATTCTACTTGCTTTGTGAAATTTTTTTTAAATTAAAAGACATGGAGTGGGCAAGATAGCTCAACAGAAAAGTGTACCTGTCACCATGCATGATAATTCAAATGATGGAAAGAAAACAATTAATCTTTTATAATCTCCTCTGAACTACACAAAGACGCATGTGCATGCACACACACACACATACACACATACACGCGCACGCGCACAAAAACGCGTGCACACACACACTACTTTCCATACTTACATCACACCTACCCACAAACAAAAACACAATAAACAAATAAAGCATAATTTAAAATCTTAAAATATTTTTCATGGCTCTGCCACACTATACTGAAATACAGGCATCATTTATTGGTAATTTCTGTACTTACTGATTTTGATAAGTATTATTTCTGTTGACTGTTGTGTGGTCTGCTTTCCTGGGTCTATGTTGTTATTATTATTGTTTTCTATCTCATTTATGCTAAAACAATTTTGATATCCATACAGTTAGCAATGCCAATATCAGTGGCCTGTGATTTTATGTTGCTCAAATCTCCATTTGAAGCTCAGGTTTGTCTTCCATCAATTTTGAAGGTTTTCAGTTTGGCTTGACCTTTGACAATTGTTCAAAACTAACTCTGCAAAACTTCCTCTTGTTTATCATAGTAACTTTCAATTTAGAATAAAGATAGAAAGTAAGAGAAAAAAAGCAATACCCATGAGTTCAGTCTATTCCAGACTTGGACAAAACTCACATAAACAGCAACTTTGAGTTAACTTTTATTGTGTGTTCTGCTTTTTAAATGTTATTTTCCCTGCAATACATAGGGCTAGTTTATTTGTAAATAAAATACAGATTAACTATCAAATCTATGCACATCTACAGGAGGACTATTTACTACCTGTGTTAAGTGCAAATGGCATTCATTATCTTGTTGAAAACATCTTAGTTTTGTTTAACATACACTGAAGAATTTGTAGTTCAAAGATGCATGTATTAATGAGATTAAATTTAATCCATTACAAGGCATATGTTTCTAGTTAATTAGGGTCCAAAGTGCATTGATCATGATCTGCTAAATGAGAAACATGTACTCGTCTTTGATGTAATCTATTTCCTCATTCCCACCTACCATGAAAAACCTCCTTTGTGCCACCATGTAATGAAATATTATTCAGGCAGATTTCTGGGGTAGGTATGATGTTAATGCTAAGTCACAAACATAAGTCTAAAGGGGTAATAGAATTAAAGTTTTGTAGTAAGAGGCCATCTAATATATTGCTATGGTTATGAGAATAATGTAATTGATGGTATACATATGAGAATGTGTGTGCATCAGTGTTCCTATGCACACATAAGAGAGAGGGAGGGGAACTGTATAAAGAATGAGTGAAAGAAAGGGAGAGTGGTTTTTTTTATTAATCATTTTATTTGTTTACATTTCCTTCAGGTTATCCATCCACAACACCCCTATCCCATCCCCTCTCTCTCTCCCCCTCCCGTTTGCCTCTAAGAGGATGCTCCTCCATCAACTCATCTACTCCGGCACTGTGGATTTTTAAAGGTAGTTTGGAAAGGAAAGTTCTAGAAAAGCTTTAGCATTGAGGATCTTAATTATCAGAATGATTGAGATTATTCCAAGGTGATGATATATAGTCTGGTATTTCATAAGAAAGGTTGAAAACTCCAGTGGCTTATTGTGACGGCATTAAATCTCTACTACACAGTGAGCCAAATGTCTGGCCTCAATGTAGAAAAATCTCAATGCTTCAGATTTTCTCAAATTTAAATGAGAAAAATTCTAAGTAAGAATTTAATGCCTAACATGAAATGGGTAATTCTTGGCAGGATAGTAAAAGATGTATTGGTCTTACTTGTTTTATCTGTCTGTATATAGCTACCTACTTTTTTACCTACTAATTATTTGTTTATTAAATTTTAGTTTATATAAATCTTCAGATTTTTAACACCAAAATTACTCATTAAATGAAAAGTGCCACAAATGTACATTATTTTTATGGCTCCTTTAAACACATTAACAATGACTGCTAAAATCCTATTTACAAAGATGTTTTTGTTAACTATCTTTCAAGCTTTCAAATGTGTGGGCTCCACTGTAAACTGTAAAGGAGAGTAAAGATGCTTGTTCACATTAGTGATAAAGAAATGATGACTAGTATCTGTTTACACATATCACATTGAAGCAAGCTAGCTACCCTGAGTTGGTCCTATGCCTTTAACCTGTTTCAACACTATTGACACTTCATGCTTAGCTTGTCTCTTTCAGGGCCATCACTATTTCAGTATAGAGAAGGTCACCAGAAATACAATTTAAAAGAAAACAAAGCTGGGTTCTCAGCTTAAGAGAGTATAGAGATAACTTGAAGCATAGGGAATACTGAATTTACAAATAGAGTTCTGGAATTATAAGTGAGCCATATGATGTTCCAAAGGCCACATGATAATGCTAGACAGAGACGTTCCACTTGCTTGCTGCTATATTTCATGATACCATATGGAGATTTCCTTATTTTTATGTTCTTATGACTCTGCACACTGGAATGCAATAGAAAAGACCAAATATCTTCACTTTAACTTATTCCTTATCTATAAAATGAGAATTGATTATGTGCAATAAAATTCCATGTTTCACTTTATAAAATATATTTTCTATAAAACATCTGTTATAGAAAATAGCATGGAGGCATCAATAAAAATGGAATGATGCTTCCATTTTGAATGAATCGTATTCTATCTATTAACAACATTCCTAATGATTTTTCTGTATTTAACATTAGTCGCATTGACTACAGCTTATGCTAAAGATGCCTTTGGCAAGAATTTGGAAATCTTTGTTATGTAGGGAGTGTTGTATTTGTTGTAGGGGATTCTCACCTAGTAATGTACTTGTGGAATATTGCTAGCTTTAGGCTTTCTCTAGTTCTGGGCAAACTCAACTCCCAAGCTCCCAGAGCAATTTTTACATAGAAAGAGAGGGCCAACTTAGAGAATATCATAGTATTGTGCATAAGTCGAATCAGAATTGAATATGGCAAGAATCTGATACCATTGAGGCATGATATTCAGACTACGATTGACTATCAGGCTGTAGGGGATGTAAGAAAGCCCAATGGAGTGAGAAAGTGTCAGATCGCTATGATCCATGGTCACCATGGTCATCAATGACAAAAATTTGGGAGCAATAACACTAGGAAAAATCAGGTATGACTCACTGTAAGGAAGCCAGTTATTGTTGTTTTCATGTTGTGGTTTATTTATCTTTGGAAAGATATGTATAATGTTTATTCATGTTTTGTTAAAAATAAGTATGCCCAGATCATGTCTTAAATTGTACTTATTTATAAGTTATAAGCTGCCTCCCATGATAAGTCCCCGAGATTTCATATTATGGTGCTGCAGTCCAGCAACCTTGGCAGGGGGAGCAGGAGGAACTGAGGTAGAATGACTTTGATTTTAAAATTAACCTGAGCTTCTTAGTGAGATCTGGAAACATAGATTCTATAGGAGACTCTGTCTTTAAAAAATGAAAGAAAGAGGAGAACATAATCCTGATCATTATTTCCTAACATTAAATATGAGAGAGGGGCTAAAAAGTAAATAATAACACATGCATAAACGTTATTGCTTAACATTAATAACTACGGACCAATCTACAAATTTTAATGTTTTCAGTTTTTGATATTTGACCCATTTTGTTTTTCTTTGGTTCAATCATAAGTAATTCATTTATAAAATATACATTTATAATAATGTATAAAAAATGTTCAGTTTAATTATGTGCATTGACATAATCTAAAAATAACAGGAATGTTTGAAACAATTTCTGTTATTGAAATTTTCTACTCTATATGGAAATGTAACATTATTACAGTTTTAAATGCTTATGTATAACAACCTTAAGGATACAGAACTTGATTCCTTAATTTGTAAAGATGTATACAGAACTGGAACAGCAAGTGAGGCCCATTGAGATTTAGGGGTTCGTTCTTTGACTTGAGTCCCATTATTCTCTTCTCTTTGATATGCAGGGGTTTAATTAAGTTGTCATATAAATGAACTCCTGTCCCTGTAAATCCTACCATCTTCTCTTCTCTTTGTGGTGCAGCACTCACTATTCTCACATAGAGGGCAGCTTTGTCCCTCTGAATTGCAGACTGCACCACTTGTATAGCTTCCCCAGACACACAAAACTGAGCAGAGTCCAAAACATTATAATAACATTTGTCTCTGAAGCTGATGAGGGCCAACACATATTAATTTGTCATTTGCCGCATATTTATCAACCAGATTGCAGACTATTTCCACACTGAGGCAGTTAAAACCCTTTATTAAAAATGATGCCTTTGAGATCTAATTTATTTCTGCATGCATATATTTTTTCTCTAATTTTTTATGTCACACAAGCTAATAATATTTCAAAAGTGTTAAACTAGAATGGTTGGCTTTACAAATCCATTATATTTTCTTATGAACTTGGTTTAGTATAAAATTTTATATACTTGAATTTGCTTTCAGAGCCTTGACTACTACAGTATGTTTCTCTCTCTCTCTCTCTCTCTCTCTCTCTCTCTCTCTCTCTCTCTCTCTCTCTCTCTCTCTGTATGTTTATCTGGTTGTACTGGTTAAATGGAGGTTAGTAGTCACTATGGTGATCACAATCATAAGGAGGTGTGCATTAGTCCTTTATAGTGGGGCATTATTGAGAAAACAGGTTGTAAAAATGTATGAAGATAAGTGAATGAATAAATATTTGAACAGAGCTTTTCATATATCACTGAGAAAAGCTAAAGTGTATGTAAAAATTTTTGTTTACATCTGTACCTAGGCTAATATCCACTGTACTGTCAACCCTGAGCCATTAAAAAGGATATAAAGAATTTTTACAAGGTTTTATAACCTTGTGAGTTGCATAACACAAGGTAGATTCAATCAAACTTAGGTTTACTTTGACATGAGTGACAAACAACATTAACTTTTGACTCTATCAATAAAAGCACTCACATATACACCCTGACCAGTGTGACATATTCTCCCTTCAATTTTCTGCAGTATGCATGTATTGGTATAATTGCTATATGTATCATAAATATTTAGACATATAGGTTTTGTTTCCTATGGGGTTAAACCATGGTTAAGAAATGTTGCCAAAAATGGCTTTGGCTATATAAACATCCAAAATGGTAGTTCAATAATTAAGTATCACATTAAACCCATGCAATTTTCAAGTTGGAATGTCCATGGTAAAAATTCACAGGAGAAACAGAGATAGAGATAGAGATAGAGATAGAGATAGAGATAGAGATAGAGATAGAAAGATAAAGAGAGAGGGTAAGGGGAGGGAGGAGAGAGAGAGAAAGAGAGAGAGAGAGAGGGAAGAGAAGAGAAGAGAAGAGAAGAGAAGAGAAGAGAAGAGAAGAGAAGAGAAGAGAAGAGAAGAGAAGAGAAGAGAAGAGAAGAGAAGAGGAGAGAAGAAAGATTGTATTTAGTATTTTTTTGAAAGGAACCTTAACAATACAGATATTTATTTCATTGGGAAATTTTCAACAACATTTATATTTTCATAGGAATTCCATTTCTCTTGTTTAAAAGAAAATACCTTTACACATTTTAAAGAGAATTAAAATAAAAGAAAGAAAGCAATATCCCCCCCACTGGAAACAACCAGCTCAAGATTATATGGGCTGATATGACTCCTATCAGGTCTGTGCTGGAATTGTTCTTTGAATTACTATGCATCTTTCCCTTTCTCTTTTCTTTCTTTTCTTTTTTTTTTATTAATTAGTTTATTTATTTACATTTCAAATTTCCCCCTTCCTGGTTTCCCTTCTGCAAACACCCCACACCATTCCCCCTCCATATTGTCTCTAAGAGGGTTTTTCCCACTGACCCACCCACTACTGCCTTACCTCTCTAGCAATCCCTCTAAATTTACTGATGCAACAAGCCTTTAAAGGACCTGGCACCTCCCTTCCCATTGATGCCACATAAGATAGTCCTCTACTACATGTGTAGCAGGAGCCATGGGCCCACTCATGTATACTCTTTGGTTGGTAGTTATTCTCCAGGAGCTCAGAGAGTTCTGCTTAGTTGATATGGTTGTTCTACCTATGGTGTTCCAATCTTCTTCAGCTCCTTCAGTCCTTCCCCTAACTCTTCCATAGGGGTTCCTGGGCTCAGTCCAATGGTTGGCTGTGAGTATCCGCATCTGTCTTAGTCAGGTGATGGCTGAGCCTTTCAGAGGACAGCTGTACTAAGCTCTGCCTGCAAGCACTTCTTGATATCAGCAATAGTGTTAGATTTGGTGTCTGTGGATGTGATGAATTCCATGGTGGAGCAGTCTCTTGATGGCCTTTCCTTCAGCATCTGCTCCATTTTTTCCTTAGTATTTCCTTCAGACATGAACAATTTTGGATTAAAGATTTTGAGAAGGGTGGATGGCCCCATTCCTCAGTTAGGGGCCATGTCTATCTACTAGAGGTGATCTCTACAGGTTCTAGCTCCCCACTGGTGTCTAGGACTTTCTAATGGTTTACCCCTCCTCACCCATTCCCCATCCCCACAGCTACATATTTCTATTCCTTCTCATTTCCTTCTGGATTTCTCTCCTGTCTCTTCTCATACCTGATCCTACCCACATTTTCCTTCTCCTCCCCCTCCCACCCATGTCACTCCTACGTTCTGTCTCACATGATAATTTTGTTCCCCCTTCTAAGTAGGATTGAAGCATCTATACTTTGCCATTCCTTCTTGTTAAGCTTCATATGGTCTGTGAGTTATATAATGGATATTCTGAGATTTGGAGCTAATATCCACTTATCAGTGAGTATATACCATGTATGTATTTTGAGTCTGAGTTACCTCACTCAGGATGCTATTTTCTAGTTTAATCCATTTTCTTGCAAAATTCATGAAGTTGATGTTTTTAATAGCTGAGTATTATTCCATTATGTAAATGTACATTTTCTGTATCCATTCTTTCATTAAGAGAGACCTGGGTTGTTTCTAGCTTTTGGCTATTATAAATAAGGTTGTTATGAACATAGTGGAGCATGTAGTCTTGTTATATGTTGGAGCATCTTTTGGGTATAGGCCCAGTAGTGATATATCTGCTATTCACTTATAACTATTTCCAATTTTCGGAGGAACCACCAGATTGATTTCTAAAGTGACTGTACCAGCCTGCAATCCCACTACCAATAGAAGAGTGTTTCTCTTTTTTCATATCCTTGCCAGCATCTGCTGTTGCCTGAGTTTATGTCTTAGCCATTCTGATAGGTGTAAGGCAGAATCTCAGCTTTGTTTTGATTTTCATTTCCCTGATGACTAAAGATGTTGAACTTTTGTTTGGGTGCTTTTCAGCCATTCGAGATTCCTCAGTTGAGAATTCTTTGTTTAGCTCTGTACCCCATATTTTAATTTGGTTATTTGATTTTCAGATGTCTAACTTCTTGAGTTCTTTGTTTATATTGGATATTAGCCCTCTATCAGATGTAGGGTTGGTAAAGATTTTCTCCCAATCTTATGTTGCTTTTTTGTCCCATTGATAGTGTTCTTTGCCTTAAAGAAGCATTTCAGTTTCATGAAGTCCTATTTGTCAATTGTTGATCTTACAGCATAAACCATTGGTGTTCTATTCCGGAAAATTTCCCTGTGCAGATGTATATTAGGCTCTGTCCCACTTTCTCTCCTATTAGATTCAGGGTGTCTGGTTTTATGTGGAGGTCCTTGATCCACTTGATCTTGAGCTTTGTTACAGGGAGATAAAATTGGATCAATTTGCATTCTCTACATGTAGACTACCAGTTAGATGATTGCCATTTGTTAAAAATGCTTTCTTTTTTCCACTGTATGGTTTTTGCTTCTTTGTCAAAGATCAAGTAACCATAGGGGTGTGGGTTCATTTCTGGGTCTCCAATTTTATTCCATTGATCTACCTGTATGTCTCTATACCAACACCATGCGGTTTTTATCAGTATTGCTCTGTAGTACAGCTTGAAGTCAGGACTTTTTTTTATTGTTGAGAATTGTTTTCCTTATCTTAGTTTTTTTTATTATTATTATTCTAAACAAAGTTGAGAATTGCTCTATCTCTCTGAGGAAGTGAGTTGTAATTTTGATGGGGATTGCATTGAATCTGTAGATTGCTTTTGGTAAGATGATTTACTATGTCAATCCTACTGATCCATGAACATAGGAGAACCTTCTATCTTCTGAGATCTTTTTCAATTTCTTTGTTCAGAGACTTGAAGTTCTTGTCATACATATCTTTCACTTGCTTGGTTAGAGTTACATCAAGTTATTTTTTTTTTTTTTGTGACTATTGTGAAGGGTATCATTTCTCTAATTTCTTTCTCAGCCCATTATTCTTTGAGTAGAGGAAGGTTATTGATTTGTTGAGTTTATTTTATATCTATCCACTTTGCTGAAATTGTTTATTAGCTGTACAAGTTCTCTGGTGGAATTTTTGGAGCCGCTTATGGGTAGTATCATATCATCCCCAAATAGTGACACTTTGATTTCTTCCTTTCAAATTGGTACCACTTTTACCTCCTTTTGTTTTCTAATTGCTCTAGCTAGAACTTTGAGTACTATATTGAATAAATAGGGAGAGAGTAGGCAGCCTTGTCTAGCCCCTGATTTTCGTGCTATTGCTTCAAATTTCTCTCCATTTAATTTGATGTTGGCTGTTGGTTTGCTGTATATTGCTTTTATTATGTTTAGGTATGTGCCTTGAATTCCTGGTCTTTCCAAGACTTTTAACATGAAGCAATGTTGAATTTTGTCAAATGCTTTTTCAGCATCTAATGAAATGATCATGTGGTTTCTTTCTTTGAGTTTGTTAATGTAGTGTATTACATTGATAATTTTATGTATATTGAACTATCCCTGCATCCCTGGGATGAAGCCTACTTGATCATGGTGAATTATCATTTTGATGTGTTTTGGATTTAGTTTGCAAGAATTTCATTGAGTATTTTTGTATCAATATTCATAAGCAAAATTGATCTGAAGTTCTATTTCTTTGTTGGGTCTTTGTGTGGTTTAGGTATCAGACTACCTGTGGCTTCATAAAACGAGTTGTGTAGTGTTCTTTCTGTTTTTAATTTGTGAAATTGTTTGAGAAGTATTGATATTAGGCCTTCTTTGAAGGTCTGATAGAATTCTGCACTAAAATCATCTTGACCTGGTCTTTTCTTTGTTGGAAGACATTTAACACTGCTTCTATTTCCTTAGGTGTTATTGTATAATTTAAGTAGTTTTAGTCCTGAGTTAAGTTTGGTACCTAGTGTCTGTCTAGAAAAGCATCCATTTCATCTAGATTTTTCAAGTTTTGTTGAATATAGGCTTTTATAGTAGTATATGATTTTTTTTTTAATTTCCTTATTTTCTGTTGCTATCTCTACCTTTTCATTTCTGATTTTGTTAATTTGAACACTGTCTTTATACCCTTTAAGTTATTTTGGCTGAGGGCTTATCTATCTTCTTGATTTTCTCAAAGAACCAATTCTTAGTTTTTTTTTTATTCTTTATGTAATTCTCTTTGTTTATAATTGGTTTATTTCAGCCCTGAGTTTAAGTATTTTCCGCCGTCTACTCGATATGTTTGCTTGTTTTTGCTCTAGAACTTTCAGATGTGCTGTTAAGTTGCTAGTGTAGGATCTCTCCAATTTTTATGAAGGTACTCAGCACTATGAATTTTCCTCTTAGCACTGCTTTCATTGTGTCCCATAAGTTTTGATATGCTTGCATTAATTTTCATTAAATTCTGGAAAGTGTTTAATTTATTTATTTCTTCCATTTCCAAGTTATCACTGAGTAGAGAGTTATTTAATTTTGTTGAAGATGTTTTCTGGCCCTTTGAATTGGAATCATCACTCTCTTTTATTCCTATTATTCTTACGTTTGGTCTTTTCATTGTGTCCTGAATTTCCTGGATGTTTTGGATTAGGAGATTTTTGCA
This sequence comes from Uromys caudimaculatus, assembly GCA_028551405.1. NCBI lineage: Eukaryota > Metazoa > Chordata > Mammalia > Rodentia > Muridae > Uromys > Uromys caudimaculatus. Next base: position 1,179,741 of record CM052719.1, read on the forward strand.
CCTTTTAATTTTCTTTGACGGTTTTTTCAGTGTCTTCTATAGTATCTCTTATGTCTGAGTTTCTTTCTTCTGTCTCTTTTATTCTGTTGGTGATTCTTGCATCTGTGACACCTGATCTCTTTCCTAGGTGTTCCATCTCCTGGATTGCCTGCCTTTGTGATTTCTTTATTGTTTCTATTTACATTTTTAGATTCTGGATGGTTTTATTAAATTCCTTCACAGGCTTGATTGTGTTTTCCTGTATTTCTTTAAGGGATGTACGTGTTTCTTCTTTAAGGGCTTCTAACTGTTTACCTGTGCTCTTCTGTATTTCTTTAAGGGAGTTATGTCCTCCTTAAGGTCCTCTATCATCTTCATGAGATGGGATTTTAAGTCATAATCTCGCTTTTTAGGTGTGTTAGGGTATCCAGGGCTTGCTGTGGTAGAAAAACTGGGTTCTGATGGTGCCAAGTGGTGTTGGTTTCTGTTGCTTATATTCTTGCACTTGTCTCTTCCCATCTGGTTATCTTTGGTGTTAACTGGCCTTGCCAACTCTGAGTGAAGCCTGTCCTTCCTGTGAGCCTGTTTATGATGGACTTCCTGGGAGTCAAGCTGTCTCTGGGTGTGGGCAGGGTTGTGTGGGGAGGGGGGCTAGAGCATCTGATTTTCTCCTGGGCACAGTTGTAGACCCTGTATTTAGTATACTAAAAAGTGAATTTGATCATAAATATGTCTACTGGTTATTACTCAGCCTTTTCAGTTGTTCCCTTTATTCCCCATGATACCCTCACCTGTCACAAAGTAACTGTGATTAAAACATGGACATTTATGTTTGTCCCTTCTGAAAGCCAGGACTGTAAGATCCATTTATCAGGTAAAGCAGTTTTTTTTTCATATTGCTCTCACTGATTTGAGACTTTCAATTTTGAGATAGGTCTACACTGGGTGCCTATCACCACCCAGTGACATGGGATCTTTTCTTTTAATATGGAAACAATCTTTTTGCTTTGTTTTTTTGTTTGTTTGTTAGTTTAAATTTCATGCTGGATCTTCCTTTAGAGACATTTTAACTTGATTTAAAATTCTGAAGATTTTAATGTATGTATTTTATTGTATTATTTTATTCCTCATCTTATGATGAACAATGAGAAAGATATAGGATATTTGTTTGATCTAACACTTGCACAGCAAACACTTTAAACACTGACCCATATCCTCAGAGTTAATTTGTGCATCTTCTGTTGTATTTGATTTCATGACAATTCAATATTTTTACAGGACATCCAATGGGAATAATGGACAAAATTTTATTACCCAAAGAGTGTTTCATCATTTTCATACTTTCTAACGTTTTTACAAGTTGATATTTTAATATAGTGGTCATTTTCTATTCTTTTGAGCAAATAATTGAGGTAAAAATTATATAGTTTTAATTCATGGCTCATGGTTTCAGAGAGTTTGTGATCATGTAGACTCATTAGTCATGTGCATGGGCAGGACATCATGTCAGTAGATAGCTATGAGGAAAGAAACTTGTTTATATTATGGTGAACTTCAAACAGAGAGAAAGAGAATGTAAAAGCCATGGATAATATAACCCCCACCAACCAACTACCAATAATCCTTGATTTTGGTCCCACCTGCTACCATTTCCAAATATTTCCACAGTAGCACTCCTTCCTAGGGATTGAGTGTTAACAAAATGATATATATTTCATGCTCAAATCATACCAATTTCTAAAGCAAAAGAGATCATAAAGAAATCAATGTAGATGAAGACAGGGAATAAAATTTTAAAAATATTGATAGCTTGTAAAATTAAGGATGGTTTTCTGATAGAATTTGATTTGATTTCTTTTCTCAAAAACTTTGGTAAGTTTATAGTTCAGAGTCCAGGTGTTGCTTTTGGGTATACACTGTGGAGAATGGTTTCCCACATGTTCATCTAACAAGGAACTGATTTCAGTGGTTGATTGATTGGCTTGTCCATTTTGTCTCACATAGAGCTTAGAGTCATGTCTGACTATTCCACAAATCCAGTTAAATTACTGAAAAAAAATCACATTAAAAATTGTTGAACTTATCTTTGAATCCTGGATGGTATTTGAGATAAATCTTGAAGACAAGAGAGTTTTAAAGAATGATTAGAAAGTAACTAAGTTTCAGAATAACACAACAGAACATTCATTTGCTTGGGTATTTACCAGAGTAGCACTCAGGACTTTGACATCATTATAAATCAAAATGTCAACAGAATGAATTGTATTTGGAAATGAGTAGGCAGCCAGTACGGACTCTAGAGCACAGCTGGTATACGCTGTACAAATCCAATGACCTTAAGCATATTGCCACTGTTCTTCTCTTCCAGCTGGGCTCAGGGTGTCACTCAGGGTAATTATCCCAAAGCAGATTATTATAATTAGTTCTCAGTCATTTATGGTCCAAACTTCATAAATCAGAAAAAGTAAAATAGTCCATATAGTTGATCAAATACTATGTATTACATAGAAAAATAATTTCTAAACAGCCCTATATAAGCATCTAAAATTTTGTAAATAACATTAAATAGAATACTTTATGTAATATCTATATACCTAAATGTCAATAAAACATCTAAATATATTATCCAGTTTAATGTGAAGTGTATGTATCCCCAAAAATTATAATTTTAAATGTTATTGTTTTACTAATTTCTAGGGATCATTCAAATTAACTTATTTATGTGGCTTAGTCAAATGTATAAGAAAAATTATGGCTTTTCAAAGTTTTAAGTATTGAACTTAGATTATGATACCTACTGCATGTTATATGTCAAGATAGTATGTATGTTTCTAAATTTATTAATAGTTACATTGCAACAAATATCACAAAACAACAATAAATCAAACAAGGGAGAGTGTTGGAACTCATCAAATGAATATTTGCCAGCTACTATTAGTCTATTAGAATAGTCAAAACATATACTTATCTTCAAAGGCTATTTTTGGTTTTTGTCCCCAGTACTGGTAGAAACCACACCTACTAAGGAAAACCAAGTGGTGCTGACAGATGGGCTTGTGCCCTCATAGCTGAGACAGCTTCTCTTTTGACCCAAGATTAGCTATTTTGGGCTAATCAAATGTATATGCTTCTAGTTTTTTTTTTTTTTTGTTTTGTTTTTAATGATATGCTCACAGAGCATCTAAAGTTTGCTTGACTTTGAAGTGGCCTACAGAAATATAATAGTAATCAATTCCTTGATGGATTTTGATAGAGAAAGGGACAAAGTATGTTTTGACCATTCTCCAAGTATGTTGTTTCTTCACACATGCTCAATGGATGTAACCTTTATTTAATCAATACTAATTCTTATCAAGGCAAGCTTAGCAGAAGTTATATATATTCACTTACCTCTTGCCTGCAACACAAGGTGGATTTTTCTTCTGAGACCATGACACGACATTAAACAGGCATATACAAATATATTTCATCTCAAGTCTCCATGAAAAGAAAAGCTACCCACAGCCTGATAAAAAACAAAACAAAACACATTTTTATCTAAATTAAGAAAATGCCATGCAGGCATTGTGCTTAACCCATTAGACCTGTGATCCTCTTTAGACCTCTCCCAACCTATGGGACCTGATTGTGCTTTTCCTCAAAGCATCCCCTATGTCAGCTTTCAGAATAGGAAGATCGATAGTTGTTTTTTGTTTTTGTTTTTGTTTTGTATTTCTGTGGCTATTTCTTCATATTTTTAATCACTCCTTCTTACCCTTTCATGCTTTGAATGTTACATTACCTTAGTGATTATTCTTGAAAGTCTCCTTTGTTATCTTCCTCATTCCCTAGGTACTTTATGTAGCCTTGTGAGTAGACAATCTCTATGCTAATCATGCTGTTGATACAATGGACGATTTCATTGCATTCCAGGTTAGAAGCACAGTTCCTACCATGTCCATAGTATACCGCCCAGTTTTCCTACATCTGCTTTCCCATTCCAGGCAAACCAGTGTTATATGGCAAGACTATGTATTTAAAGGAAAAGAATATCAAAGCAATCTATTGTTTTATAACTGAGAAAAGTAGAATTAAAAACAGCTGAGAGATTTTTATTTGATAATGTAAATGTAGTATTCACATTTAAATATGTAAAATTTACAAATTCTATAGGTGTTTTGTTTTGTTTTGTTTTGTTTTGTTTTGTTTTGTTTCAGTATCTCCATCCTGGCCATCCTGGAGCTTGCTATGTAAACCACACTAACTGGCTTGAAACTCACTGAGACCTACCTACTTCTTCTTGTATGCTGAGACTAAAGAAATGTGCTTCCATGACTGCCTTAAAATTACTTTTCAAAGAAATATATAGAAATTCAGTCAATCATAGTTACTTTTGTGGGTCAACATACCATGAAAATACAACACATATTTAAAATTTATTCTTCTGTTCTTTGGTGAATTAGTATCTAATCTAAAAGTAATAGTGGTAATGCATTAGTACTTACACATTAAACCTTTAACTTAAAGAAAAGATATAGCTTCAAAATATCACTTAACAAAAAAATGGCCTCCATGTGTCTGTATGCTCACACAAACTTATACTATAATACATATTTCTAATAATGACTGAACTTAAAATCATTTTCCATAGAGGAGACCTAGAAAAGGGGAAACATTGGAAATGTAAATAAAGTATCAAAAAAATAAACAAATAAATTTAAAAAACAAACAAAAAACAAACAAGCAAACAAAAAAAAGAAATCATTTTTAAGTTTTATATCTAATGTTTTTTAAGATTTATTTATTTATTTTATGTATATGAGTACTCCATTGCTCTCTTCAGACACACCAGACGAGGGCATCAGATCCGATTACAGATGGTTGTGAGCCACCATATGGTTGCTGGGAATTGAACTCAGGACCTCTGGAAGAGCAGTCAGTGCTCTTAACCATTGAGCCATCTCTCCAGCCCTATATCTAATATTTTTAATAATGACATTCTACCTTTAATCTTTACAATACCTCTATGTTAATAAGTTCATAACTAATTTATAATATGTCCAAATGTTGTGGCACAGTCCTTTAATCCCAGCACACAGGAGGCAGAGACAGGTGGATCTTTGTGTGTTTGAAGCCAGTTTGGCCTTCACAGTGACTTACTTGCCATCCAAGGCTACACCTAGTGAGAACTTGTCTTTAAAAAAACTGAAACCAAAAGAGGAAAAAAGGAAAAAAAAACAGATGTGCAATTGCTTAGACTTTTGTGCCATAAAACATGTACTGAATCATGCACCACTCCTGTGGTTCCATAAATGTATTTTGTTTACATGTTTGCAAGATAATCACAACATTAATTTTTCCAAAATAAAAATTTTGGAACAAACTTAACATTAGTTATATTCAAATATAGACAAGAGCTGTTTTCAAAATGACTTCCTGAGTTATTTTATAGCTATGTGCATGGATGTATGTACACCTACATTCAGAAAATTTCTGTTTTGTTTTCATTTTCTTTTGATGTCCATATCCACACAAAGATGAGAAACCTACTCTTTACTGTAAATTTTGCTATAAAACAAAATTGTATGTTGCTTGAAATTTTGTTGTGTCTGGAACAATTTAAATCCCCGCTAGACACCCTCTGATTTCATCAAAACAGAAACAAAGATGCCCGAGGATTTCTACAGATTCACACCTTCAAAGTGAAATGGAGTAGTGAGGATATAGCCCCCATAAGTGGTTGTGTTTTATTGCTCTGTGGGCCCTGCGTCTGCTTTACAGCAACTGGAGGAGGAAATCTCAAAGTGCAGGTGGCTACTGGCTCGCCTTCGGTAGTGACTCAAGCATTTAGTCTGGAAAGGAGGCCAGGTGGTCCTTGGGGAATTATAGAAAGTAGCATGTAGAAGCTGAAATGAGAAAAACCTGGGGAATAAACACAAAAGCATGTGTTCACAGGGCACGCTGGAAGGAATGCCAACTCAGCAGAAATCTGGTAAACTAGGCCAGGCAGGCACTGTCTCCTTAGTTTAAATTATTCCTAAGAAATTCTTTCCTGTCCTGTCCTTAACCTTCACTTCTGCTGTACTTTCAAATGTGAAAAAGGAAAAAAGTATAAATTAGGGAAACAGACTCAAATTCAGCAAATTTAATGTTGTGTACTTATAGAGCCTTTGAATACAATTCCTCCAACTTATAAATATATAATCCTGCTGATATTGACAGATGATTAATGATTTTTACTTTTCATTTGATTACACATTTCTGTTTCAGTATAAACTATGCAAAACATTAGTGTATTAGTAAGTAGTTTTCATTCATTTTTAACCATTCATATTAAGATTTTGCAAATATTAGTGATTAATCTCTTTAATTTTATAAGCTTCATACACATAGCATTATGTGTCAGTTGATGGAAAATAGCTTACCAAGCACACCTATACATGAGGATTTATGCTAATTAAACAAGAATAGAGGTCAGCACTTCTAGTTACGAACCTTGTCAACAATGGGTATTTATTTAGAATGGAGTAGATAAAGATATTCAATCTAAATATTAACATTTCTAAATTTCAGCCTGATTTTTTATTTTCTTTTTCTTTCAACAATCAGGTTGAAAGATGGAGATGAGGCTATGTTTACAAGCTGATCAAAAAAATTATATTAATTAAATTTGTGTTAATGGCAATAATTATGTGAAACACTAAAAAAGTAAGCATCTCATTAAATTATCAAGCCATGATAAGTGAGAGACAATATTTCTATCTTTAATTTTAGTCGGGTAGTCTAAATCTATGAGTCTGAATAGGAACCTAGCCTAGCTGGTTTTGGATTACTTACTCTTGTGGTTTGAATGAGAATGGCGTCCAGAGCCTTATGTTTAAATGTATAGTTCCCAGTTGGCAGAACTGATTGGGTAGGATTAGAAGGTGTGACCTTGTTGGAAGAAGTGTATCATTGAGGATGAACTTCTGGGTTTTAAAAGCCCACTTTGCCCAGTATTCACTTATCAGTGAGTACATACTATGTGTGTTCTTTTGTGACTGGGTTACCTCACGCAGGATGATATTTTCTAGTTCCATCCATTTGCCTTTGAATTTCATGAAGCCATTGTTTTTAATAGCTAAGTAGTACTTCATTGTGTAAATGTACCACGTTTTCTGTATTCATTCCTATGTTGAGGGACATCTCCGTTGTTTCTAGCTTCTGGCTATATAAATAAGGCTTCTATGAACATAGTGGAGCATGTGTCCTTGTTATATGTTGGAGCATCTTGTGGGTATATGCCCAGGAGTGGTATAACTGGGTCCTCAGGTAGTCGACACCAAACCCAGACACTATTGTGAATGCCAAGAAGTGCTTGATATAGCTGTCTCCTGAGAGGCTCTGCCAGAGCCTGACGAATACAGATGCAGATGTTCACAGCCAACCTTCGGACGAGGCATGAGGACCCCAATGAATGAGTTAGGGGAAAGACTGAAGGAGCCTAAGGTGTTTACAGCCCCACAGAAGAACAACAATGTCAATGAACCAGACACTCCAGAGCTCCCAGGGACTAAACAACCAACCAAAGAGTACACATGGAGCGACCCATTGCTCCAGCCCCATATGTAGCAAAGGATGGCCTTGCTGGGCATCAACGGAAGGAGAGGCCCTTGATCCTGTGAAGGCTCAATGCCCCAGTGTAGGGGAATGCTAGGGTGGTGAGGTCGGAGTGCATGGGTAGGTGGAAAAGCACCCTCATAGAAGCAGCGGGAGGGGAGATGGGATAGGGGGTTTGTGGAGAGGAAAAGGGATAACACTTGACATGTAAATAAGTATAATGACCAATAAAAAAGAAAGTAACAACTCAAAAAAACAAAAAAAGAGTAACAAGTAATGGAAGTGAAATTGACAATATAGCCTAATAACTTTTGTGTTAATAATTTTCATTTCATCTACAGAAATCAGATTTGTTATTCTGAATATTATAATAAAATAATTGTATATAATTTAACATATATTTTTAAAAAGCCCACTCTGCCTTGATCTCGTGAAAATATAAGTTCTCAGCCACTGCAGCAGTTTGATGCCTCCCACCTAACTGCAGTGCTCCCACCATGATGGTAATGGACTCCAACTCTCTAGAACCATACTCCAATTTTATTCTTTTTTCTTAAAGTTAACTTGGTTATGATGTTTTCCAAAATGTTATATAATTCACTGATCATTAGTGCTGACAAATGAGCATGGATGTAGGGACATGGGCAACCCATAAATTTAATGACATGATATCATGCATGTGTTTGTGATGTTGTTTGTTTTTTTCCCTACAATATACAGAGGTATCATTGTATTAAAGCAGTGAATTATTTCTTTTTAGAAGGACTTATTAACAGTTATAAATATGCATTAACAAATGTACATATTCTTCAAATTGTTTTTTTCATTTATCTTCAGGTTTTACCCAAGATATCTATATTTAATGTGTGAATATATCAAAATCTGTCCATTCCATTATTAATAAAATATTATATGCTTTTCCACCTTTACTCTACCAAGTGGTTTTGTAACGAACCTGCTTGTCACTCTAGAAATATGTAAAATTTTAGACATAGATGCATGAATGTCAGCTAATATATTCTTTCTGTAAGAATATTCTTGAAGGATATATACTTAAAACTAAATCTTATGTGTCCTAGGGTATGTATAATTGTCTATCTATATACAGGTATAGAATGTTCTCTCAAGTGTTAAGTAGATTCTTTGCATGTAATTTTTTACACATGATCAAGCCCATATTATATGTCAGTATTTTAATTTACTTTAAAATAATTTATTACTATAAAGACTGAGGTAGAGTAAAACATTAATAAAATATTGTTTTTCTTAATTTGAAATGGAGGATAATAGAGTAGTTATTCAAGGTTTCATTACTATAGCGATTTTCATTCATTTACTGGAGTTAAAATCTGGAGGTGTAAAAAGGAAGCACTGAAGGAGTCCTTGATAATTTAGCTACCTAGTTCTGGATAAGACAGTGGTCATAGAAATGCATGTTGAAATTGACTGGATAAAATTCTCTTTTCTGTAATATTGCTGTAAAAGATTAATTGGGAAGGAAGGAGAAAAGGTCAAAGAGAAGAGAGTGTGTAAATGAAAACTAAGAAGTCATTAGAAAGTGAAAACAACTCAAAAGTGAAGTTAAGGGTGGTCTGAGGATATAGAAAGATGACAAGAGCATATGTTCTTGTGTTATGGTGCAGCATCTTTTGGGTTTATTCCCAGGAATGGTGTATAGTTGGGTATTCAGGTAGAATTATTTCCAGTTTTCTGAGGAACTTCCAGATTGATTTCCAGAGTGGTTGTATGAGTTTTCAATCCCACCAGCAATGTGTTCCTTTTTGTCCACATCCTGGCCACAATGTGCTGTCACTTGAGTTTTTGATCTTAGGTATAAGGTGAAATTTCAAGGTTTTTTGTTTTGCATTTCCCTGATGACTCATTTACTCCATATGTTCATAGCAGCCATATTCTTAATAGCTAGAAGTTGGAATAAAAACCAGATGTCATTCAACCAAAGAATGGATACAGAAAATATGGCTCATTTACACAGTGGAATACTATTCAGCTACTAAAAACAAGGACATTATGAATTTTGCAGGCAAATGAATGGAATTAGAAAATATCATCCTGAGTGAGGTAACCCAGACCCAAAAATACCTGTGCTCACTGACAAGTTGATATTAGCCAAAAAGTACAGAGTACACCCCCAGACCATAAGAAGTTTAAGAAGAAGGAAGGCCCAAGTGAGGATGCTTAAATTCCATTTAGAAAAGCAAACAAAATAATCACATCAGAGGGAGGGAGGGATGGTGGTGGGAAAAGGCAGGGGGAGGGGATAGGGAGAAGGATCAGGTATTGGGGGGGGTGATAGAAGAGAAGCCCAGAGGGCCAGGAGAATGAATGAAAATATGCAGCTGTGGGAGTTGGGGGAAGGGGGAACCTCTAGAAAGTCCCAGAGACCTGAGATGTGAGAGGCATCCAGGATTCAGTGTTGATGACCTTAGCCAAAATGTTCAACAGTAGGGAGATGTAACCTGAAGGGACCACCTCCAATAGATAGACTCCTACGTACAAAATTTTTAGCCAAGCATTGTTCCTGTCTAAAGGAAATGGAGAGATAAAAATGGAGCAGAGACAGAAGGAAAGGCAGTCGAGTGACAGGCCTAACTTGGGATCCATCCCATGTACAGGCACCAAATCCTGACACTAATACTGATGCCATGTTATGTTTGAAGATAGGAACTGAGCAGGGCTCTCCTCTGAGAGGTTCTACTAGCACCTGACTGAGACAAATGCACTTATTACAGCCAAACATTGGACTGAGGTCAGAGACCCCTAGGGAAGAGTTAAGGGAATGATTGAAGGAACTGAAGGAGGTGGCAACTGGAGGATAGGAAGACCAATAGTGTCAACTAACCAGGAATCCTGGGAGTTCCCAGAGACTAAGTCATCAACCAAAGAGTATACATGGGTCTGTAGCCCCTGGCACATATGTAGCAGAGGACTGTATTCTAAGGCCTCAGTGGGAGACATTGTACTTAATCCTGTAGAACTTGATGTTCCAGAAAAGGGGGATCTGGGGGTGGGGTGGGAGTGGGTACAAGGGTGAGAAGAGTGGAGGTAGGGGTTCAGGGTAGGGGAGCACCCTCTCAGAGGCAATTGGAAGTGGGGATGAAGTGAAGAACTCTTGGAACAGGACCTGGAAGAGGGTAACATTTGGAATGTAAATAAATAAAACTGACCAAACCAGCTCAGTCAGTCAACAGGATATCAAGGAAGGGAGTGAGGTTTGAAAACGAAGAAAAACAACTAGACAAAATTATAACATGATTCCAGCCAGTGCTGAGGCATAAGCAGCTTTAGTTCTCTCCAGCCTGCTTGTATATCATTCTAGGTGTATCCAAAAAACAGGGCCAGTACTTAGATCAAAGTATTCAAGCAAAGTAGTAAGCAAGGAGATCACAAAAGATAGTAATGAAGTAAAGTAGTAAGCAAAAGAATCACATAAGGTAATAATTAAATAAAATAGTAAACAAAGCCCCATCGTCACTGTTTCTAATATTATTATCTGAACTTGCTTCCTTGTCTGAGCATAGTGGCAAATGCCAAATTCCTAGAACTAGCTTTCAATATAAAACAATTTTTAAAAAAGAAGAAAGATGACAAAAAGAGGAACTAAAGCTGCCATTTGTATTAGAATTTCAGGGTCATTTACAGAACAGAGTTTATAGATATGATATTTAAAAAACACAGACACTGGTGGCAGCCAGGTACCTCAGCTTGGGCCACAGGGCTCCATAGCAAATTAGCGCCAGGACAAAGATCCCTCTCAGGAGTTCGGAAAAGACGGGAGAGGGCCAAAGACACACCCCACAGCTCACCAGGAACTGCCCCGAACCCGTGAGATACAGGGACCGAGATCAGAACCAGTGCCACAGCTCTCCAAACGCAAACACCTCTCAGAGAGAGCTGGTCTTCAAGGAGTACTGACACAGAGACCTGCAGGAGGGGCAAGCCACAACCAGACAGAGTAAGATCAGCTAACAACAGAGTCAACAAGATGGCAAAAGGCAAGGGCAAGAACATAAAGAACAGAAACCAAGAGTACTCTGCACCATCAGAACCCAGCTCTCCCACCACAGCAAGCC
>CM052719.1:1191888-1267246 GCA_028551405.1 Uromys caudimaculatus
CAGTCACAAAAGAAGGAACATGGTATGTACTCACTGATAAGCAGATATTAGCCCAAAAGTTCAGGATGTCCAAGTTTCACTTAACAGTAACCGCTTGACTGAGAGTGAGGTACCAGATGGAGGGGTTGGAGAAAGGTCTGAAGGAGGGGAGGGGAATTGGTAGCCCCATGGAGGGAGCAAGAGCGTCAATGGGCCTGACCCTCCCCCTAGTTGTCCTGGAGTTCAGACCACCAACCAAAGAATACATATCTATTGACCCATGGTTTGGACTACATATGTGGCAGAGGATGACCTGGATGGCCATCAGGGAGAAAGGAGAGGACTTTGGGCCTGAGGGTGCTAGAGGCCCCAGTAAAGGGGAATGTAAAGGTGGGAATATGGGAATGGGTGGGCGGGTAGGTGGGAGGAGGAATTCCCTCACAGAGGCGGGGAGGGGGAGGAGATAGGGGGTTTCCGAAGAGGAGACCCAGAAAAGGGGAAACATTGGAAATGTAAATAAAGTATCAAAGATATAAAAAAAAGAAAAAAAAACAGACACTTATTTTAATCATTCCGTCAGCTACCCATCTTCCATATTTAGGGTATAATTGAAACCCATATGTATTTAAGGTAAAAATATACAAGACTATATAAATCTTCAATATCCATTGTGAAATTATTGCTACGACTTAAATAATTAGCCAATCCATCAGCACACAGAGGTGTGTATTTGTATGTCTGTTGTGTGTGGTGCAGGAACTGATATTCTATACTCTTAGAAAATTTCAAACACATGTTGAAATATTACTAGCTTATCTCACCATCTGTATTAGTCAGGGTTCTCTAGAGTCACAGAACTTATATGTAGTCTCTGTATAGTAAGGGAATTTGTTGATGACTTACAGTCCGTAGTCAAACTCCCCAACAACGGTCAGCAGTAGCTGTGAATGAAAACCCGAGAATCTAGTAGTCACTTAGTCCCACAAGGCTGGCAGGCAAAGAAGAATGAATCTTCCTCCTTCCAATGTCCTTATGTAGCTCTCCAGCAGCAGGTGTGGCCCAGATTAGAGGTGTGCGCACCACCACACCTGAAACTTGTGTCTTCCAGTCTCAAGATCCAGATCACAGGTGAGCCTTCTAATTCTGGATTATAATTCAGTCCAGATATAATCAAGTTGACAATCAGAAATAGCCACTACAAATATACTGGCTAGGTTTGTGTGTCAACTTGACACAAGCTGAATTTATCACAGAGAAAGGAGTTTCAGTTGAGAAAATGCCTCCATGAGATACAGGTATAATACATTTTCTCAATTAGTGATCAAGGGCCCCTTGTGGGTGGTACCATCTGTGGGGTGGTAGTCTTGGCTTCTATAAAAAAGCAGGCTGAGCAAGCCAGGGGAAGCAAGCAAGCCAGTAAATTACATCCCTCAATGGCCTCTGCATCAGCTCCTGCTCCTTGACCTGCTTGAGTTCCAGTCCTGACTTCCTTTTGTGATAAACAGCAGCATGGAAGTGTAAGCCGAATAAACCCTTTCCTCTGCAGCTTGCATCTTGGTCATGATGTTTGTGCAGGAATAGAAACCCTGACTTAGACACCATCTAACATATTGAATCACTAGAATTTGTTCATTTTATAACTGAAAGTTCATAGACTTTGATGAACATCTCTGCCTCACCAATATCATTTCTTTGCACCCTTATTACCATTATTCTACTCTGCTAAAAAACATTGTAGGTAGAATTCCTATGAAAATAATACCATGTATCATTTTCCATCTTTGGTCTAACTTATTCTTCATAGCATAATGGTCATCCATGGTATGGGAAAATAGCATAATTTCCAAAACTTATGTACTAAGAGTATACACATATGTCAGCATATCATTGCCTGAACAAAGGTGAATTTAGATAAATAATCTATCTAAATATCTGTAATCTCCCATAATACATGCATTGATGATATTGATAGATAATATAGTTGTTATGTATTTATCTAGAGATAGGGCAAAGATGTATTTTCTACATCTTCACTTATGAAGTATATAGTCTCTAAGTCTTTGTTATTATAAGCAATACTGCAATGAACAAAGGAGTATAGATAGCTTCTTAGCGATTTATGCTTCATTGCTGATAGGTATAGTCATGAAACCACTGAACACAGAATGATTCTATTTGATGAAATTCTATATGTTTAGTGATTAATTCACCAATAATCTCTATCAATGTTGTACATAGGTTTGATATTACACCCACCTTCCTGCCTCATTCTTTCTCTGATATGAACCTTTTTGTGATGGTATTTAATGTTGTCTTCCCATGAAAGTTAATGATGCTAAAGATATTGCAAATGACTTCTGGTCAGTTTTATGTTTCTGTTTTATGAAAAGTTTTAGTTTTATGAAATTTACACTCAAGTTCTCTACCCTTTTAAAAATTAATATTTCATTTACTATTAGGCAGGCATAAAAACAAGTCAGTGCTGTGCATACATTTGCACATTTTTGATTTGGTGGTTCTCAGCAGATAGGTCTTGTGTATATTACAACCACCATTATCCTCATTGTCATAGTCTTTAGAGAAGTCATCTAGTGTCTGGGCATTAAATCGAATACCATATTGTGGTAAGGCTTCCTTCATCCTTTATTCAGAGAACCCAAATGGGACATTGTTAACATTCAGTAACTCAGACATTGGTATTACTGAAGAATACACATGAATTCTCACACTTCAGAATAGTATTGCCTTTTGAAGGACCTGTTTCGTACAGTAGTATGAAACAATGTCAGCTCTTGGGAAGTAGAAGACAATGGGAGTCCATAGAACATCCTCATTCTACCATCTCTCTGAAGGTGATCCTATGGCATGGAGTTTCTGTGAGACCTACAGAAGCTGCTTTGTAAACTGAATAATCAATTGTTCTTCCTTAAAAAGACACTAAAGTCTTTGCTAATGTCATGCTGCTTTGTGCTTGTTTATTCTTCTTGACTTTAGTAGTTTATTCCTTCCATTCATGGCCTGAGAAGCTACCTTTTATGAGATGCAGCTTTGCTACAAATGTCACATTGAAGCAAACATTGACCCCTTTCAGGGAGGGAAGCCAGAGAACATGGAATAAGCTCTGGAGAGAGGTGTTGGATTGGGGTGTTTGGTTTATCTTTTCGTTATTTGGTTGATTGATTAATTGATTTCATAACAGAGGATGTTGCAGAGTTTCTATGAGCTCATACAATAATCTAGTAAACACGTGAAAAAGTTTATTGGCAAAAGCAATCTTCTTGAGTAGTTGTGTAAACATGACAGCCACGGAAGCAAGAGTGGTTGGACCATTGTGAAGGAGCAGGAAGATTCACCCAAAGAGACGATATTTAACTCAGAACTGTGAATTTACAGCATGGAGGTAGGAGTGTCCATGGTAGGTATAAAATTCATTTTCTGACTTCTGCACAATTACCTCTAATAGTTTTAATATTCCAAAATGGAATTTCCTCACTTCATATCCCTACTTTCAGTGAAGTTATTTTTATATTGGTTTGAATTGAATTCGTTTTCCAAAAGGAAATTGGTGTAGGGAAGCTGTAAATATTCTCTAGATGTAAGATGCTTCTTAATTATAAACTTGAAAAGCTCTTTATATAAAAACATGCCTTGTTCTCAGTAGCTTTTGAAAGTAAAGCAGTTGTTTCTTTATCTGATATGAATACCTCTCCGGTTCACTGTAGAGAAATGGGCACTTGAACAATGATTTTTTTTTTTAAAAAAAATAGTGTTTTGGAAATAATATTGATATAATTTAAATTTGAAATCAGGATTTTTTTCGTTTTAAGTGTCATTATTTTTTAATATGCCCCCAGGAAACATAACAGTGTTTCCTAAGCTAATGGGACACAGTTGGATTTGCATGATTATTCAGAATAAATAATCAGGTTTCTACTTAAGGAGAAACCATCAATTTTAAAATAAAATTTGAGTACTGATTTTTAAAATTTTGAGTCATATATTAAAGTAATACAATGATTATTTGAATGTACATTTTCTGGCAAACTCACATATATTCTAAATGCATATATCAGAGCAAATGTATAATCTGAGGAAAGGATGCCAAAGTCCAGAAGTAAGGATCTTGGTGCTCAGATGTTTTGCAGCATCTTGGTGTCCTCATTTCTCTATGCCAGCTACTCTGACATAACCCTGCTTAATGAATGGCTGCAGATACAAAGACACTCTATTCCTGCAGCATCAGCCCTTTGCTGACACACCTTATCATGGCAATTTGTCTCACCTTTCGTTGTGTGTACTATCTTTCTGAAGTTTTATCTAGTCAACTGCCATAAACTGCTGTTCTCAGGCACATTTTTCAATTCTAATGAGAAAGGTGATTTTGGAAAAGAAAGTTAATGGTCTCAGGTGCTATCGGCTTTTCTTTCTCAAACGTCTTAAGATAGATGCGAGGGAATCATGGGTTTTTACTTTCTGGGCTGGAAAGTGAGATATAGACCCAGAGAGCAATAGAAGAATATGATTATAATATGGAACTCAGAGGGGGAAAAAAAAAAAAACAGCAGTCCACTCGTTTCTGCTCAGTGTAGGGTGTTTCAATGTCCATTGAGTTGAAATAAAGAAATATTAATTCTCTTTCTTTGCCTGGAAATTGTATATGGAAGATGAGGCAGACAGGGACATATGGTATGGATGACTCATCTCGGTCTCCTCCTTTCAGTAGGAGGCTGGCACTGAGTTATAAAAACAGAAAGAATGCAGCCTCTGTGAACAATGAATGCTACTCCCTGTACCAGGGGGATTTGGTGAGATGTTTTTGAGGTGAAGTGGGTACCCTTAAAATATAGTCAGGTCTCAGATTAAAAAACAAACAAAAACCATTTTTACTAATCATTCTTTACCAAGCCAACTGAGTTGTGTGTTCTTCAGAAAAAGGAGACAGGGACCACTGAGGGTGTAGGAGGGTAGAGAGTGCTTCAAATTCTTGCTTCACTGCTTAATTTTTCCAGTGTATACAGCACCAATATCTAGTGAATAATAGACTCTGTAGTGATAGCTCGAAGAAATCCTAGGATGTGTTAACACTGGATGCTCTGTCTTGGGTATTTTTGTCTTCATATATTCTTTATTTTGTTACTTCTCATTAGCAAAAATGTTTCTTCCCATAAGTAACAAATCAGCAGAAGGATTAGCAATTTATTATGCAGGTGAAATAAAACCATGTAAAAGTTTTCAGATACAAGGGGATATGTAAACAGAATATACTTCAATGTTTTAGAAATGACTGCAATGGCAAACACATGAAAAAATAAATTGTAATGCTAATTACAAAGCTTTATATCTCAAAGTAGTGTCCTTTGTGGTTGTTTCTTTCTTTCAAAATGAAAATTTAGAGTCCCATTGACTCATATTTGAGTAAAATCCACTACTCTTTGATCTGATTCTCCAACCTACTCCCCTTGTTCTTTCTACCAAATTCTCTTGGCTTTCTCAGTTTGGTAATTTTATTTTAAATCTTCTCACATGAACTAAGATAATTCCTTTTATTGCTGATTTGATGGCTATGCATAGGAAAGTAAGACAGTAATTAATTAGAAATTGCTTACTTCTTGAAAATAACCTTCTGCTTTTCAAATAACTAGGACATTTCTCCTTTGATTATCTTGACAATGCCTGTGTCTCCTATTGTCTCATTTAAACTTGCTTCCATGATCCTGGTTCATATACAGACAGGGGCCTGAAGTAGAGCAAACTAACACATGTTATGGCTGAGAAATGAGACTTAGAGTAGAAAACTGTGTATCTGGTTTTATGTGAAGGTCCTTGATCCACTTGGACTTGATCTTTGTACAGGGAGATAGGAATGGATCAATTTGCATTCATCTGCATGTAGACCGCCAGTTGAACCAGCACCATTTGTTGAAAATGCTGTCTTTTTTACAATGGGTGGTTTTAGCTCCTTTGTCGAAATTCAAGTGACCATAGGTGTGTGGGTTCACTTCTGGGTCTTCAATTCTATTCCATTGATCTACTTGCCTGTTATTGTACCAATACCATGCAGTTTTTATCACTACTGCTCTGTAGTACAGCTTGAGGTCAGGGATGCTGATTCCCCCAGAAGTTCTTTTGGTGTTGCAAATAGCTTTTGCTATCCTGGGTTTTTTGTTGTTCCAAATGAATTTGAGAATTGCTCTTTCTGAGTCTATGAAGAAGTGAGTTGGAATTTTGATGGGGATTGCATTGAATCTGTAGATTGCTTTTGGCAGGATGGGCATTTTTACTATAATAATCCTGCCAATCCATGAACACAGGAGAGTTTTCCACCTTCTGAGGTCTTCTTCGATTTCTTTCTTCAGAGACTTGAATTTCTAGTCATACAGATCTTTCGCTTGTTTGGTTAGAGTCACACCAAGATACTTTATATTGTTTGTGACAACTGTGAAGGGTGTCATTTCCCTAATTTCTTTCTCAGCCTCTTTATCCTTCCAGTATAGGAAGGCTACTGATTTGTTTGAGTTAATTTTGTATCCGATCACTTTGCTGAAGTTGTTTATCAGCTGCAGCAGTTCTCTGGTGGAGGTTTTTGGGTCACTTAAGTATATGATCATATCATCTGCAAAGAGTGATATTTTGATTTCTTTCTTTCCAATTTGTATCCCTTTGACCTCCTTTTGTTGTCTAATCGCTCTAGCTAGAACTTCAATTACTATGTTGAATAGATAGAGAGTTAGAGGGCAACCTTGTCCAGTCCCTGATTTTAGTGGGATTGCTTAGAGTTTCTTACCATTTAGTTTGATGTTGGCTACTGGTTTGCTGTATATTGCTTTTACTGTTTAGGTATGGGCCTTGAATTCCTGATCTTTCCAGACTTTTATCATGAAGGGATGTTGAATTTTGTCAAATGCTTTTTCAGCATCTAATGAAATGACCATGTGGTTTTTTTCTTTGAGTTTGTTTATGTAGTGGATTACCTTGATGGATTTCTGGGTATTGAACCATTCCTGCATCCCTGGGATAAAGCCTACTTGATCATGATGAATGATCATTTTGATGTGTTCTTGGATTCTGTTTGCAAGAATTTTATTGAGTATTTTTGCATCGATATTCATAAAGGAAATCGGTCTGAAGTTTTCTTTCTTTGTTGGGTCTGTCTGAGGTTTTGGTATCAGTGTAACTGTGGCCTCATAGAATGAATTAGGTAGCATTCCTTCTGTTTCTATTTTGTGGAATAGATTTAAGAGTATTGGTATTAGGTCTTCTTTGAAGGTCTGATAGAATTCTGCAGTGAACCCATCTGGTCCTGGGCTTTTTTTGGTTGGGAGTCTTTTAATGACTGCTACTATATCTTTAGGCATTATGCGACTGTTTAGATGTTTTATCTGATCCCCACATAACTTTGTTATTTGTTATCTGTCGAGAAAACTGTCCATTTCATCCAGATTTTCTAGTTTTGTTGAGTATAGGCTTTTGTAGTAAGATGTAATGAGTTTTTGAATTTCCTCAGAATCTGTTGTTATGTCTCCCTTTTCATTTCTCATTTTGTTAATTTGGATACTGTCTCTGTGCCCTCTGGTTAGTCTGGCTAAGGGTTTATCTATCTTATTGAGTTTCTCAACGAACCTACTCCTGGTTTTGTTGATTCTTTGTATATTTCTTTTTGTTTCTACTTGGTTGATTTCTACCTTCTACTCCTCTTGGGTGCATTAGCTTCTTTTTGTTCTAGAGCTTTCAGGTCTGCTGTTAACCATCTAGTGTATACTCTCTTCAGTTTCTTTTGGAGGTACTCAAAGCTATGAGTTTTCCTCTTAACACTGCTTTCATTGTGTCCCATAATTTGGGTATGTTGTACTTTCATTTTCATTAAAATCTAGGAAGTCTTTAATTTCTTTCTTTTTTTCTTCATTGACCAATTTACCATTGAGTAGAGCATTGTTCAGCTTCCATGTGTATATGGGCTTTCTATTGTTAATGTTGCCATTGAAGACCAGCCTTAATCTGTAGTGATCTGATAGGAGGCATGGGATTATTTCAATCTTCTTGTATCTGTGGAGGTTTGTTTTTTGACTGATTATATGGTCAATTTTGGAGAAGGTACCATGAGGTGCTGAGAAGAAGGTATATTCTTTTGATTTAGGATAAAATGTTCTATAGATATCTGTTAAATCCACTTGGTTCATAACATCTGTTAGTTTCACTGTGTCTCTGTTTAGTTTGTGTTTCCATGTTCTGTCCATTGATGATAATGGGGTGTTGAAGTCTCCTACTATTATTGTGTGAGGAGCGATGTGTGCTTTGATCTTTAGTAAAGTTTCTTTTATGAATGTGGGTGTCCTTGCATTTGGAGCATAGATGTTCAGAATTGAGAGTTCTTCTTGATGAGTATAAAGTGTTCTTCCTTATCTTTTTTGATGTCTTTTGGGTGAAAGTCGATTTTATTGGATATTAGAATGCCTACTCCAGCCTGTTTCTTGGGACCATTTGCCTGGAAAATTGTTTTCCAGCCCTTTACTCTGAGGTAGTGTTTGTCTTTATCATGGAGGTGTGTTTCCTGAATGCAGCAAAATGCTCGGTCCTCTTATGGATCCAGTCTGTCAGTCTATGTCTTTTTATTGGGGAATTGAGACCATTGATGTTAAGAGATATTAAGGAATAGTGATTGTTGCTTCCTGTTATTTTTTATCTTATTTTTATGTTTGTGTGGCTATCTTCTTTTGAGTTTGTTGAAATTTCTTGCTTTTTCAAGGTATAATTTCCCTCCTGAGTTGATGTTTTCCATCTATTATCCTATTATTATCCTATGTATTAACATATTGTGTAAATTTGGTTTTGTCATAGAATATTTTGGTTTCACCATCTATGTTAATTGAGATTTTTGCCGTGTATAGCAGACTGGGTTGGCAGGTTTGTTCTCTTAGGGTCTGTATGAGTTCTGCCCAGGATCTTCTAACTTTCATAGTCTCTGGTGAGAAGTCTGGTGTAATTCTGATAGGTCTGCCTTTATATGTTACTTGACCTTTTCTGCTTTTAATATTCTTTCCTTGTTTTGTGTATTTGGTGTTTTCACTATAATGTGACAGGACAAATATCTTTTCTGGTCCAATCTATTTGGAGTTCTGTAAGCTTCTTGTGTATTTATGTTCATCTCTTTCTTTAGGTTAGGGAAGTTTCTTCTATAATTTTGTTGAAGATATTTTCTGGTCCTTTAAGTTGTGAATCTTCACTCTCTTCTATAACTATTATCCTCAGCTTCTGTTTTTTCATTGTGTCCTGGATTTCATGGATGTTTTGGGTTAGGAGCTTTTTGCATTTTGCATTTTCTTTACTTTGTGCCAATGTGATCTATGGTATCTTCTGCACCTGAGATTCTTTCTTCTATCTCTTGTATTCTCTTAGTGATGCTTGCATCAATGACTCCTGATCTCTTTCCTATGTTTTCTAACTCCAGGGTTGTCTCCCTTTGTAATTTCTTTATTGTTTCTATTTCTATTTTTAGCTTCTGGATGGTTTTGTTCATTTCCTTCGTCTCTTTCATTGTGTTTTCCTGTAATTCTGCCTGTTTGATTGTGTTTTCTTGTAATTCTTTAATGTATCTTAGTGTTTCCTCTTTAAGGGCTTCTATTTGTTTACCTGTGTTCTCTTTTATTTCTTTAAGGGTATTATTTCCTTCTTTCTTAAAGTCTTCTATCATCATCATGAGAAATGATTTTATATCTGAGTCTTGCTTTTCTGGTGTGTTGGGGGTATTCAGGGATTGCTATGGTGAGATAGCTGGGTTATGATGATGCCAAGTAGCTTTGGTTTCTGTTCCTTATGTTCTTGCCCTTGCCTTTCGCCATCTTGTTAACTCTGATGTTAGCTGGTCTTACTTTGGCTGTGGCATGTCCCTCTGCAGGCTTCTGTGTCAATACTCCTTGAAGACCAGCTCTCTCTGAGAGATATCTGGGTTTGGAGAGCTGTGACACAGGGTCAGTTCTGGGGTGCAGTCAGAAACCAGAAGGATCTTGTCCCCAGTTGTCCCTTGGTTCCTGTGTCCTGATGGCACTGCAAGGGTCCCTCTTGATCCAGTGATTTGAACAGATGTGGTGGTTTTGCCTGTGCTCAAAGATGTGTAGGCACTTCTGGGATACCAGCTCTCTCCTGGAGCCCTGTGGCACAGGCTGAGGTCCCCAGGCACAGATGGAAACCAGAAGGTTCCTGTCCCTGACTTTTCCTCAGTCCCTGTGTCCCGTGGGTTCCGGGTAGGTCTTGGTGAGCAGTGGTGCTTGTCTTATCCACATTCACAGCTTTTCTATGTGCCTGGGAGGGTAGCTTTCTCCAGGAGTTTCTTGGCTATGGAACCCTGGTGGCCCAGGCAGAGGTCTCCCGCCACAGATGGAAACCGGAAGGTTCCTGTGCCTGACTTTTCCTCAGTCTCTGTGTCCTGAGGACCTGGGATGCTAGCTTTCTTCTGGCGCTTATTGGCTATGGAGCCCTGTGGCACAGGCTGAGGTCCCCAGCCACAGATAGAATCACTATACTTCTTGCTGACACCTTTTCCACCTTTTCTATCCCTGCTGACATGCCTTTTTATGTTCTTTTCTAGCAATTTTCTGTGTTTTGTTGTTTGATTGTTTTCCTAAAACATAAGCTTCATATAGTATACTTTATGTGTGAGGGATGGGGGTAATACTTGTGTGTGGGGCTGTACATGTATATCAGTGGGTTTACGAGTGAGTATTGCTTCAAGATACACATGCTAATTTTGATTATTTATCAAACTATTCTAAAATGCATATTCCTATCTATAATCTAAAAGTAGTAATGACACAGGGTTTTTTTTTTTTTTTTTTTTTTTCTTCTTGGAAATGTCTTTCTCTGGCAGGATGAAAAAATTTTATGCAAAATTTTTCTTGAAATATCATTCTAAATATACATGGTTAACCACAGTTCTATATTTGTCATGAAGGCTTTTCCCCTCAAATTACAAATTACAAGAATTTGTTGACAAATTCTTACTGCAGATTACATGTTGTTATTGGATGTCTCCCCTTAGAGGGTCCCTTGATACATCCACCAAGGGGCCAAAACTAAATAATTTCTTACAATTTTAACACCTATGTGTTAAAATTTTCTCTGCTTTTACCTGGTAAAAAGATAAGATATGCCTCAAAGTGGATGAGTACGTCAGCATTCATTAACTTATTTATATTCAATATCTGTTTCTTCTTGGATCTTTCTTCCTTTCCTAAGTCAGGACATGGTCCATGTGAGACTATTTTAATAAATTCAAAGAAAGCTTTAATCTCCACTACACATTAGTTTTAGAAACATTTCCATATTTTAGCTCTTGTTTAAGTAACATATAAATCTTATTGTCACCAGAACTTATTTTAGCATTAACAGCATCATATTTACACTACACCTCAACCTCACTCTTTGGCAAACCACTTCAGGGTTTGTGTGGGTGTGTAGGGTTGCTTCAGGTCTTGTGGCTTTAACAATAGAATTTTATTTCCGCAGAGTTTTAGCAGTGGAAAACTGAGACCAGATGTACATGTTTAATTTCTTCAGAGTCCTGCCTGCAGTTTTCAGATGGCCACTTTCTCATTGTGCCTTAATTCATAAGGTCATTGTTGTATGTGCATGGACAGCTAGCACCTCTTTCTGTTCCTGTGAGGCCACCACTCATCTTGGATTAGAGTCACCATAACATTTTTATTTTAAGATTTTATTTTCACTTTTTGTTTACATATAAATTCTTGAAGGTATATACGTGCATCACATATATACACTGGTACTCATGTATCACGTCCCTGGAGCTGGAGTTGCAGGAAGTTGTGAGCCAACATGTTACAGGTGCTGATTTATCCACCCTGTGTCTCCTGTACAGCAGGAACAAGTATTCTAAGCACTGAAAAATGTATCCATCTCCAGTAACTTTATCTTAAATTAGTAACTTATTAAAAGATGCTATATACCTAAACACTTTGTATTCTGAAGTATTGAACATTAGCACTTTGATAAATGATTTTTGCAATTTGCAGCAGCTAAGTTAGTAGCCATGGGTAATGGCAGTGGAAGTGTGCGATTTTCAGAATCCAATACAACTAGGATGCACCAAGTTGCCCACAATGTCCTAGATAAACTGCAGCTGAGGTTATCATTATGTGTGAACATTGCAATAGGAACAATTATGTCTGTAGCAGCAGCAGAAGCATGGATGGTTATAACTAATATTCTCACTTCTGACCTTAAAGTTTACTCTGTGCTAACCTTGAGAATATCCCTTGACTGCAAAAGACGTTCACCAGGAAACTCTGAAAAGTAAATAGTTTTATTTTTTAATCTCTAATTCATAAAATAAATTTAAATAGCTTACAGTGGTTGTCTAGGATTCCCAATACTTGCAAGAAGATCTTGTACTCAGCTCTAATCATGTGACTATCATCTACCCCCAAGTTTCATACACATCGTATAAATTTTAAAAATTCAGAAAAGAATTGAAATAAATCTGGAGGGAATTTCATGTGAGATAATAATACACATATAAATTTACATTTGCTTTCTAATTAGTACTAGGATGAATTTAGAAGCCAAATATTATAGGAGAATTAAACCCTATATTTAATGAAATATAGATTAAATATTTTCTATCTACAAAAGATCAAAGAGAAATAGAGAATTTAAATTGAATTTGAACAATGGGTTTTGGTGAGGAGTTCAATGATAAAGCACTTGTGTAGAATATGAAGTCCTAAGTTTCATTCTCAGCAAACAAACAACAACCATAGCAGTCACCTTTCAATCCTTTTATTCAGGGCCTTCATTAAAGCAGAAAAGAATATAGGTTTCCTATCTCCATGGTGCTTCTATGAAGAACAATATTGAAGCCTTTTGCATTGATATCCAATTCCCCTTGCTGTTTTATTTTGTTTGTTTATTTTCCTCGTTCTGAGAATAAATTTTCCTCTTTCAATGAAATCACTCGGTTGTATTTGGCTCTTATAATTCATGTCATCCATCCTTCAGCCAACATGCACAATAAAAACTTGAATAAAACTGTCTGAAGTTGAATCTTCCCTAGTGGGAAGAAAAGGGTGGACTGAAGAAACTCATGTGTTAAGATTTTTTTTCTATTACACAAGATTTAATTTTCAAACCATTATAACTTGCACTGCTTGAAACTTCTCAGTTGGTGTCTGTCTGTCTTCTGTGCTAAAGGTGTGAGTCCTGAGAACTGCAGGCCTTACTTATGCAAGGGACCAAACTGAAAAGCAGCAGCTTTTCTTTGGAAGATTAAGTAAGCTCAAATGTTTGCTGATGTCTTCTCTGGTTCTAAACCTAACATTCATGTTAGAAATACACCTAATAGTCTGTGAACGTGAAGGACCTCTGTGCTGCAATGTTTCAAGATATGTGCACAGAATCTTAAGGACTCCATCTATGGTCTGTTTACTCATTCAAGTCTTTAAGGATGGCTTGCTAAGGTTGCAAAACCAATACACAGATGAGGTTTCTTCTAATGACAACAGACTCATACCTTATACGCAGTGCTAATCTGTATCTCTACTTGCAAGTTCAGTAAGTCACATGGCTTAGAGAAGAAGCAAATATTTGTTATAGGATGATAAGTGAATAATTGGATTAATACCATTAGACTTGTTCAGATTCTGTCTTTGACTCACAACAGTTTATGCCTTCTTTTTACTGACTGTACTAAGTTACTTTTCCATGTAATAAAATTAACTTTTGTGATATGTTGTATTCTATAATATTTAGTGGGGGCTAGACTTCATCCAAAGTCATCATCTTTGTTTCCATAAACTTGGAAATTGTCATAAATAGGAAAAAATGCACATTTCCCTAAGTTAAAGCAGATTGCACTGAAAACTGAGTGTTCCACTGTTATTTGGTGTTTTCTTCTATCTGTGTGATCCCATGGCCTCCATGGCTCTCCCAGAGTGACTTCACCTCAGACATATGGATCTACTTATCAGGCTTCACACTAAATTTGTTCGTAGCTTGATCTCCCATCTCTCTAATGACACACTTTTTTGTCACCAAGGCATTCATGGCCTACAGTTGACTGCTTTTATTGCTTTTAATTAAAGTTTGGAGTGGAAAGTGTCTATTAATCAGAGTGTTAAGCCAATCATGAGCAAGGGTTTATAAACTCTCTACAAGATGGATAGTGGTTTCATAAATCGCTCCGCCTTTGTCATTTTGGCAGAAAGACAGCCATTTACGTTAATTATATCATGAGGACACCTGGACTCTGGGACTTTGAATGACAGCTTCTATTTTGATGAAACACTTTTTTAGAAGCAAGAGATATATTTTAAAATACATCATTTTAGGATCATGACGCTTGCTTCTGCAGCACAGTTGGGGGACTTCTACATGCATACTTAGTAATTCTGAACCTCGTCACTTTCATCAAAAATGAATTTCAGGTTTCAACATTTCTTTCTTCCCTTTTTATCTAACATATTTTAAATGGCTGGATAAACTCACATGTTCCAGTTAAGCTTTATAGAACACGAACTTCCAATCATGAAGACATAACAATATTTCCACTTCAGTTTGAAATATAAAGAAAAAATGGAGCCTTTTCCCTCATTTTCCTTTTTGTATGCAAGTAAGTCTTTTGAAAGTCAAGTTTAATTTAATTCAGAGTGGTAAGATCACTGTTTCATGTAAGGATTAGTGTCCAGTCTCACCCAAGTATAGGGCTATGTGACTGAAATAAAATACAAAATTACAAACATAGTGATATTTCTCTGAATCCCTTAAAGAATTATACAGAACCCAACTTGTTCATGGGGATCTTGATGTTAGGGATGGCCCTGATCAAAATCTACTCATTTGCCCACCACTAACTTATTCATTCACTAATGTAGGCAGAAAAACATCCATGACAAGCCTATGATATTCCAGTCTCTACAGTACCACTTTGTAACAAAACATATGAAACCTTCAGATTTCATGTAACTAATTTTAGATCATTATTCTAAAGGATCAAAATTTAGAACATCCCTTCACTGTTTTTTTCCTATCAATGAAATTTTTAAATTTTTCTTTAGTAATAATTTTTATCACCACATATACCAGAATGCATGTTTATTCCTGACTACCAGAGAACATAGGAATATAGCCTTGGCAGTGTGCTTAGATGCCCTTTACTAACACTTTGATTTCAGAATAATAAAGCACCAAATTAAGTGATGGAGGCATGAGGATGAACATATTATACTTTGATTTTCAATGGGATTCTAAAATAGATAGGCTTCACAATATCACAATCCAATGCCATAAGCAAAATCATCAATATATGTGGTAGAAAAGACAGCATGCATGAGAAAAAGCATAGTATTGATTAAGGTGAGGCTCTGTGCCAGGTAAGGCACCTCAAGAGATAACTTATATCTGGTTAAGATTGGCTTTTTTTAAAGTCACTGTAATCAAATAAAATTTAGGTTATCTTAAATAGCAAGTAAATTCAGATAATGGAACTTCCATTTCTGTCCTATCACCCTTCCACACAGGTTTTTTTTTAATTATTTATTTATTTTTTGATACTTTATTTACATTACCAAGTTCACCCTTTCCAGGTCGACTCTTTGGAACCCCCCTATCCCCTCCTCTTCCCCTGCCTCTATGAGGGTATTCCACCTCCCACCCACCTGCCCACCCACTCCCATATTCTCACCTTGACATTCCCCTTTACTGGGGCCTCTAACACCCTCAGGCCCAAGAGCCTCTCCTCCCCCTGATGGCCAACAAGGCCCTCTTCTGCCACATATGTGGTCTGAGCCATGGGTCCCTCGATGTATATTCTTTGGTTGGCCGTCTAGCCTCCAGGAAGACCGAGGGGGGTGTCAAGCCAGTTGACACTGTTGCTCCCCTACGGGGCTGCAAACTCCCTCAGCTCCTTCAGTCCCTTCTCCAACTCTTCCATCTGGGACCTCACTCTCAGTCCAGTGGTTACTGTAAAGTGAAACTTGGGTATTCCGGACTTTTGGGCGAATATCCACTTATCAGTGAGTACATACCATTTTCGTTCTTTTGTGACTGAGTTACCTTGCTTAGGATGATATTTTCAAGTTCCATCCATTTGCCTGCAAATTTCATTAAGTCATTGTTTTTAATAGCTGAGCAGTACTCCATTGTGTAAATGTACCTCATTTTCTGTATACATTCCTCTGATGAGGGACATCTGGGTTGTTTCCAGCTTCTGGCTATTATAAATATGGCTGCTATGAACATAGTGGAGCATATGTCTTTATTACATGTTGGAGCATCTTTTGGGTATATGCCCAGGAGAAGTATAGCTGGTTCCTCAGGTAGTATTATGTCCATTTCTCTGAGGGTCCACCAAACTGATTTCCAGAGTGGTTGTACCAGCTTGCAATCCCACCAACAATGGAGAAGTGTTCCTCTTTCTCCCCATCCTCGCCAGCATCTGCTGTCACCTGAGTTCTTGACCTTAGCCATTCTGACTGGCATGAGGTGAAATCTCAGGGTTGTTTTGATTTGCATTTCCCTGATGACTAAGGATGTTGAGCATTTCTTTAAGTGCTTCTCAGCCCTATGAATTTCCTCAGTTGAGAATTCTCTGTTTAGCTCTGTTCCCTAATTTTTGATAGGATTATTTGGTTTTCTGGAATCTCACTTCTTGAGTTCTTTGTATATATTGGATATTAGCCCTTTATTGGACTTAGGATTGGTTAAGATCTTTTCCCAATCTGTTGGTTGCCGTTTGGTCCTATTGACAGTGTCCTTTGCCTTACAGAAGCTTTGCAATGTCATGAGGTCCCATTTGTTGATTCTTGATCTTAGAGCAGAAGCCATTGGTGTTCTGTTCAGGAACTCTTCCCCTGTACCCATGTGTTCAAGACTTTTTCCCTACTTTCTCTTCTATTAGTTTCAGTGTATTTGGTTTTATGTGGAGGTCCTTGATCCACTTGGACTTAAGCTTTGTACAGGGAGCCCACACAGTTTTTTAAATACCCTTAGGAAGTGCTAAGCAGATTCTACACAAAGTTTTATGGTGCTGTTGTATTCAGACCCCTGGGTCCAGGATGTGCTGCTTCATTGGAATCTGATAACAGGAACCAGATGTTTGCACTGCAAACAAGTACCTCATTTTTAAGTGTGGTGCAGTTCCAATTATGAGGTACAGCAATTCCAATGTTTTACCCATGTAATGGAATAGAGTAGATGAGAGGTGTTCCTAAAGTTCATAGCAGGGATTGGGTAAACATGAAAGGGTGTAAATTCAAGAGATTGAGGTATACTTGAACTTTAGAATTTTAAGTAAGTTTATGTACAACAAATTAAATGATTTCACTGACAATTTTTTAAGCTTTCAGTTAACACAGATTTTATACATGTTGAGGAGAAGCAATTCAGGATTTCATTCATGTGAAATTTGGGTAGTGGTCAAGGTCACTAACATCTTGCTTCTTGTACTTTCACTGTCTTTTTATGATTAGTTTGTCCATATTTTTGTCAAGGAGAACAATGACAGTGTCATAGTTTCTTTCAGTTGTCAATTTAGCCTTCCCAGGATGAAAAGACCTCAGTTAAGGAACAAGAATCATCAGATTGACCTGTGGGTGTATCTGTGGAGAATTTATGGTTTGATACAGGAAAGCCTTGACCTCTGTAAGCAATGTCATTTCTGGATCTGTGGGCCTGAGTTCTATAAGAAGCAGAGCTTCTTACAGAGACAATTTAGTAATCAAATAAACCCCAAAGTTTCTACTTCAGTCCTTGTCTTCAGTTTCTGAATCCACTTACTCTTATAATGAGCTCTATCATATAAGCCAAATAAACTGTTCCCTGCCCAACTTGCTTTTAGTTAGCATATTTGAACATAGACAGAAAAAGCAAATGAAGACAAAGGATATATGCTTTTTCCACTAGAAAGGGACAAGAAAGTCTAAGCTAGGGAATGGAAGGTTTTTCTGTTTCAGGGAACCAGCATCCTATGTCCCAAAACATTTCACATTTCAGCATCTCTCTCTCTCTCTCTCTCTCTCTCTCTCTCTCTCTCTCTCTCTCTCGTTAGTCTCTGGCAATCATATGCATGGAGTGAGCTCTGGGATGCAGGGAGAGAGAGAGAGAGAGAGAGAGAGAGAGAGAGAGAGAGAGAGAGAGAGAGAGAGAGGTGTATATTTGTGCAATTATATCAAATTTTCACATCATCTTCTTTTAAAAGCTTGATCCATACTTTCAACAAGCACTGTCAATAACTAGAAAAATAATCGTTCAACCAAAAAATGGAAGCTTTTTGGGCATGGTTAATTAACATTATCTCTCTATTCTCCTGATAATTCTTCAATCTGATATAGAAAAATCTGTGGTTATAATAACATGGATTTGATAATGTTCTATGCCATGTATACTCTAATAATGATATTGATCAATGTATCCCATTATTAATACATATCAAACAATTAGCCATATAAAACATCCCAGAATTTAATTGGAACGGGCAATGCCAATGCTATTTGTACATCTAAAAAGGCAGTATACAAGTATAAAAGCTTTGTAAAATATGTATCTGTAGCCATTGATACAAAGGATCCATGTTCTCCTTAGCTTGACTAGGTAAATACAGGTTTTTTATTAATCATTGGCCTCTGATCTCCCCTTTATCAGAGCATTTACTTTAGAAACATGTAATCATATTGAGAAATAAGTATTGTATAATACATTCAAGCCGTTCCTTAAAGATATAGGAAACTTTGAAAAGTTTAGTCATCACAGACACATTTTAACCATGTCTGTTATGGTTAATCAGAAGAATGTCACTTAAGAATCAGTTTGCAAGAAGAGAGAAACCCTTGCATGAACCACTTAATTATCCTAGCATAAACCTAAGTTCAGTTTCCTGCATATTGCAATGCTCTTTTACAAGTCTTCATTGCTTAGTTTACTTTCTTGAAGTTTTTCTTTCACATTTCATTTCTGAGCATGTCACAGCATTTTTTTTAGATAATATTATAAAATAGTCTTTATTCTGGAACCTAATACAATTGACAATGTGTTCTCTTAGCTTTTCTTGGGGTGACACACACAAATGCCCATTTACTCCAGATTTGCACCAATGCAGACCATTTCACTAAGTCTAATATTCTGATAAATATGAGTTTGGGGAGATTTTTACACACCCATGGGATAAGTTATTTACTGAAGCTGGGATGACCCCACAGGGAAAATAACTGTAATCATGGTAAAGTACATCACTCAGATTCAGGTCACCTAAAGCATTGTATAACAGCATGGTAACAGTTATATGGTGTATTGATAGTTAAAGAGGAAAGAAATCTGTCAAGCAAACCATGTTCCAAACACACTGATTTAACAAAGTGGTGGGGAGAAATCAAAGATATGTCTCTACTGTTCTCTGATGACATTTTTAGCTTTGATGCTGGTTTGGTGAACATCAGATACTTGATTATTTTAACATTCTAAAATAATTAATTTAATAATTACATCTATAAGGCAACACAAGAAGAATTCAGTAAATAGCAATAAATGTGTGGAGTTAGTCCTTGATATTTTAATCCTGATTCTTATATTATACCTTTTTACAATATGTTAGTCAGCCCTAAATATTTCACACTGTTGTAGCTGCTATTCTTCCCAGAAACTTCAGTTCCCAATTGTTGAGAAGATATATGGATACCACTACTTAACTTTTCTTTGCATTGCCTAAAGGACAAATGCTACCATGGAGGTAAAAAAATGACAACATTGAACAAGAAAAAAAAAGTAATTTTTTCTCATAATTCATGGGCAATTGAACAACTACAACAATAACAGCAAACAACAACAAAGCCAAGTTAGGAAATAAGATGGATATGGGTACTGGAGCTATTTAAACCTTCCTTCATCTTCTCCAGGCATCTTGCCCTTTCTCCAGTAAAACACAATACTACAAGAGTGGGAAAAAAAGATTTAAAAATTAAGAGCCCAATCCAGATAAAAACAAAATCATAAACAACAGCCAACACTTTTCAGTTATTCTATTGAGTAGAAATGGCTTTAACACACAAGTTAAATGACAAAGTAATATACTGGATTTGTCTTCAACAAGCATATCAATAAAAGAGATCAAGAAACAGAGACAAAGCTTGAAACTATCAAGCAAATGGAGCCTTCACAAACATCACGGTGTAAACTTCACAACTGCTGATGTAGACTTCAAACTGAATCAGAAGAAATGGAACGCCTATATATTAGTCAGGGATGTAAGTGCTGTAACTATTGATGCAACAAATCATGATGCCTCATATTTCACTAAAGGCATGAAGCATCAGAGAGTTTGGACATGGTGAAAATAGGACAATTCAATCTACATTCTTACATCTGGACTGTATTTAGATCTCTGGCTTCTGCTACTCTATCTGTACTGGATCCTCATAGGACTTTTCTAAGATATTTTGTTGCCCTGTGTCATGGAGATCCTGCAGCTTTGGATCTGCAAGACTGGCCATTCATGTGCTCCAGGAATTCATAAACGGGGTGGATGTTGAAGCAGTCCAACTCAGAGATCTAGATATGGGCCTGAGTCGAAGCTGAGTTGGCTAGCCCATCCATTTTCCTGTACCCATGCCACTATGGTCACCTCTATTCTGCTTCCCAATCGAGATACAGGACTACAATCCCTAGTGCCTAATGCACAGATCTTCTTAACAACATAAGCACAGTTACACATTCACACACACACACACACACACACACACACACACACACACACACACACACACACTGCACAAAAATAATTCACAATTTCATGTTATGAAAAGAAGAATCATGCTTATTGATCATCATACTGTGCCCATCTGCTTTGCAATTCAGTGCATTAGAAACATTTGGGGGAAAAAAATCATTCAACAGCAGAAGCTCTGGAAATCTTGTATACATCAAAGTCAAGAATGACTTTTTCATATTTCCATATTCAAGGGTAAAAGTGGGGCAAAGCAGATCTTTATTTCATTGCCCTTTCCTTAGTAAGTTCTGTATAGACAAGAAAAGGAGTAAACCCTTCTATATTGCCGTTATATGAGGATATAATAAAAACCTCTGTAAGAGTTTTTGGTTAGTTATCATTATGTTTTTCCCTTTAAATACTAAAGCTTGGCATGATGACTACTGACTATAATCCTAACCACTAAGGAATAGGAAACTGAGATACCATTTTTGTTGTGAATTTGAGTCCGTTGTAGACTCCTTATTGTTTACACAGAAAATCTGAGATCAGCCTGGGAAACAGTGTGAGACACTGCCTCCAAAGAACAAGGCAGGGGTTCAGTGTGGATATTCTTTCCTTTTTCTGAGTAATTTAGGGCTTGTTCAAATATAAGTGCAAAATTGTGCACAGGCATTAACATGGCCCCTTGAAGGCACTGACCTGAAAGTAATCCAACACCTGATAAAAGTGAGAATTTTTATTTTGCTTTCTAATTCTTTATAATTTGAAGACAAGTCTAAGGTATGTAGTGAAGCTGTAATGGCTTTTAATGACTGTGACATTTAAGAACAATGACCCTCTGAGATGAAACCGTTAGGTCATTCCTAGGTCAACTGACCTTTCGGAAACTGAAAGCCTCAATTACCTCTGGCAGCCACAGAACTTCACAGTCCAGACATGACTGTGTTCCTAGTAATAAATGGCAGAGAACCACCTAATGGTGATGTTCTACACGAAGAATATTTACTCAGGTGTGGAATGAGTATCATGTCAATAAGCAATGGGAATGAAAAATATTCATTACTTGACAATATAGGAACTAAGATAATTGCTTAATATTTCATCAAGGAATTTTTTTTTAGAAAAAATTATATCAAAGGAATTCATTTAAGTGGGTAACACAGAATGGTCTATAACGTTCCAAGGATGTGTACATAGAAAGTAATTTTCTCAATGTACTTTCAAATTAAAATAAAAAAAACTCCAATCACAGATAGAGATCCAATAAATTTTCTTTGAATGTTCATTGTTATGATATTTGTGTGTTATTTTGGATGAGGTTTAATTTCTTTTTAGGTCAGATATGATTGCTTTAGTGTTGTATATGGAGAAATTATATTGGAGCATGCCTAATGTGCAATATGTACATTATTTTTTTCCTTAAAATTGTGCAACCAAGGATGTGACAATTTAAATAAATGTTTTAATTATTGGTTATCTTTACATTTAGCCCATTCTAATTTTTCATGGGTTATCTGTTATTAAAGGAAATAAATACTATCATATTATTCTTAGTATACAAACTTGGTAGACTCATGAAAGGCATGGAAATGGATAATGTCATGATTGATATCCATAATTTTCCTTTCTGTACTGATCACGATTTCATTTAGTCTCTGTTTTAAATTAATGCCCAAATTAATTTGAATTGGTTTAACTTTAAATGTTTTAAGGTATCTATCATCTGTCTATCTGTCTTTCTGTCTGACTATCATATATCATCCATCATATATTGTCATCTATCTACCTATCTATATAATTCTCCTTCAATCTGTGGATCACCTCACTTTATATCATAGAAAAAATGTCATAAACATTTTCTTTTCTCACAGCTGTTGCCTGCTAAGAGACTAAGGCTGTTTCTGATTTCATGAGAAAGAATTCACCAAGTTAATGTATATACTCTTGTTCATCTCTCCTTTGTCTCAAAGTAGGATGGATGTTTATAATGTTTCGGTGCACAGTTTCCTTTCAACTTACAGTACCACGGCCAGATATACTTTTATGTCTAGAAAAAGATTCTTTGTTTATAAGTCAGGAGTAGATTAACTTTTGCTCCTTGTTTTGTCATGTTAATGCTATCTCTTTGCTGCTTTCTTAAAATTATCCACCAGGTAGCGATTGTTTTATGTAAGCAGTAAGGTATGTGTGGGTTGAAAAGAGGTACCATCAGGACCAGTCTCTGTGTAATTGCTCAGAACATGCTGCATAGACTCCATCTGCTCTCCCTGGAGTGAGGTGATAAGAGAGTTGCCTGTGCATGCATCATTCCTCTGGATCATACTGCAAAGATGGGAGTCATATTTGCAAGTACAATTACAAAGTGCCTGGCAAGATTCTCCATACCCAAGAAAGGCTAGGATATTTCTAGAATGCAAGGTTCAACCGTGTTATACACAGTTATGCTCAGCATTGTGTAATGGCTTTGGTGTAGAAAAAGAAATCCTCCTCTCTCTTGTAACCTTTCTGTCTGCATTTGTCACACTTGGGAACTTGGTCTATAAAGCCCATAAAAGATGTACCTTGTAGAAACTGGGGTAAATAGAAATTTCCTTTGGTAGAGATAAGGGAGAAACACAACAAATAAAGAATGTGTGTGTGTGTGTGTGTGTGTGTGTGTGTGTGTGTGTGTGTGTGTATGTGTGTGTTTGTGTGTATGATGACAATCTTGACTGGAAGAAATACCTTGTAGATAAAATTTTAGTAGATTTACAGGACATAAAACTTTTGTTATGTTATTAAAATATTGTTTTTGCAGATTTTTACATTAAATACAAAAAAGCAAAATTTTCTGGTAAATGTGATGTCTTGGGATTCACCCTGTAAATGTTTTGCTTGTCGAAAGTAAAAAGCAATGTCGTGATGACCATGGAAAAATGCCCAAATAAATGAAGCCATGTTATTGAACATTCAGCTAGACACAGAAACAGCATTGAGTTGAAATGTTTTGAACAATAACATGTAATGCATGATTTGGAACCTTGATGATGCATATCAACACAAATTGGAGCTGTTTGGGATGTTTGAAAATGAATCTAGGTAAAATAGAGGGTCACTGGGAACAATTTTGAAGAACAGAACCTGAGATTATCAACAATGTCACCTATGATCCTTAATTAATACTGCACGACCTAAACAGATTAAATGTGCACATCCACGTGACTAGAATAAAAAAGGGAGGGTAAAGTAAGTTGATTTTCTCTGTAGTATGCGATTGGTTTCTATTCTGCTACCAGATCAGAATACTCATAGAAAAATGCAGGTTGGAGAACAAGATAGAGACATCAGTGGAGAGGGATGTGCAAAGAACCAAACCAGTGACTTCAGAAGGATGAATGCCAAAAAAAGTCATTTTCAAAAGTGCCCATCAGAAACTTATGCTACTATTTCAACAGTCTCTTGAAATGTGTTCTACTTTAAAGTCTAAAATATGTGTTTTCTGCTTATGTGTTTTTCAGAAACCATTTCAACTGAATCATAGAAAGAGTACATGTTTTGCATTAATCTTGTATGTATGTCAGTCATTTTGATTATCTCCCTGAAATATGTCCTGACTCCTACCTGTGCAAAACTTGGCCCATTTGTAGCAAGGTCCATTCATCGATAGAAGCTTTCAAATGCTGTGCAGCATGACTTAGCATTGACATACAGATTCTAGAGCATCAGATGCTTAAGAAAGCTCATGGATCAAACTCTTCCAGGAAAAGTCATATTAAAGTTTGTGTGTTGTTTTGTGAACATCTGGAGAATGTGAGATTATCTTGTGAAACTCATTTTAATATTCATAACACACTCACTTCTACCTTGTGTGTGTTCATTAGCTATCAAAATATTGATATTTGTGCATATTTCAGCTCTGCCTTGTTTAAGTGGCATTTCCCCCTCAGCTTCTTAGCACAAACTGTGGCCTTGCTAAATGTCTCATTCAATTAACCAGTTGGCAGGATTAGCTTTTTGCACTAATGGATTTTTGGTTATGGCTTTGTCAACATCTTGTCTTTTGAAAAACGTACTGTGTTAAATAAACTGTCTGAAAGGTTAACCTTCCAAGTACAATACTTGCTAGCAGGCTTCTTCACAAAGAAAACCTGCATGTGAACTGTGCAGTTTCTGGCCAATTCTACTTGAATTATTAAGATTCCAAATGTATGAACGTGGTCTGTGTAAACTTGGAGCATCACAATTCATTTTAGTTGAGGTGCTTACATAATATATGGCACATCCTTAATCAGAGGGCACATAGCAGTGTTTATTAAAGAGAGCTTGGAGAATGCACAAGGATTTATTTCAAATGTCAAGGACTATTCTAAAATGCATTGTTCCAATTAATAGATACACGATTCAGGTAGATGTTTTTACCTCCTACTCAGATACTCAAATATAATTTATTTTTCTGTAGCACCTTTTGTTGACATTGATACCCTCCATTTCTATTTTTTAAAGGCATCAGTATTTCCTCCAATGAGGCTGGACCCTTTGGGATTTTAAACTCCTGTCTTTGTTCAATAATAGCTCCTTTTGTTAAGATCTCTTTCACTGTGTGGTTTATGTCCCTTGTTTATAGCTTTGTATTTACAATGTATTAGATATAGGCAGCACATAATCTACTCTAAGTTACTTTATTTGTATATTTATTGTTATTCATGCATACTATGGATGTATCTACATGAATGTGCCCCATCTATATGTAACACCTGTAGAGGCCAGAAGATGTCATTGGATTCACTGGGGCTGGAGTTACAAGGAGTTTTGAGCTGTCTGACAAGGTTGCTGACTGCTGTCATAGGGACTTCTGGAAGATAAAGAAGCATTCCTAACAACCTAGCCACTTTTTCAGCCCTATTCTCACTTTTAAAAATTATACTACCTGAGGACCCAGCTATACCTCTCCTGGGCATATACCCAGAAGATGCTCCAACATGTAATAAAGACACATGCTCCACTATGTTCATAGCAGCCATATTTATAATAGCCAGAAGCTGCAAACAACCCAGATGTCCCTCATCAGAGGAATGGATACAGAAAATGTGGTACATCTACACAATGGATGTAATTAAAAACAATGACTTAATGAAATTTGCAGGCAAATGGATGGAACTTGAAAATATCATCCTGAGCAAGGTAAACCAGTCACAAAAGAACGAACATGGTATGTACTCACTGATAAGTGGATATTAGCCCAAAAGTTCAGAATGCCCAAGTTTCACTTTACAGTAACCGCTGAACTGAGAGTGAAGTCCCAGATGGAGGAGTTAGAGAAAGGACTGAAGGGGCTGAGAGAGTTTGCAGCCCCATGGAGGGAGCAACAGTGTCAATGGGCCTGACCCCCTCCCCTGGTCGTCCTGGAGTTTGAACCACCAACCAAAGAATACACATCGAGGGACCCATTGTTCGGACCACATATGTGGTAGAGGATGGCCTCGTTGGCTATCAGGGAGATGAGAGGCCCTTGGGCCTAAGGGTGTTAGAGGCCCCAGTAAAGGGGAATGATAATGATGGGTGGGCAGGTGGGTGGGAGGTGGAATTCCCTCATAGAGGCGGGGAGGGGGAGGGGATAGGTGGTTTCCAAAGAGGAGACCTAAAACGGGGAAACATTGGAAATGTAAATAAAGTATCAAAAATAAAAAATAAAAAAAGAAAAAATAAAATAAAATAAAAATAAAAAAATAAAAATTATATTCATTATTTTGTTGATATACTTCCATATGTGTGCGTGATGGATGTGTGTGGATGTGCATGCTATCATCCCATGTGGCATTGAGAAGACATTTTCATGATACCTATTCTTTCCTTCTACCTCTACATAGGTTCTAGGCAGGGAACTCTTGTCACTA
This sequence comes from Uromys caudimaculatus, assembly GCA_028551405.1. Classification (NCBI taxonomy): domain Eukaryota; kingdom Metazoa; phylum Chordata; class Mammalia; order Rodentia; family Muridae; genus Uromys; species Uromys caudimaculatus. The sequence continues at coordinate 1,218,445 of CM052719.1, forward strand.
AAATTCCAAGGAAATTCATGGTTGGCTGCTGAACATTCTTACTGGCCTCAGTGGTGCTTTTCTCATGATCATTACATAAGCAGCAGAGAGTATGTATTGAAATAAAGTAATAACCATATTAAGTTTGAGTCCGCCAGCTTATTATTTAGTGTTTGCCTCTCTTTGGTTTTTTTACTTCTTTCTTTCTTTGTTAAAGCCTTAGAACTTTAAAATTATCACCAAAATCATCTTATTGCCTATTTATTGTCTATGATTATTTTATCATTCCATCTATTGTTTTAGAATTTGGGCAATGAAAGCATTCCCAACCTATCTAAAAATGATTCTATGAAATTTAATGCATAATACAAAAATCTTGTAATAGTTTTATTTCTATTTCTTACCTGTTCTGATATGTAACACTTTGATGCCATAATTTATTTGCTTCTATATGTGTTATAAAGTTTATTTTACACCGTTCTCATGTTTATTTGAATGATCAAGTTCCTTTCAAATATTTAAAATATACTCTGAGAGAAATTATGTTTTCTAATAGAACTCAGGACATGTCTTTTGCTTTGATGACAATGGATCACCAGTTGGTGTTACCTGATTTTAATATGAGCTGGTTCTCTGCTTTCCAAAGTTCAGGTCTGCTGATGGTAAAGACTCTAAGGGTTTATCTAACAGTTTCTTATTTTTTCATGATTCATTTATTCATTTAATGTATGAGTTCACTCTTGCTGCCTTCAAACACACCAGAAGAGGGCATCAGATCCCATTTCAGATGGTTGTGAGCCACCATGTGGTTGCTGGGAATTGAACTCAGGACCTCTGGAAAGCAGTCGGTGCTCTTAACCGTTGAACCATCTCTCCAACCTAACAGATTCTTTCCTTTCACTTATTAAAGGATTTTCATGGAGAACAGAACTCTAGAACTTCATACTAAATAAGTATTGAGGTGAAATGGTTAAATTGTTTTGTTGTTATTTTGTTTCTCTCACATCTATAAAACAATTTTTTCTTTAAATTTTTCTTCAACAATGTTTCTGTGTCTAAGCTTGGTTCTGTGTTCCTTGCTTACATTTGTTGATCCTGGAAGTGTTCAGTGTTCATCAAGTTTGTAAATCATTGAACAAGCCCCCAATTTTTCAAGGGCTCTCCATCTTTCTTTTTTTTTTTGGGAACTTCATTTATGCAAAGTTTCTCAGACTTTCCTACTTGTGGTTTCGCAACTTACAGATCCTATGAACACAGACTCATTATGGGAGAAATTCATTTCACATAGCATATGTTGAGTTTTCTATTTCACCAACTTTTTCCATAACAGTTTGTTTGTTATGATATTTATCTAATATATCATTTATATGAACAATTGCCTTTCTATCTTTTAAATTTTCATTTAGACCTTCTTTTTTTATTTTTATTTCTATTTTTTGATACTTTATTTACATTTCCAATGTTGCCCCTTTCTAGGTCTCCTCTTTGGAAACCCCCTATCCCTTCCTCCTCCCCCACCACTAGGAGGGTATTCCACCTCCCACCCACCTGTCCACCCACTCCCATATTCCCACCTTGACATTCCCCTTTACTGGGGCCTCTAACACCCTCAGGCCCAATCTTTAATCTATATCCCACACCTATATTACAGTACATAAAATACAACCATAATAGCTGTCTTTATGCCTGTTTGATGATTTGATCAGGTGTTGGTTCTGGGCCATTTGGGGCTGATTGGCTGATTGCAAGTGAGGTCAGAATTTGTGATGCTTTATACATATGGTGATCCTTGACCAGACTGAAATGTTTGCAAATTTTACCATGTTAGGATAGGGACTGTACATGCCCCCAAATATTTTGAAGGATTGGTCTAAGACATAGCTTGGATACCGAGATATTGATAGTTAGAAGCTAACCATTATATTGGTTGTTGAGATAAAAGCCAGGTTGGCCTGTGGATTACCTGAAGACTCCCATCTTCTCTGAACTCAAACTGTGACTGTTCCTATTGCTAGCCCAGTATGATTTCTGGTAATCTTCCATGTAATCATAGTAAATCATATTTTTCAGAGTTTGGAAAGCAGAAAGTGTCTTTAAACAACATGTTAAGTTTTTAGGAGGTCCATTGGACAATGTGAGCATAAGAACAGGTGTTATCATTTTAGTCTTTTGCAGAAGTTCATAAATGATTTTAAAATTTCATTTATTCCTCACAGTATAAACTTTGCAATATCATATGAGTATCTCTGTCCAGATCTCATTCCAAGTAAAGTACATGGACAGCAACAATAAGTTAGTGGGAAATTATCTTACTCCTGAGCAATAGAATGGAGCTTTATTCCAAATGAATAAAGCACATTGAGAGATGTGGAGAACAGTATAAAGACCAATTCATCCATACTGAAAGAAGAAGAAATTGATAAGTATTCATGGAAGTGATGCTAACCCAGATAAGCTTCTTGGTCTTCATCTATCAAAGATGGAGAAGTAGGGCTGTGTTAAAAGATTCTGTAAGTTTTTTTCCCCTTTCTATTATCACTGGTGTCCATGACTCCTTTCAAAAGTATGACCAAGTTTGAAGGAACTGGCTATTTTCCCAGCTCTTTCTATGGAATCTGTTTTCGCTCTCTATTGTGTATCAGCAAAGTGCTTAATAACATTTATCTCTTGACCTTTTATCCATTTGCCCTTTGAGTTTATTTACATCAGCTCTGTGAATCCATGTGATACAGAGCAATCTTGTGGGTGTTTGTTCTGTAAATCAAAACCACCTGAAAGTGGCCTCTAACTCTCCAAGACTATTTTTTTCTCCATGTGCCTAGAGAACAAGGAACCACAATGAAGAAATATAAATGAAAACTGCAGACACAAGTCATTTCCTCATTATGATCACCTTTTTCTTGCTTATGTTTGAATATGATCAGCATTAAGCATCTCAAAGCATAGTGGTGGATATCAATCAGTGAGATACATATTCAACGTATGCTTACAGTAAAGAAGGTGAGAGAAACTTACAAATAAAGTAGAAACGTGTTTGAAGCAAGTAGAATGAGCAAGCACTATATTTTCCTCTCTGTATTATTCTGACAGCAGGATAGAAAGCACCCAGATGCCTGCACTGCTCTGGCTGATTTCCAAACTCTGTCATCAGATTACTATTCAACTTAATGTCTGGGGGTTTAGCCATTATAATTCATCATCCTCTGAGTGCAGAAAGATACTTAATACCATGTCTCTACTCCTTATTTTAATTTGTAGTTCTGTACTGAAGGATCTCAGGAAAAAATTAATTGAGTCAAAAACTTTGGAATTCTTTTCTCATGCTTGCACAGAGGATTTACATATAAAACTAGCATTAGTGTTGGGAATATTGCTCCCACTATGAAGTTAGTGATTTCCTCAATGATTTTATTCAGCAAGAGTAATACAGGACATGTTTAACCTAGTGAGTATTCATGAGTGATACTGTGCTTTTATTGTTTATCTATTATACACTTACCTCTTCAGAAAGCAGTTGATATATATATATATATATATATATATATATATATATATATATATATACTGTCACAAATATGAGCTGTTTCAGGAACAATGAAGAGCTGGTTTAACTTGGAAAGTAGCTATTTCAGCAACAATTAATATCATTGTATTTATGGATGAATCAAATTTAGAGATATCTATATGATATATTCAAACTCATGTTAAAATTCCAAAGAAAGTCAATATATTATATGATTCATTCTTTATTTTATAGTAAAAGACCAGTGTGATCAGCTTGTATTAATGAACATACATGAATTATTAAAAGGAGCCCATGATTTGAAGAGAAAGCAAAAAAGGGAGGGGTACAGGGAGAGATATTAGGAAGAGGGGGAAGTGATATAATTATAATTTCAAAAATAAGAAAAGATTATAAATGTAAATAATATGTTAGATATTAACTTAAAGTATAAAGAAATAGAAGCAAACAAATTTTTTTCCCTTAGGTCAAAGTTTGAGATAATGTTTTTAATTGCCTACAGTTAAACCAAAAGAATCCTCTACCCTAAGCCAACAAAGTTATTTAAATTTTGGTGGAATTTTGACTATTCTCAAAGGAGAATAATGTAAAGCTTAGGGAAAAGAGGCAAATATTTGGTGGTTATCTAGTTAATATGTATATTTTTTCTGCTCAAATGGCATATAGCTTTTGGATATATTAAGCTAATACTGTTTTATGGAGATTCTATAAAGCCAAGATAGCCAACTTATTTTTTTTTATACTTGGGTAAAAAAAAAATTGCACAGGCGCAAATTTCTACCTATGCAAAACTCTTGATATATTTAAGCAAAATCCTCAATTGACAATATTTATACAAACAAATGCAGCAGTATACCAAGAAAACTATCTGTGAAGTCTGTTATCCAGTGTTGCAATGCAATATTGTATTCAATTTCTCCAAATTGGCTTAAAGTTTTGTTAGTTTTTATAAAATTATACTCATTTGCAATGATAATTTTGTTATCATATTTTTATATGTAATCATTTAAGGTCCACCATGGACATTTAGATACACACAGAAAATATTTAATACAACTTTAATATAAGTTTTATTTTAATCATAAAATATAAGCATGAAAAATAAAATCAGAAGTAAAGCTAGTGAGGGAATGGGGATTTTATAATCATGTTGAGTCAAAATATCCAGTGTACATTTTTATTTTTACTTATCAAACACTAAGCATTGTATCAGCACAAAACATTGACATTATCCTACACTGACTAACAGTGAATGAGAGTTAATTCATATATTTATGATTCATTATGTAGAAACCAATGTTTAAAAATACATAAAAGGTCTCTTGTGCTGGACAGTTTTCATTCATGGTCCAGTTTCCAGTTACTTAGCATTCAAACTTCAGTCAGTGACACCATAACACAACTCTTAACTTTTATCATTTTAATTTTTATGTTTTCATGAATTTAATAAAATTGCTGGAAGTTATTCATTGGATAAGAATCACATGATAAGTTAAACATTCTTTGTTATTGTGAGCCAAAGGCACTGACCTACAAATTCTGATTTCCATAACTTAAGAGTTATTTGATATTTTCATTCTGGTAATAATACATGAAAGGATGTTGAAATGATTCATGAGTAATTCTGTTAGAGAAATCAGAATTCAAAGACTCACAACAAAGAATGTTGTTATAAACCATACAGTACAAGATGCTGCAGCTGAGATACTGAAGTACACGATTATATGATCTTTGCACCATTATAACTTTTCAGTGCATTAGAAATACAACACTGTTTGGAAGAATCTGTGAGTAAAAATAGATACATTTATAAGTCTTTATGTCTCCAGAATATTTAATCTTGTCTTGAGTTCAATATTTTGAAATGGTTTTAGTGAACATTGACTGCTCATTTGAAATGAAAATTATTTAAGAATATCCAAATAAAATATCAAAACATCTTGATTCTGAGAGGTAATTTTTCTTCCAAAATGATGAAATCTTTCAAGGGCTCTCTTTTTTTTCTTTTGGATGGGTATATATGTGTGTTTGTTTGAATGTACAGTGCATTTACACAAGTGTGTGGGTGTACCATTCCATGCATGTCCATATAAAGCCAAAGTAGTACCTTAGATATCTCTTCTATTGCTCTGTCTCATTGTCTCCAAACAGAATCTCTTGCTAAACTGGAATGGAGGCATTTTGGCTAAGCTGATTGGCTGGTGTAAGTTCTAGGAAGAATGGAGGTACGCTGGGCTTTTTTTTTTTAAATGGGTCCTGGGGATTTGAATTCATTCTTGCAGTACAAGCACTCTGACCACCTGAATATACCATTCTTCCTGCCCAAAATCCTCTTCATATTTATTTTGAAGATTGTTTTCATGATTTCAGAAAAATAAAATAAAAATAACCTGTTAGTTATTATCATTTGGGCTTTAAATAATAATCTACATTCTATGAATTTCAATGACTAAGAGAATTTGCTATAAATATTCTTCAGAGTGTATACTAAAATTTAGTTTTAATAAATGATTGAAACATTATTTGACTATTTCTCTGACTTAAACTTTTGCCACTTTTATTTTCTTTCTCTTTCTATTTTACTCAGCTACTTTCTTTAACTGGAAGTATAGTTACTCTTTTGTTTGCTTTTTTTTTGACTAACTTAGATATTACAAAATGAAATATTCACATATATTTATTCTAATCTTCTAAGAAAATCACTGTTTTGAAATTTAACATGATCCAACGGCAATCTTTGTACTGATTGACTTTAGAAAAGCTGGGTTACAAGACAATGTTCACTTGATGAAACTACATAGATCTGAAGTCACAAGATAGTGTGTGTAAAGGGTTTCCTGAAACAGAAATTTAAAAAGTGACTATTCTCTAATGCATCCTGCATTCTTTAAAATTCTTACAAAGCCTTTGACAATTAAAAAACAAAATATTTATACCATTCCCTTTAAGGTTCACAGGACATTGTGGAAGGGAGAACGGAAAGAAGTGAAAGCCAGAAGAGAAGAAGGAGGGTTAAGAAATGTCACCTTATGGGCAAGTAAGCCTTTTAATTCAGAGGTCACCATTGTAGATGCTTTCACTGGGTCAACACAAGAATGATCTTTTCAACATTCAGGCATGGCTCTACCCTTCATGCTTGAGCTATTTGCTATTTAATAGATTCAAGGAGAAGGTGTAATTTACTATTAGTTGTATATCAATGAGTAACCACACCAGGCTCTGCTGTGTATATCCACACATGCTCACATGAACAGCAATGAGGGAATTAAATGGGATACCAAACCAAACAAAAGTCTTAAACTGGGAAAGAGACTGGTAATACAGAAGAGATAAGGTATGGAAGGGTTGATAGAGATGGGAGAAAAATAAAGGAGGATGGAAGAGCAGGGTAATCATAATACAATATAAACAAGCACAAAAGTCTCAACAAAATTAGTTAATAAAAAGTAAATTTAAAGACGCACACCTAGAGGTGGAGGTCTTGGGGGATGATGGATCCTGAGTTCACTTAAGAGGGAGAAGAAAGCAATCACAGGAGGGGAGAGAGGGACATGGGTGGGAAAAGGGATAGGGAGGAGAAGAGGGGAACATGATCAGGTATTGGGTGGGGGGAACAAGACTGAAGCCCCGAGGGTTAGCAAAAAGAATGAAAACAGGCAACCTTGGGAGGTAGGAGGTAGGGGGATCCTCTAGAATGTACCAGAGACCTGGGAGATGAGAGACTCTCAGGACTCAAAGGGAGGGACTTTAGATGCAATGCCCTACAGTGGGAGAGAGAACTTGTAGAGCCCACCTCCAGCAGAAAGACAAGATATCAAGTGGAGGGATAAGGTTGCTATCCCACAGTCAAAAACTCTGACCCAGAATTGTTCCTGTCTGAAAGAACTGCAGGGATAGAAATGGAGAAGAGACTGATGAAAAGATGATCCTGTGAGAGGCCCAAAGTGGGATTCAGCTCAAGGGGAGGCCCCAGGGCCTGACATTATTACTGATGCTATGGTGTGCTCACAAAATGAGGCCTATCATGATTGCCCTCTGAAAGATCCAACAACCAGCTGAAAGAATTAGATACAGATATGTATACACAACCAATGGACAGAAGCTAGTGACCCCTGTGGTTGAATTAGGGAAAAGCTAGAAGAAGCTGAAGAGGAGGGCGAGCCTGTAAGAAGACCAGCAATCTCAATTAACCTGAACCTCAGAGATTTCTCAGACACTGAGCCACTAACCAGGCAGCATACACCAGCTGATATGAGCCTCCCCCCCCCCCCAACACATATACAGCAGAAGAATGCCGGGTATGGAATCAGTCAGAGAAGACAGCCCTAAACCTCAAGAGATTTTAGACCCTAGGGAGTGGGGAGGTCTGGTGGGGTGAGGGTTGGAGCAAGGGGACATCCTCTTGGAGATGGAGGCAGGAAGTATGGGATGTGGAACAGTCAGAGGGTGGACCAGGAGGGGGATAAAATCTGAACTGTAAAAAAAGCTTAAATAATAATAATAATAATAAGTATACCCATTCTATTACCAAATATCTAATCAACCTATGTCAAGAGTTAGATGAAGAAATTGCCAATTGTTCTATATAACCTAGTGAAGACTGGCATAAAGACCATCGCAAATTCCTTAAAAATGTTGATAAAACTGTTCTCAAATAATTTTATAGTATAATGAAACACTTCATTGCATTGCTGAGCTGGTAAGCATTATTTTGCATCTCAGTGTGAAATTCTAGCTGCTATTGCTATGTATATATGTTAATGCATAACAGGATATTTTGCTATCATTTACATAAGATTTGACAAATTATGTTCACAAACAGTTGCTGTTTTAATCATTTCAAATAAGAAAAAAGTGGTACTAGTTCCTAAAATAACATTGGAAATGTGATGTAAACTTTCCTCTTGACCTGAGTCAACAGCTCGGTCTCAGTTCTGTACTCTCTTACTTGTCAATTGTTTTCATCTGTCATCCTTGTGGCCATTGTCACTTGTCTATCTTCCTGCTGGACAAGGCACTTAAACTTCTTATTCCATGAGTTTCATAAATTGCACTGCTTATTGAATAGAAGGTTTTGGCATACTGGTAAATTATACATTTAACTTACTTTTCATTTTTAACTCTGAAAATGGATTTCAGCATTTTATACAGAAGTGCACCCTATACCTCTGGACTACATCCTATATTCCATATTTTATTTTTCAATAATTGGGGAGAGTCTCCGATGTGCTCTACTTGCAAATTAATATTATACTGCCATGCTTTTCTGGATTCTAGCAGTAGATACGTGGTTCCAAAGTCAAGAAAATAACTTCAGCCGTTCCAGCAAATGTGGGAGATTCCTATAGGCACAAAAGTGTAGGTAGCATTTCACATCCAGTAGAGCATGTCACAGAAAACAAAACAAGCAAAAAACAAACAAACAAAAGAAACCTGTGCTTACAAAATCCAAATATTTTATAAATAGCACTAAATCAATCTGATCCTTCCCCAGAAGTAAGCATCTTCAGAGGAATGAAGAGTAACGAAGTGTTCTCATTTGTCTAGGAGTGAGACACTAACTCCTTTATAAAGCTATTTGCCAAAAGCTCTTCTTAAAAGCCTAGTACAAAGAGGACACCTGGAAGGGGGGATACATTGGAAATGTAAATAAAGTATCAAAAAATAAAAATAAATAAAAACATAAAAAATAAAAAAGGCCTAGTACAAAGGTAGTCAGACTAACAACCATTAAAAATGTCAGGATCTAAGAATGCAGGATCTAAGAAAGCACAGGCTCTAGTATATTCAAGTATCTTGTCTATTGGAAAGATATTAAGTTTATATTTTTAAACATATTTCAGGGAATACATTTTTAAATGCAGAAAAACTTGTGTTGTCTACAGAAATCTAAATCTATTTCCCCAAAATTTGTCATAAAATTTCCATGTTCATGTACCACTGTGTATTTTACCTTTTAAATAGTTAAATATATAAATATATTTGCTCTGTTTGTATTCCTCTTTGAATTTAAGCCTCACTAAAGGGATAACTAACATCTTTGAGAACACAGTTGTCCACAGTTTAACTAATTTTTCATGTGCCATTGATTTAGTGGGGGTCTGTGACCACAAACACAGTATCCATCATTATGTTGCAAAATTTTTTTCTGTCACCAAATGATATTTGTTTAATAATTTGTAACTTGCATATAATTTCATATAACTTTTTACTACAAATTAAATGTCATTGGATCAAGAATTTACCTGTGTCTGTACACTGTGGATATATAAAATATTTTTGTCCTCTTCAATTTTTCCAAAAAAAATATATGTGTGTGTGTATATATATATACATATATATACACACACACACACACATATATATATATATATATATATATATATATATATATATATATATATATATATATGCCACAATACTGTAATACTGTATAAATTGAACAAGTGGACGAGGAGATAATTTTATCATCCAAGATGCTCACAGTGCAATTTGTCAGGGACAAGAAAGGAAATGTACTTACAAATTCTGGGAGCTACAGACACTAATAATAGAAGTGTCTGGTCAGCTATAGACTGGATCAGCGCTTTGGCTCAGGGAGCACTTTCTAGAGAAATGAAATGACAGGGAATTGAACAGAGCAGAATGGCAAGAGATGTGGGGCACACATGTTCATTACAGTTGTGTAAAGTGGGCGTGTATGTAGGAAATAGGAAACTGTAAATTTGGCAGAAAACCAAAGTTAAAATGTCCGAATGAAAAATGAGCATTTATTTGCACTTGGTAATTGTACTGGCTAGTTTTGTGTGTCAACTTGACACAAGCTGAAGTTACCACAGAGAAAGGAGTTTCAGCTGAGAAAATGCCTCCATGAGATCCAGAGGTAAGGCATTTTCTCAATTAGTGATCGAGGAGGGAGGGCCCCTTGTGAGTGGTACCATCTGTGGGCTGGTAGTCTTGGATTCTATAAGAAAGCAGGCTGAACAAGCCAGGTGAAGCAAGCCAGTAAGCAGCATTCCTCCATGGCCTCTGCATCAGCTCCTGCTCCTTGACCTGCTTGAGTTCCAGTCCTGACTTCCTTTCGTGATGAACAGCAGCATGGAAGTGTAAGCTCAATAAAGCCTTTCCTCCCCAACTTGCATCTTGGTCCTAATGTTTATGCAGGAATAGAAACCCTGACTAAGACAAATTGGTACCAGCGTAGTGGGGTATTCCTGTGACAACCTGACCATATTTTGGGGAGGACTGTGGAAGGACCTTGGAACTTTGGTCTAGAAGTTTCATTCAGTGTTAAGAGCTTTGTGGGATGTTGTATAGGAGCTTGGAAGATAATGTTGAGAACAGTGCAGAAGATGGAGGCCTGGCTTATGAAATTTCAGAGAGATGATTAAAGACTCTTATCAGGGCCATTGCTAGTCTGATTTAAGATTCTGTAGTTTTGGTTAGCTGGGGCTGAAGAAATCAACTGTGATTAACAAGATACCAGAACAACTAAAGCAAAACCTTTGCATTACTGGGACTATTGATGCTGGTTAGTCGGAGCTGAGAAATTGGCTGTGATTGGGAAGAGACCGGCATCATTGGGGTGAAATCTTCTGAGAAGTGTTTTCTGAGAGCACAGAGGCTGCATGCCAGAGATAGCCAAGGTTGTACCTTGTGCGGTGGCTGGACTTGGTAATGTGTAAGAGTCACTCGGGTGGTACTGGTTTTGAAGGCATGAAGGAGTCATGAAGAGCAGCTGAGGCCTGGGCACTGTGAGAGGCCACAGAAGGCCATTGGTGAAGGTGCAGCCTCAGTTGCAATTCCAGGACTGAAGGGGCCATGCAAAGGAGTTGAGGCTCTGGCACTGTGAGAAGCCTGGGAAGGCCATTGGTGAAGGTGCAGCCTCAGTTGCATTAATAGCCCAGGATTGAAGGGGTCATGCAAAGGCTTGGCACCATGAAGAGAGCCTATGAGAAGCTGTTTGTAAAGCCTAGTTGCAGCAGAAGACAGCAGTGTTTTGGAGATGCCAGTACCATTAGATGACCACCAAGAACAGCAGCAGCAGTGGAGTACAGGCATCTGGAGCCGTGTGTGCTACAAAGGGCAGAGCTGGAGAAGTGACTCAAGCCCGTCTGAATTCAGAAGATCATGAGTAGATCCCAGACATTGGAAGGTTCGAATTTGATTTTGCTTTTGATTGTGACTTTGCCCTGATATATATTCCCTCCCGAAGAAAGAAGGTATTTTAGTGGAGCCCACAGTTAAGAGACTTTGAATATTTAAAGACTTTGAATTTTAAGAGTTTGGATGTTTAAAAGGGACCAAAATGTTAATATGTAAGAATTTGTAAAGACTGTGGGACTTGTAAAGTTACTTAGATCTTGGGGATGAATAAGGAAGTAAGGGTTGAAGCTTAATAGTGATGTATTTGTGTGTTAAGTTGACAAGGGGTCAATCGTACTGCCTAGTTTTGTGTGTCAACTTGACACAAGCTGAAGTTATCACAGAGAAAGGAGTTTTAGTTGAGAAAATGCCTTACCTCTGGATCTCATGGAGGCATTTTCTCAATTAGTGATCAAGGTGGGAGGTCCCCTTGTGAGTGGTACCATCTGTGGGCTGGTAGTCTTGGATTCTATAAGAAAGCAGGCTGAACAAGCCGGGGGAAGCAAGCCAGTATGCAGCATTCCTCCATGGCCTCTGCATCAGCTCCTGTTCCTTGACCTGCTTGAGTTCCAGTCCTGACTTCCTTACATGATGAACAGCAGCATAGAAGTGTAAGCTCAATAAACCCTTTCCTCCTCAACTTGCATCTTGATCATAATGTTTGTGCAGGAATAGAAACCCTGACTAACAATAATTTCAAATGTGATTGTTTTGGAGGTGTGGTGAGATATGAGGTATAGCTCAGTAAATGAACATTTGACTAAGACTAACATGAGCCCTAGGTTTAAATCCTGATGTGTACATACACACACACACACACACACACACACACACACACACACACACACACACACACACATCATTGAATCAACTGAAGCATGAGAAAGGCTATGTCGTAAGCCTTGGATTAGCTGAGGCAGGGGAAGAGCTTGAGATAGATAGTCATAATTCTTCTAGTCATCTGTAATTAGTTCATTTAACGTTTGAAAATGACAGTGCAAGAAGCAGACACTTAAACAGTATTGAGGAAGCTGAGTGGCAGAGTTCAGAGATAGGTTGAACCTATTTGGAAGAACCTCTACATTTCTCCTTGGTGAATGGATCTGATCAATGAAATTAAGCATTTAGTAAACTGTACATGTGTACACTGGAAAGGGGACTCTCATTATCCTTTTCTTCATATGATCTGGAAATATATTTTAATATAAGTGCTCCAAAAAAAAAGATACAAAGTACTGTCCCTTCCTTCCTCCCTACACTCAGAGTAAATGCATTTCTCCTCATAGTGCGTGTGTGTGTGTGTGTGTGTGTGTGTGTGTGTATTCTTATCTGTATTTTATGAAAGTTAGTAATAACTTACTGAATAACTGATTATTATTATATTATTAAAATAATTGATCTTGATATTCAAGCTCATGTATCTCTTCATTGCTTCCTGCTTTCACTATTGTTTTCTACTAATGGTTTTATTTTGATCACATAAATATCAGTCATTATTTTATAAATTCAGTGATATTTCCTTTGCTGCTTTTAATAAAAATCAAAAATGCTGTATAATAACTTATGCTATTAGTATGTTAGCGATTTTGGATAATCTAACATTTTTATGAAATCAGTTCCTAATTCATGCAACTTTTCTAATACTATTATATTTCATTTTGAATTATCTACTCTAAAGGTATAGTCATGAACTATGATGTAATGAACACTTATTTTATCTTTGACAGAAGGAATGCATTACATAACCCTTTTGCTTTATTCAGTTGGTTATATTCTGAGATATGGTATAGTAATAATGTAAATAATGAAGATTATTGATTTCCTCCTAACAGTAAAGAAAAAGGACCCTAGAATAATCATAAGCTATTGTTTGTCAAGGGAATTCTATATTAAGAACAGCCTGCCCTTTTATCCAGCTTAGTAAGCATCATAAGCTCCTTTCCAGACTCTTCTAACATAACCCATTTTCATTTTACTATATAGTTTGGTAAGTATATTAGTAACTTTATCAGCATGCAAACACACTTTTTAATTTCTTGGAGAGTTATTGAAGAGTAAAGATGAACAATAACCATGGTTTGGAAATTTACACCTCTTCTTGAATGTCAACAAATGTCTCAAACAGAGTATTATGGTTTGGGCACAAAATGTTCTCTATACTGTATCTGATCCCAGCTTTCCTGTATATGTATCTGTCAGTTATTCCTTCCTGAATCATCCTAGTCAGGTATCTAAGACCATATCTTGTTTAATATCGTAGGCTTCCTTCCCCAGACTCTAGAGTCTTCTCTGTCCATTTTACAGTCCTTGTCTTCTAGATATTCTGGCACCCTGTAGTGTCCCCTGTTTCTAGGGTATGTTAACATAATAAACTTGACCTCTGTTTCCTTTCAATGGCACACTTAGATAAATAGGTTTCTTGGCCCTTGCACACTTGCTTGACATCACAAAATGAGTCAGTGTGGTCAGTGTCCAAGCAACTCATCTGTGGATCACTTTTCATTATAAACTTATTGTTAAACTCAGTCCACAAAAATTTAAAAAAGAAGAAATGGAATAGTAAAATTAAATACTGAAGGGCAAATATTAGACTTCCTATTAATTAAAAATTTTTAATTACCTGTATTTTACCTTATCCAAGTTTTTTAAAAGCATCTTATTAATCATACTGTCTTACAAGATATATATGTTTAGTGTTTCCAATCTCATGAAAGTTTCTAGAGATGAGGTTAAACCCCTGTTATCATATTAAATCTAAGTAAAAAGATATCTAAATGTTTGAGGGAAGAAAAATATAAATGCCTTTAATTAAAATTAATAAATGGCTTTGTTTTGAAGAATTAACCCTTCCATTATCAGCATAGATAAAAAGTGTTTGTAACAAACCCTATAATATATTCTACTAGGCAGAAAACAGATTTATTGAGTGGTGTTTTAGGGAAGTTCAGGTTTAATCTTTTACAGTTTCAGAGGGAGAATTCATGGATCCAGAAGGTTAAGTATCTCATTCATCTTATTCAGTCTCGGATAAATGGAGCTGAGACTCCACTATAACTGTTGTGAGATTTATGCCCTTTTTCTGTGTTCCTGTTGCTGGCGTCATGGGAATATTTTTTGTTTTTTGTTTTTATTATTTCTTAAGCACACACTGTGTTTCCAATTTAATTAGATATAAACATCTGGAAAAGTTTCAATTTTTTTTTAAAGAAACAATTTTAAGGTCCTGATTGAGACATCCAAGTTGCATTACCGAAGCGTAGCGCTAACTGCCCTATACTGTGAGACATCCAATCCCACTAGCTTCAAGTAATTACTGTTCTCAAGCAAAAACACATAATTATTCAGGTGAAAACCAGTTTGGTAACACCTGTGCTGGATGCTTGTGTTTCTTATGCAGAAATAATCTTTTGAAATTGCTGAGTTTCCTTATTCATCTCAGGTTAAATGTTTTAAACAATTCTAGAAAAAAATATTTGCTATCAGGTATCCATAAAAGGATACCTGATTTATATTTATCAGATTTCCTGAGACTTTCTCAATTTTTAATCTAACTGGAATAAGAAGGGTGATTTGAAATATTTATACTACAATAAAAAATGAACACCATTTGATGTTAAGTTAAAATGAATAAAACTTCCCTGTGAGGATGGAGAATGGAAGTTGTAAAATGAAAATTATAATATTTTGTGAAATACAAAGTCTATTTACAGATACAAATAGTTTCTTATGCATATATGCATGCCTCTGTGTGTGTGTGTTTGTGTGTGTGTGTGTTTGTGTGTGTGTGTATGTGTGTAGAAAACTTTACAACTTTTAGTGTGAAATGTTACCTGTCTAAAATAGTATAGATTAAGGAATATGTCATTAAATAAAAATAAATAAAAACATTAAAGCACACAATATAAGAATAAGACTACTGTGTTCCCAGTACTATAACAGAATACCACAGACAAGGTAAATCACAAACAATAGATGCATATTTCCATACTACTCACGAGGGTTTGGAAGTCCAAGGGCATTGTAAGGAAAACACACACACAAACACACACGAGAGGGGGGGGGGGAGTGGGGAGGGGGAGGGGGAGAGGGAGAGGGAGAGAGAGAGAGCATGATTTTCTGAGATAAATGAGAAGAACACACTAATGTGGCCACTGGTGGGAGGCCCACCAGAGAAAAGCTGTTAAAATTCCGAGCTGTTTTTTATACATGCTGAGTTAAGGAGGATGAAGAGAGTCTTGGTTTAGGATTGAGTGGCAGGAGGCATCTGAACCCCCAAAATGCTGTCTGCAGCATAACGCTACATTAGGTGGCATACACTTGAAAGAGAATCTAAATTGACCAGAACAGAAAGAGTAGGCCAAGGAAAACAACTTTCAAATTTAAAAAGGAAACTACTGGTGATTTTAGATGGAAAAATCCATATCCTTAAAAATCACTGAATAAACAGGGGAGACTGTTAGAGTCGTGAGCCTAGAAAATATTCAGACCTTTCCTGCCTTCTAAAATGCTATGAAATGAATCTTATGTAGACAAAACTAAAATGTTCTCTAAGACTATGTCCTAAGTTTAGGGGAATAAATAAATAATAAATAATAGGCTAAGAAAATGAAAGAACTACAGAGAATCACAGTTTAATGGATATTCCAAAATAAGAGAAAATCAATTTTAAAAACTACCAAAAGACATAAAAAGAGCTGAGTGCACCTAATTAAAAAACATAGACATGAAATAGGTGCCCTCACAAAAGCACAAAGTAACCCTCGAAATAAATCAAAACCAAAGAAAGACAAATAATTCCTTCAGGGGAGTTAAATAATCATAGGGAGAATTTTAGATGAAAGAGATACAGCTTCCATGAAAAGTGGTTTGTAGCCCATATTTAAGGAATGTACACAATTGTTTCTTGTGGATGACCTTAGATAAGAACTGAAGCAGAGAAATGATTTTACACTGACTTATTCATTGTGAGCATGTGTGGACTCCTTGAAGACATGTGAGGGTGGTTTCTCCCGTTATCTCCTTCTATCATGTGGGTTTCAGCAACCTCACTCAGATGGTCAGAATGGGATTCAAAGGCTTTAACTGAAAAGCCATCGCTCCAGCTCCCGAACATGAAAGTTTATAATATCTGAGAATGACATTCTATCACCAGCATCTAATGTTTTACAGTAATATACTATTTTGTGAAAATCCATATGTACAACAAAATAGAAAAGTGCTGATTAATTTGTTCTCTGATTATCTCTGTTTGCTGAACTAGGTATGTGTGACCTTTACTTCATGAGGAATACTGGGAACTTTCCATACATACATATAGCATTATAAAGACTGCACAGGTTAGATTCAGAATATATATATATATATATATATATTCATGCACTAATAATCAGTACTAAAAATGTGGTCTTTTATTTGAAGGAGAGCAGGAAGAGATAGATGGAAGTGTTTGGATGAAGGAAAGAAAAGGAAGAAATGTATTCAAATTATGATCTCAAGTAAAACAAGTAAAAATTAAATGGCTCGAAAAAATCTATAGTCTTAAAATTGGTGTCCAAGTTGATTCCTCTTCTGCCATGATTTGAATGCATGTCCTATTTTTTTTATTTTAATAAATGAAGCAATATCAGCTTACCATATTTAAATTTTAGGTAGGTCATTCATTTAGTAACCCTGTGGAGTCCTCCTTTGGGCAGTGTTTCTCTGAGAGTTACAATCATTCATATGCCTTTTACTTATGAGAATGCATTTTAACTTTAACATTAGTGGTTATCAGTAAGTGATGAACTCATTTAGGTACTCCAAGCTTAGCAATTCCTAAGATGCATAAGACATCCTGGTAATGGAAGCTGAAGCTGCTTCTATTTGTAATATTTTATAGTATAAAGATTAGTGAATATTTTCACTTTAAATATTAAGGATTCAACCTCATCTCAATGCATGCTAAACACAGATTTCAGACAGCATCTTTTGCTGAAAATGCCCACATCACATGCAATGTAGGTGGCGTGGAGATGCATTCAACATCCATGGTGAAAGTACTGTGAGCAAGCTCCCAAGCCAGGATGCTGGGCACTCTAGTCTTCATAACTACTCTTTGCTCCAAAGTTTCTCTCATCCAGGGTCATAGTTTCCTCCAGTTGCTGTTATCTTCCCATCTATTTCCTAAAATCAATGAAAATTCTGGGTATTTTCAAACAATTTTCTTAATTATTAATATCCTAACAAATGACTCTATTTTGCTATTGTTCTTGTTGTGAACTTCTGTATCTTTTATGTCTGTTATTTTTCTTCTTTTTTTATCCTCTACTAGAGTTTTCAAATTTTATTACTGGTATAACATATGATGATGTTTTGATTCAGTCCTTTTTAAAGTAAATATGCCATAAATTTATTAATTTCATCCAAATCTGAAGTAAAGTGTGTTCTTGCAGAATATGTTAGGGAACTCAATGTACAATTTTAGCTACAACATATTCTGGGAATATGAAGGAAGTGAGCATTGATCCAGGCAATTCTGCATGATGAGCCTCAGTAAGAATTCATCATGACTACTTTCCTTTCTTGCCATACATAGCAAATGCTTGATTCTCAGATTTAAATGTAGAGAAATATTTCCACTTTCTCTAATAGCAATATGAAGGTGAAATAAGACTTTCCTATAGAGCACAGTTTAGACAAGAGCTATGAGGAATATAAGTGGGAAGACCTTATTAAGTACTTCCTAGCAGTACATGAAAAGAAAGTATCAGTTTATTCACACACACACACTGACATACACACACATAAGCCCCTGCTCACAAACTTCTATACATGAAAAAGGTAAGGTAGATCAAGTGAAAGTAGGGCAGTAAAAGCAAGTGGCAGGGACAGGGGAAAGAGAGGGAAGGTATATTTGTTATGAGACCAACTGTAAGGTCCCATATGTTTCCATCACACTGAAAGACTGTTATGAAAGGAAACTTCATTTTATTCAATAAAGATAAATTTATTTTATTCATCATAAAAGAAATTATGCATTCTTTCCATTAAGTTTTTCATATAAACGCATGTTGCATTTTTACACTACCTACTATATTCATGAATAGAGAATTATGGTTTATCTTCAATTTTCACTGTTATGTGAACAAATCATTCTAATCCCATACCTTTAGATTACAGTGAATAAGTACACAGAAGTATTATTTTGAAGTTGGATTTTGTTCTCTGCTCCTTTGAGAAAATTTCATTCCTAATCTACAAAATGATTGGTCTGGATTATATTTTGCTATGTTTTTGAGGTAACAGTTTATATCAACGTAAGCTCAGGTGAGTGTTCTTATTGATTTTATTAATTATTTGATAATTTCATACAATGTATTTTTTTACATATACACATACATATCCACAACCACCCTCTTTACTCTTTCATTCATTCACACCCAACACAGAAGTCCTCCTTCCCCTATGGGGTTCAGTTTCCCTAAGCAAGTCTGGAATTTTGTGTGGATGGAACTTTCACAAGTCTCATGTATGTTGCCACAATCACTGTGAGTTCATATGTGCAAAGTCCCTGTTGTGTTTGGAAAACACTACTCATTGCTGTAATCAAACACTTCACACTCCTATAATCTACAACTCAATTATAATTTTTCTCCATTTCTTTATTAATTATCTTATTTATTTACATCCTAAATGCTGTGCAGCCCTCCAGCCCCCCCAGAACAGTTCTTTCCCTGTCCCTATCTCTTTTGCCTCTGAGAGGGTGCCCCCTAGGTATCCACCTATCCTTGTGTATCAAGTCTCAGCAGGATTAGGCTCATCTCCCACTGAGGCCAGACAAGGCAGCCCTCTGTTACATATGTGCAGGGGGTCTCTTACCAGGCCCTGCCTGCTCTTTGGTTGGTGGCTCAGTCTCTGGGAGCACCCAAGGGTCCAGTTTAGTTGACACTGTTGGTCTTCCTGTGGAGTTGCCATCTTCTTCAATTCCTTCGATCCTTCCCCTTACTCTTCTATAGGAGTCCTGACCTCTTTCTAATAATTAGCTTGTGGGTATCGTCATCTGTCTCAGCTGCTGCGTAGAGCCTCTCGAGGACACCCATACTAGGCTTCTGTCTGCAAGCACGACATAGCATCTGTAATAATATCAGTGATTGATGCCTATCCATTGGGTGGATCCCAAGTTAGGCCAGTCACTGGTCAGTCATTCCTTCAGTCTCTGCTCCATTTTTCTCCCTGCATTTCTTTTAGACAGAAACAATTTTGGATAGAAGGTTTTGTAGGTGAGTTACTGTCCACATTCCCCCACTCAGGGTACTGTCTGACTACTGGAGGCAGTCTCTTCAGGTTCCATATCACCACTGTTGGGCATTTCAGCTAAGGTCACCTGCATTGAGTCCTGGGAGCCTACTCCATACAGGTAACTGGGAAGGTGAGATTCCCCCAACCTCTACCCCCACCTCCACTACCCACCTCTGGCAGCTGCATATTTCCACTCATTCTCCTAACTTTCTGGGCCTCTCTGCTGTCTCTCTCCATACCTGATCCTGCCCCTCTTTTCTCCTCTCCATCCTGTCACACTCCCATCTCACACTCAAGTCCCTCCTTCCCTCTGACGAATTCATTCCGCCTTCTAGGTGGGTTTGAAGCATAGTCACTTGGACATACCTTCTTGTTTAAATTCTTAGGTTTTGTGGGTTATATCATGGGTATTCTGTACTTTTGTCCAATATCTACTTATCAGTGAGTACATACCCTGCATGTCCTTTTAGCTCTGGGTTATCTCACTCAGAATGATCTTTTCTAGTTCCAGCCATTTGCTTGCAAAATTAATGATGTCCTTGTTTTAAATAGCTAAATAGTATCCCATTGTGTAAATGGACCAAGTTTTCTTTATCCATTTTTCAGTTGAGGGACATCTATGTTGCTTCTGGTTTCTGGCTTTTACTGCTATAAACATAGTGGAACACATGTCTTCATGTAGAACTATTTCCAATTTTCTGAGGAACTGCCAGATTGATTTCCAAAGTGGTTGTCCAATTTGCAATCCCACCAACAATGGAGGAGTATTCCACTTGCTCCACATCCTCGCCAGCACGTGCTGTCACTTGAGTTTTTGATCTTACCCATTCTGATTGACATAAGGTAGACTCTCAGGATCATTTTGATTTGCATTCCTCTGAAGACAAAGGATGTTGAATTTTTTTTATTTTTTTATTTATTTATTTTTTTATTGAGTGCTTCTTGGGCATTCGAGATTCCTCTGTTGAGAATTCTCTGTTTAGCTCTGTACCTCATTTTTTATACAATCTAGATATTAGCCCTCTGTCAGATGTAGGATTACTGGAGATCTTTTCCCAATTTCTGAGCTATCATTTTGTTCTATTGACAATGTCCTTTGCCCTACAGAAGCCTTTCAGTTTCAAAAGGTCCCATTTATCAATTGTTGATCTTAGAGCCTGACTCATTGGTAGTCTGTTCAGGAAATTTTCTCCTATACCAATGTATTCAAGGCTACTTCCTACTTTCTCTTCTATTAGATTCAGCATTTTCAGTTTTATATTGAGGTCCTTGATCCAGTTGTACCTGAGCTTTCTGCAGGGTGATAAATATGGATCAATTTGCACTCTACATGCATAAAACCAGTTAGCCCAGCACCATTGTTGAAGATTCTTTCTTTATTCCACTTTATGGTTTAGGCTTCTTTATCAAAATTCAATTGTCCATAGTTGTATGGTTTTATTTCTGGGTCTTCTATTTGATTCCATTGATCAACCTGTTTCTCTACCAATACCATGCAGGTTTTATCATTGTTGCTGATTCTCTGTAGTATAGCTTGAAGTTAGGGATGATGACACTTCCAGAAGTTCTTTTATTGTTTTGGCTATCCTGTTGTTTTCGTGTTTTGGTTTTGTTTTGTTTTGTTTTGTTTGTTTGTTTGTTTTGTTTTTTGCATGAAGTTGAAAATTGCTCTTTTAATGTCTGTTAAAAATTGTGTTGGAATTTAGATGAAAATTGCATTGAATCTGTAGATTGCTTTTGGTAAGATGGCCATTTTCATTAAGTTAATATTCCCAAACCATTATCATGGGAGATCTTTCCATCTTCTGAGGTCTTCTTCAATTTCTTTCTTCAGGGTACTTGAAGTTCTTCTTATACAGATTTTTCACTTGCTTGGTTAGAGTTACACCAAGATATTTTACATTATTTGTGGCTATTGTAAAGGGTATTGTTTCCTTAATTTCTTAATCAGTCCATTTATCATTTGTATAAAGGAGGGCTATTGATTTATTTGAGTTAATTTTATATCCAGCCATATTGCTGAAGTTGTTTATCAGCTACAGGTATTCTTTGGTAGAATTTTTGGGATCAGTTATGTATATTATCATATCATCCTTAAATAGTGATACCCTGATTCTTCCTTTCCAATTTGTATCCCCTTGATCTCCTTTTGTTGTTTTATTACTCTAGCTAGAACTTCAAGTACTATAATGAAGAGATATGGGGAGAGTGGACAGCCTTATCTTGTCCCTTATTTTAGTGTGCAGTCAAGGTCGAGGAGGGAGACCAGAAGGGAGATTGGGCATAGTGGGACAGAGCCCATGTCTTCTGGTCTCTTTTGGGGTCCCATCAGCATGGGGGATGAGCATGGATCTCACCTGTGTTTCTGATGAGAGTAGTCCTTCTGGGAGACAGGCAGGGCTGTGAGGTGGCAGGAGTGTGCGGTGGGGAGGTGTTGCTGATTCAGCACTAGTGCAGGTTGAAGTGTGGATAGGAAGCTATAACTCAATTTTCTAATTTTTCTTTGACTTGATGTTCTAGGAACTATACAGCAATGTCTTAAAAGTTTGTATTTTTATTAGTAATATTATCTTGTTAAACTGAATTATGAGTACTTCATTTGCTACACTGAATAAATTATTCCACTGAATTTCTTAAATAGCAAAATATGCAGAATTCAGTACTGAACAATTGAATATGTCATTGCCTTACAATAAAATAAATACAGCGAATCTAATTTTTATTCAATCTACCAGAGGTCAGACTTTTTTTTGACAACATAAGAACTCAGAAGTTATTTCTGAAATAGTTTACAATTAAAATTATCTGAAAATTTTAATTGCAAGAACATGTAAATGGCATCAAAATTGATTAGTGGTTCATCTATACTTTGGTCAGCTAAGGTGTCTAACACACTAGGGAAAACAATCAGATATGTGCTATGGAAAGATTTCTTTCTTATCCAAGTATCTTCCCATGCATGTGGGGAACTGGGTTCTCCTCAGTCTTTATATTGGAGTTCATGTTCTAACTGAGACTCTGGTATTCATACACTCATTGTGGTGACAAAACTGAGAGTTTGAAGACAAATGCCAGAGCCCCTACAAGTTTTGCCTCTTTCAACATGTGGTATGTAAGTTCAATCTCACAAAAACTATCACATGCCCTAGTAACTTACCCTCATCAAATAAAACAGTCAGACTAGGTCAAAATCCAAGGCTCATTTGGGTTTTCATGTTGTGGTGACACAGTGTTCATGGATATTCCTAACAAAAAGTGCAAAATGAATATTAACATTTCAGCTTTTAAGAGTAAGGGAGAACTCACAATTCATTTTATGTAAGAAATGACTGCTTTCTTATTTATTTTCCCTTTACAAATCTATGAGGACCAACTCAAAATGCAAAAGTGAAGTTAACAAGTGAGAATCAGGAGATTTCATAAAATAAAAAAGCTTCAATTATTAACAAAGATACTCTACCTTATCCATAATATGAAAAAATTATATTAAATTTCATGAGGAAGATGCAAAAATAGAAACAAAATAGAGCTATCTTGTGTTGGTAAGGTAGTTTCACACTTGATTGACAGGTGTGTAAACTCTCATGTTGACAGATCATCATATGGATAATTTCATATCTACTTACATAAAATTTACATATATACTCATGTGTATTTTGTACACACATACACATACTATGTATATGCATATATTATGTATACATTTATACATAAAGTTATATATATAACTATATTTATATACACAATCATATACATATATATGTGGGTTTTCTGTATGCATAAATATATATATAAATTCTGTGATCTCTATATATACATACATATATACACATAATTGTATTTATATATATAAATGCACATATATAAATATAAATTTATTTATATATAAATGCACATGTATAAATATATAAATGCATTTATGTAATAGACATATATATAGAATGTTTTGATGTATAAATAGACATATATATACACATCAATGTATATATAGAGTTCACAGAACATATATATATACCCATACAGAAAACTCACATATATATGTATATAATTATATAGATAGATAGTTATATAACTGTATGTATGAATATATAATAGTATATATAAATAATGTGTATATATTCTATATACATATACATTGTATACATTTATATGTGTATATACATATATGTACATATAGTATTATACATATATATCACAAGTTGACTTACCAATTCCTTTTATGCATATATGCTTTTCCTGGTGTATTTTACATTGCTGAATAATTGCAAACAGTGTCAATCATGGAAATAGATCAAAGTAGTAGTAGGCTAGAATCATCTAAATGATTGTTTCCAACTGGTTATTTAAATCTGGATACATCCACTGCTACCATATCAGGCCTTTAGAAAAGCACAGCTTGCTTTATATGTTTTGAAGCAGAGTGACCTTCATGACCTATCAGAATTATAAGAGCTAAACAGAGAAAAAATATGACCTTCTCTGATGGCTAAGGATGTTGAATATTTCTTTTTCCCCTGCTGGGTTGCTTTGTCCAGCCTTGATGTGATGGTATATACCTGGTCTTTTTGTAGTTTGTGATGCCATTTTTGGTTGATGTCCCTGAGAAGCCTGCTCTTTTGACCATTAGGTGTGTGGGTGTGGGTGTTCTGGAGGAGAGGAGAGGCAGTTGGGGAGAGGCTAGGGGAAGGAGAGGGAGGGAAAACTGCTACAGGGAAACTGTAATCAGGATTTAACACATGAGAGAATCAAAATTTACCTTCTTACAATTCGGTCAGAGAAAAGATGAAACAGATGAACACATGCATTCATGTGTGTACATACATGCATAAATATGCACACACAGATATGGAACTAAATTCTCATTTTGTAAATCCACAAAGTATTTCTGAAAATTAGGTAAGAAAGTAAAATTGATATATCAGGCAAACCATTAGCATCTGTTACCAAGGTGGTTGCTTTGAGAAAAATGTGCCTATCAGTACTGTATAGCAGAAATGTCTTTTAAGTTCTTAGAGAAAACAGCTGTGTGTTTACACCTCTGAATCTAACTGTGGAACTTTTGAAAGGTTATTGCTTCCTATAGCTTTATCTTGCTCATTCTTAGATGCCTGTCGTGCATTTCATGAAGTGCACATTCAATAAAGAGGATTTTAATTTCAATACGTAAATCTTCACAGGACAATCAACATCCTCTTATGTTTCTTTTGAAGTTGCTCAGTATTCTTCACAGAAGAATTTTATAATGACAATCTAGATTATAATTTCCTCAGTATTTTTCAGTCTTAGAAAATGATCTGTTCAAAATTTTATAGTACCCTCATTCTATCATTATAAATGTTATATTATCTTTACAAGATGTCAAACATAGCAATTGAAGTAAAACCTTAATAAAAGTATTCTATTTCTGGTTGGGAAATTTCCCTACTGTGTGTCTGTTGATCATTCCAAAAAAGATAACAAATACAATAAACTAATTATCTTGGTATGATAAAAGTACAGAGACTGTTTAACATGCTAAAGTATGAATTTTTTATTCAATCATTTACTTCCTAATAGGTAATTACAGCATTGGAGACTGGATTGATGGCTAAAAGGTTAGGAGGTTATTGCCCTTGCAGAAGATATAGATTCAATTTCTTGTATCCATGTGAGGTGATTCACAAGTGCTTGAAACTCCATCTCACAAGGATCTGATGCCTTTTGGCTTTTGTTGTCATCTGCATGAGTAGGGTGCACACAAATTCAATCAGCCTTACATACATACATACGAATAAAAATAACAAATCCTAAAATGAACTCATCTTTTAACAGACTGCTTAATTTTGACCTGATGTATGCTTATTTATTCAGGTTTTTATTTGATGAACTCTTTGTGAAGTTAAAGTAACATAGGAGCATGTCCTCTATAAAGCTATGGAAAAGTTTAAGGGACAGTAGATTCCTTTACAAAGATCCAAGGATGATTGAGTGATCTAAACTTAACTATGGATTAAGTCATAAATCTACAACACTGTAATTGCAAAAAGATAATTGGGGCTTTAATGTCTTAGTTTCCTTATTTGTAAAATGTACTCAACAACACTATATTGCCATAGTGTTGAAGGAAAAGATAATTGCTAGTTATCTTCATTTTCTCTAAAAGTTTATTAAACATAGTGATTAATATACAATGTATATCATCTTATACTCTTATCACAAAAGGATTATAAAATTTTGTCATAGTAATTAATTATGTCAACTTATGTCCTATTAATAAGTAGTGGATTCCGACTTTGTAGCATTCAGAACCTCTGAATTTTGATAGAGAATAAGAAGGAAAATAGATGATAAATATTGATGACACATACTGAATGGTTAGTGTTTTAGTTGGGCTTTCTATTGCTGCAAGGAAACATCGTAACCAAAAAGCAAGTTGAGGATGAAACGGTCTTTTTAGCTTACACTTCCATATTGCTATTTATCATGAAAGGAAGTCATGGTAGTGACTCAAACAGTAGAACCTGGAGGCAGGAGCTGATGCAAAGACTGTAGAGAGATGCTACTTACATACTTGCTAAACCTGCTTTCTTTTTTTCTTTTCTTTCTTTTTTTCTTTTCTTTATTTTTTTATTTTTTTCGAGACAGGGTTTCTGTGTGTAGCCCTGGCTGTCCTGGAACTCACTCTGTAGACCAGGCTGGCCTCGAACTCAAAAATCTGCCTGCCTCTGCTTCCCAAGTGCTGGGATTAAAGGCATGCGCCACCACTGCCTGGCTAAACCTGCTTTCTTAATAGAACCCTAAACCACCAACCAGATGGGCCCTCCCCCATCAATTACTAATTAAGAAATGGCTTATAGCTGAATCTTATGGAGGCATTTCCTGAATTGAGGTTCCCTTTCCTTCCAGATAACTTGTTTGGGCATCAAGTTGACATAAGACTAGCCAGCACAGTGAGTAAGTTGATATACTTTTTCATAGTTTATTTTAGTTGTGTTTAATTATGTGTATGTATTTGTGTGATTGTATGCCATATGAGTATAGGTGATTATCAACTCCTGAAAACAGTGTTGGGGCTCTCAGGAGAGATGGTCATGGAGCACCTGATGTTAATATATGTACTTTGCCTGAGCACTATAAACTCTTAACAACTGAGCCATCTCTCCAGTCCCACTTAAGTGTAAATGTTATTTTCCACTCTACAGCTACTATTTCAAATAACTTTTCATTTGGTAATGCTTCAACCTTCTGTTTTATGGATTAATCCCATAGTGAAAGTTGTCAGATATAAGAAAATAAATTTAAAGTGTTTTTAGTAATAATAAAAAAAGATGCCTTTGCAAAAGTGAGATTGCTCAGCCTTGATGGTGTTCACAGCCAAGGCCAGGACCTATGTTTAGTTCTCAGAATGCACATGGTGGAAGAAAAGAAACTGCCCTTAAAGTGTCATCTAAACTTTACATTGGCACTGTGGCATGCATGCTCTTGGTGGGGGAGGGAGAGAGAGAGAGAGAGGTTGAATAAATATAAAAAGGATAATAGTAATTTCTCTTATCACTTAGCAAAAACTGAATAGCCATATTGATTTCAGTATACTTGTATATTTGAGCAATAGTTACAAAAATTTTATCAAGTGTTTTTGAATGATTTGAAGAAAGGAGCTACCTTTAAAACTGTCAAGATAGTCCTGGGAACTTTGGGGGGAGGGGATCTGGTTGGTTGATATTGTTGTTCTTCCTATGAGGTTGCAAACTCTTTCAGTTCCTACATTCCTTGCCTTAACTTCTCCATTGGGGTCCCCACACTTAGTCTGATGTTTGTCTCCTTAGATCTGCATCTGTATTGGTCAAGCTGCTTAGGGGACAGCTATACTAGGCTCCTGTCAGTAAGAGCTTCTTGGCATCAGCAATAGTGTGGGGGATTGGTGTCTGCAGATTGGATGGATCCCTAGGTGGGGAAGTCTCTGGATGGCCTTTCCTTCAGTCTCTGCTCCACTCTTTGTCCCTGCATTTCCTTTTGACAAGAATTCTAGATTAATATTTTTGAGGTGGGTGGGAGGCCCTCAAGCAGGGGCTGTGCCTATTAACTGGACATGGTCTCTACAGGTTCTATCTCCCCTTTGTTGGGTATTTCGGCTAATGTCATCCCTATTGGGTCCTGGGAACCTCTTGGATCCCTGGCATCTGGGACTTTTTAGTGGCTATCCCCAGTTCCCCCTCACCCACTGCTACACACCTTCTTTCCAGCTGGATATGTGGCAAAGGATTGCCTTATCGGGCATCACTGGAAGCCCCTTGGTCTTGTGGAGGCTCGATGACCCAGGGTAGGGGAATGCCAGGGTACTGAGGCAGGAGTGGGTGGGCACGTGGGAGACCACCTTCATAAAGGCAGCGGGAAGGTGGAGGGGATAGCGGGTTTGTGGAGAGGAACCTTGGAAGGGTGATAACATTTGAAATGTAAATAAATAAAATAACCAATAAAAAATGAGAAAAGAAAAGCCTGTCAAGATAGCTTTTATACTGGATGCTGATATTAAGAAGCTAAGATAAGAGTCACAGAGCTCTAGAAGTAACTACCAAAGGAGAAATCCAGGAACTCAGAGAGAGGCACTGTCTTCCATTGTATCATCCACCACCAACAGAAAAATATCCAAGCAGAAGAATGTTTTTGTCTGTATGATGTACACTCACCTTTATGCATGTACTCATATTTAAATCTTATTGAAATTGTGCTTTAATAAGTATATGAATTTAATAGATTGCAAACTGGAATGAGAGCAGTTCAGTGGCTAAATAACTGCCCAATATTTTTAAATGTTTAAAATGTAATTAAATATTGAAAATATTTTATTTAGACTTAAAATAACTGAATGATAAAAAATTATGAGGGTGAATATTAGAAGGCAAGAACAGAGGATTCATCAATGATTGGATATTTTTATACTTAAACTCTCCCATACCATTCCAAGTGGTAAAGTATTTAAGGTATTCCTAGATAATACATGTGAAAAGTTATTATCTTGTCATTTTCCTTGAAATTCTATATCATTCAGGCAGATTATATTACATATATTATGCAAAGTTATGATAAAATTAATCATGAAGTCACTTGGATGCACATGAACATATTAATACTTATTTTACAATGTAAGGATTTGGGCTTCCAGTAGGAATGTAATACTTTATTTCTCAGCAAGAAAATATTGCTAGAGTTTGCTTAAAGTTCATTCTTCCCCTTGGAATCACTGTTGTATTAAAATGCTACTGTCTCCAAGTACACAGATGGATAATGGATGCACAATACAAACAGTCATTGATAACTACATGAAGACTGATAACTAGAAGAATTTGAATATCTCCCAATTTAATTACAAAGCTGGAGAAACTTAGCTTTGATAGTTGGTGTCAAAAAAGTGAGAGAGCTTCAAAATTAAACTGAAGCTTATTGAGAACTCTTCTTATCATTATCTAATTAAATAGAGGAAAAAAGACAAAAGTGACCTACTTATAAGAAAGTTGATTAGCAACTAAATGTAGAACAGCAATTAGAGTCCACACTGACAAATTTAGCAATGAATTCTGAATACAGGCTCATTTTCAGAAAAAAGTCAAACATCTTTAAATAAACTTAGGACAAGACATATATCATAAATTATTAAGTTTTCCATAATTCACAAAGCCTAGTCTACTAATAAAACTCAAGGCCTAAAAAAAAGTTTGTAGAATAATTGTAGAAGGAAGTTTATACATTGGATTGGATGCTGACCTTTCTCAAAGGATATCTACAATCAGTGACTAAGAGGAAGTGGATTCCCTGCCTCCTGCTTCCTTTTCCTGTCAAGACACCCTGTCTGGGTAGTGATCCTTGACAATTAGTTGACCAGGAAGCAACTAATTCTGTAGATTTGTGTTTGTAATGAATGGGCTGGTGTAGGGGCATCAACTAGAGCAAGCAGTTCTGATGTCACAGTGAATATGAAGGCAATAGCAAAGGCAATCTGTGGCTCTCTTAGGATGTGCAGTTATTCTGTCTCCTTTAGTGCTTAAAAATTGTATCATTTTCACCTTTGCCTTCCCTCCATCCAACCCCTCCTGTAAACTCTGTTCTCACTCAAATTCATAGTTCCTGGGCTTTGTACTTCAGTTGCTCTGTCTCTCTGTCTCTCTGTCTCTCTGTCTCTCTGTCTCTGTCTCTCTCTCATCTCTAAATATACAAGTACAATCTGTTCTGTCTATATAATATCAAGGCTCACCACTTGGTATTAGATAAGAAATTGGGAAATTATTTTCCTTGAAGAAGATTATATCTCCCGAATATCACATTCCTTTGCTCTGTGTTGTTCTTTCTCTAGAGTTGGGGTGATTTTCTCCTTCCATGTTAACATGTTTGTCCTTGTTCAGGCCTTGTTTAGGCAGGATATTTTTTAAGTTTTCATAGATGTAGTGTCTAGAAGACAATTTTTTAGAAGACACAATCTCACAGCAAACTCCCTATTTCTTTTCAATCTTTCATTCCCTCTGGTCTCTAAAGGTTTTTGCCTTTTCTATTGCAATACCATTTTTATTTTCTCATCCAATATTGCAAAGAAGGACATTAGATTTCCTTGGAAAGAAGTATTTAGTATTTTTTTCTTAATTGAAATGCATGAAATATTTTGTTTAATGATTATAATATCATGTTTAGCTAGCTTACTAAAATTCAGCATCTACTTTTTCATGTTATTCAATGGTAGAGGAAACACAGCTCATAGAATAAGGAAAAGGACACAAGCTACCTAGATGTTTTACATGGTCCATTGACTTCAATCTCTATGTGGAGTAACTTTATATGGGTATATAATTCCTATTCTGTGTGGAATCAGGCCTTGAATGTTTTTGTGATTACCTAAGATCTCATTATAATTTAATAAATAGAGCTCTGGAGATGCTAATATGAAAAAGTATTTAGCCCAAGTATAAAGTATTTAGTCTAATCTATTTTTTTTTGTTTTGTTTTGTTTTTGTTTTTTGAGATAGGGTTTCTCTGTGTAGCCCTGGCTGTCCTGGAACTCACTCTGTAGACCAGGCTGGCCTCGAACTCAGAAATCTGCCTGCCTCTGCCTCCCAAGTTCTGGGACTAAAGGCGTGAGCCACCACTGCCTGGCCATTTAGTCTAATCTTAAGGACCTGAATTGAATCCCCAGCGGCCAGGTCAAATGCTGACCAGGAGGTGGAGACAAGTAGATTGCTGGAGCTTTTGCCAGTTAGTATATTTCTCTTCATGTTCAATTATGTATATAAACATATGTGTACTAAACACATATGAGCACACATATAGAGATGCAACACATTTTATTTTAACAAATGTTTCCTTTCTTTTTTCCAAATAAATATATTTTGTATATTAAGTGCTACTGAATCCTCGACACTTCAGTGACTCTAGATTAGCCTCTGATACATTGAAAGAAAGGATTCCTTGTCATGACATTTTACCTTAGAACCTAAGGATATTGCTATATGAGAAATGATGTAGAACCCCTCTGTCTTTATGTATACCATCATTAAATGTTCTTAAACTTTTAATTCTTGGGTATGCAAACTAGTTGTGAGAAGAAAGAACTTCAACTGATGTGCACATGCTCATGTAGTAGGATGTATATATTCAGGCATGCAGCTATATCTGTAATCCAGATGGGTATATCAGAAGGGAGGGAGGGTAGGAGGGAGACACAGTAAGGGAGAGAGGTGTAGATGTGCAAGCATGCGTATCACATCTGTAAGCTAGATGGGTGATTTAGGAGAAAGAGAAAGAGGAAAGAAAAGACAAAGGGAGATTGGGAAGAAGGGAGGGACAAA
The DNA here is from genome assembly GCA_028551405.1 of Uromys caudimaculatus. Lineage (NCBI taxonomy): Eukaryota > Metazoa > Chordata > Mammalia > Rodentia > Muridae > Uromys > Uromys caudimaculatus. The sequence continues at coordinate 1,250,179 of CM052719.1, forward strand.
GAAGCGTGGAAGAGAAGGGCAGAAAGAACGAGATGATCTAAAACACAATATAGACAATCATATCAATCTTGCTTTCCATTTGTTGCCAGGAACATCCTATTTGATGACGTGTAAAGGGTATTCCCATGCATTCTTAATGTTCAATCTAGCCATTCTAAATATTGATAAACATGTTTCTCTTGAATTTATTCTACAAATCTCCCTTTTATGATACTACAATTACCAGTACGAGTTTCTGGTTTCATGAAAAAAAGAATAAATTTACTTTAAGAAACATAACCAATGAATCTTACTTAATTCAGAGATAAATCTTTTAAAGATGAGATTTCAACTTTGACAGCAGTGAGTTGTGAGAAAAATATGTATATGCATGTAACAGTATTTATATATGCACATAATGTATATTTATGTATCAATAATTAATGACAAAAGAGGACATGAATTTGAGAAAGAACAATAATGGGTATATGTGATGTTCTAGATGAATAAACGAGAAGAAAGAATTTCTGTAATTATGTAATAGTCTCAGTAAAATCATTAAAATAATGTATCACATATCTGTCTAATATGTACAAGTCAATGATAGAGTTTGAGCAAAATTATTTCGTATTTTTTTCCGTAACATTTTCAAACTTCTATGCTGCTGCTATGTGAACAGTTCAGAAACAAATTTTAAATTAAATGATCAAACATAAGTTTAAGATTCCCAAATAGATTTCAGTTACATGAACAAAGGACACTGGATTAATATGAAGGTATGAGTCTATGAATACTGTCTTTCTTATTTTAAAGAAACTTGGAATTTGCTATTGTATTTCTATGAAGAATTAATATGAAAAATATATGTTGACTGTGTTTAATGGGATATATGTTCACTCTATTAAAGTGTGCTAAATTGTATTTCCCTCTTTGGGTGAAAAGGATTGTGCTTTAAAAAAAAAACAAAAGTGCTTTATCATAGCTCTTCAGTGATCTTGGGAACTAAAGACTTTTGAAGTTAATCATATAGAATTAGAGTTATTTATTTAATTGGTTCCAGTCTGCTGCAGTGTTTAACAAGCTCAGATAAATGGGCTAATCTTCCAAAATTAGTCTATTAGTCTGGTTATTTTTAAAACTTGTATCTGTTGTAATCAGAGGGTTTCCTAAGGCTTGTGTGTCCAGAATTTTTATACCCACAGTACATGTTACTAGTCTTTTGGCTCTTTGCCCTGTGAACTTTGTTTTGGCTTAAAGAATTCTTGAACCCTCTCAGACTTCTAGAAAATTAGAACTTCTCCGAACAAAATAATCCCTTATTAGTGACTAAAAAGGACACTCAATTTGTAGCAAATAAGCATTTTCAAGTTTTTAATGTATTACTGCAGAAATGTAAAACAAAGAATGGCAACTCTAGATAGTTAGTAATTGACATTAATGGGGGATGTTTTTCTTTATAAGCCTAGTGATTCCCGGGATGCTGATTTAAATAGAGGCCTTTCCACTTATTTATTATCAATAATGCTAAATTTTTAACCTGCGCCAATTAGTTATAGCTTAAATGAACATGAATGATTCTTCATGGTTAAAGATTTAGCTGTTGTATCACATAGTCACAAAACCTTTACAAAATGGACTAAAAAAAGTAACTGATAGACTCTCAGCTTTGTGTCAGAAATAACAATCAAATAAGGGTTTCAGTAATGTGGAAAGATTCCAAGCATGTGCCTAATGACTTGTGATCTCAGAGTTGACCTATCACCTTTTCCTCCATCTACCTTTGACCTCCTCTCAACAGCACTAACTACTGCCCATGCTCCTGCTCATTCTTTGTCAACTATTTCACTTTTCTTAATCTTCTGAGGTTATCTGCAACTCTGTTAATTTTCCCTTCTACACATAGGTGAAGTATTTACAAAATATACTTGTACTTCATGCTCATGGGTTCTGATGATGTTTCAGATGAAGATGTTACCTCATTTTGATTCTGTGACAGATATAATGAAATAAATGAATGCTTTTCCTAAATTGGTTACAGTAACTCTACCAGATAAAAAACACACATCTGATCCTGGACTTATTCCAGCAGACTGCCTTGAAAGATGAAATGTGTTAACATTTAAACAAATATTCAAACCTCTGCTAAATTGAGTTCAATAAGGGCAAATTTAAATAACAAATGCTTGCCTAATAACCTTGTTAGAGCAAGATAATTCAGAGGTTTTGACTCTGTTTAAGTTAACTTTATGAATAAATAAATATTATTAAAAAGAAAGTGTATGCTGAATCCTCAGGGTTTTATTTTTGTTTGTTTGTTTGTCTTGTTTTGAAGCAGGGTTTCATGCTTAAACGTGCCATATATGTGATGGTGACCTTGGACTTCGTTCTTCCTCATCAACATCCTTATTGGTTGCTTTGGCTCCTGTGACCTCGAAGTTGTGCCATCATGCTGGGTTTCTGTAGAGCTGAAGACCAAACCAAGGATTCCCTCTGTATGTGGTAAGCATTCTGTCAACAGATCCCTAACCCCATTACATAATCTTCACTTATTACATTGACTTATTTTACAGGTAGAGTTTTATATTCTTCCTTGGAGTAGTTAGAATACTACAGCACATTTTATACCTATAGCTTGTACATGTCATAATTTCTACAGGAATAATTACTTGTAATTGGCACATTGAATGCTTTTGGTAGTTGCACATATGAATTACAACATAAATTAATTAATAGGCTGTCTTTCCACATTTATTTTCTCTATAAGGTATTATTGAATGTGGGGCATTAAAATTTCAAATATAACAATTGTTATAATTATAAAGTCTTTTCAGTCATATGACTTACTATTACTGGAGTACAACTGCATTAATGCTTCTGATTCCTGATACAGATATCCCTTCAGGTTGTGGATTTGAGGAAGTGAATCTGCTGTTTTCATGGAAAGCCTTCTTCATTCAGAATATTACAGCTGATAAGGACTTTTCTAGGTGTAAACAGTGTCAATCTTGCTATGTCTTCATGTATTATCTGTATGCAGATGTGCATACAAGAGATTTTGAATTCTTTCTTTACAGTGAAGATAAAATATAATGAAATTAAGGATCTACATGTAATATCAATCTTAGATGGCTCTCAGTAACCTTAGCTTGAAATGCTATCAGGTGAGGAAATAATTTTCTGTATGTGAAGTCAAAAAGTTGTTTAGTTCATAGCACTAATTTTACTAAGTGTCTTGGAGTTAGTATTTCAATCCAGTTTTTAAAAATATTAACCAGAATTCAAGAATGAACATGATGATCAAATCTATTAATATTAATATTTATGTTGCTTTAGAAAATAATGCACAATTAAGTACTTACTTCAATTAATTATATATAAAACTTTAATGTGTAAATTTATACCTATATACAAAAAACAATTTAATGAAATTAAATATAATTTAGTGTGACAATAGTGACGTTTCATTGTCATTACTAGTATTGAATATAGAGACTTTTATGCCATATTTTATTAGAAGATAAATGGAGATGCATATTGTTATGGATAATTGTTAGGTTTTACTTCATAGCGTTAAAATTAACAAACATTTGTAGTAAAAAAATTTTATCAAAACACACCACACCACACACACACACACACACACACACACACACACACACACACACACACATATATATATACACTTATATTAATTCTTTGGAGTGTTTTCTTATCATCTAAGTATACTTATATAAATGCAGACACCCATACACAAACATGCATGGGCATGCAGATTAACAGTCATTTTGTGTAATATAATGTTTCTTATTTTAATTGTCTAGCTACCTCTCATTCATTCAAGTTTAATCTAATTACAGTGTCACATATCTTAACAGAGCTTAGCATTTATTTCAAGTTCTTATTTTTTCTCTAGAATTAACTTTATGAACATTACTTAAGTGTTTTATTTTCTAGCTTTAAATATATATCACAACATAAGTATTTACTAAAGCCAAAGCTTTAAATGCCCATCATATGCCATTCTTACTTTCCTTTCTTTGGCTTTATAAATACATACACACACACATGCACACTCATATTTGGAGCTTGGACTATAATTGAATTAATAAATGAGGAGCCTGCTGCTCCTCTTTCCTTCCTTCCTCACAACTAGTCTTTTAAACATTATGTGTCTTCCTGCCATCACTGAGGAAGACTCTCATGGAGTCCCAGAGGCATAGCTGACCAAACCCTGCCTATTTTCATCATTATTCCTTGGTCTTGTTTTAAACTGTCAAAAACACTGAATTCTTTCTCTCCTCAGAATCTTTAGAAAGCTTTCCCTTTCCTAAAATAATATGCATCTCTTTAAATAGCCATGTCCTTTTTCATTTTTGCCCTTGTTTTTAAGGATGCTAAGTTGTTAATAATATTTAGGAGGAAAAAGTACAGTCAAGCAATGAATGAGAATATTCCAGGGTAAACTCAGGCTCCCACAGAGACCCACAATTCTGTCATACCAGGGACACTGGGAAATGCAGAAAGGTACTTTCTTCTCTTCCCTGTCTCCTAAAAGATGTGTAAAGGAACACAAAAATTATTTGAATGGCAGATGGAAGGAAGGAAGAGGGGAGGGAAGAAGGGATAGATGGAAAGAACAAGAAAGAAGAAAAGAAAGGAAAAAGGGGGAAAGGGAGAGTAGATGGGTAAGAAGGAAGAAAGGAAAGAAGTAAAGTAGGGAAGAGAAGGATAAAGGAGATAGGAAAGAAGAAAAAGGAAAGGAAAGAAGGAACGAGAGAAGAGGGTGAAGATGGGGGAAGAAAGGAGGGTAGAAGGGGAAAAGGAAGAAAAGATAAGGAAGTATTTATAGAGCATAACTAACCTCCACAAGTATGATGTATATGATGTGACCAATTCTGGTCAAAGAAAAGGACAGCTCTGTGGCACTGTAGTCACTAAATTTAGAAATGAACGTAAAGGGCCTGTAGAGCTGGCTCAGTGAAGGAGCTTACTGTTCTAACAGAGGATGCAGTTTGGTTCCCAGCACCCACATTTAGAAGACTACAAGAGTGGTAACTTCAGTTCTGTATGATATAATCTCTTATAGCTTCCTTAAATCTGTATTCACTTTCTTGTGTGCCGCATCAATATACCCACCTTACAAATAAAATGTAAACTAAATATGTAAAGGATTTTCATGGGCTTCCACATGGTTCAATGTATAGGTAACCTGACAACCTGAATCTGATCCATAGAACCTGCAAAGAGGGAATTGATTTTCACAACTTGTACTCTGATATCTACAATATTTTCTTGTAAACTCAAAAAAGTGATGTCACACATATTAGTTGTAATTTAAATTTTTATCTCTGAGCAAGGTCCAAGTTTATGTTTCTTAACTATCTCTTTATCAAGAACTTACACTCAATGCCTGCCTAATACCATGGTTCTGATGTGGCTTTTCTCCCAGAGATGGATGTGTTAGTAGGTTGCTTTTCCTGGGCATGCTGTTGAGAGGAACAGAGGGTTTTAAGATGTAGGGCAAATGGGTGTTTGTTAGGTGACTGGGTATTATTGTTTCCAGAAGTCATTCTCCTAGTACCCTGAGTCAGTTTCTGAGAGAAGTTGTCAGAACAGTACAAGCTCACCTCTCACTACCCTCTGGCTTCTTGTGTCACCAAATAGCTTCCTTCTTTCAGGGAAATTTCACCATGATGCACTCTTCTATGAGGGTACACTCCACAGGTCTTTTAGTGGGCCAGGGCTATTATATTGTACTTAAGCCTATCTAACTGAACTACATAACTCTCTTAAACATTGGAAGACTGATTGGGTTTACTCATAAGAACAACAGCACAAATTAAAATCACATAAATATGCAAATTTGCCAATTATATTGCACTGATGATCTGGAAGCATTTTCTACTCACTGCCCAGGATTGTAATACTTTAAATACCCTAATTGTAGCTGTACATATTAAGGAAAGTTGGTCTGTTGAATTAAATGTGAGATAAATAAGCCACAATCTTTATTCCAGTCCCTCTTAGTTTCACCACAGGACAAAGACCTTCCCTACATCTCTTCCAGTAGCAATTCTCATATATGTTTAGTATTTTGATTATTTCTAAATATTTAAATAGTGGATAATTAACAACTGCCATTTGTGGTAGGAGATATAGATAAGAGTACTCAGTAATGAGTGTACTGGCTGTGGACCTATGCAATCCTCATGGCTGTGCCCTTGCTAAGTGGGTACACCAAAATACTGAATATACATTGGTTCAGGTCTTCACATATGGTGCTAGTGTGCTTTTTGTGTACTCGTCTTTGATTTGTGTTCCATAGACTCTTGGTCTCATTCATTTAGTTTCCACAGTGAGGTGGATTTATATTCCATGTACTCTTTTTTTCCTTAAGAGATTTTTTATGCTTATTATTTTAAAAGTCTTCTTTATAAGCTCAAGAAAATAAGCAATTTGGTTTTCAAGAATTGCTGTTAATAGGATTATCAAGATATTGTTAAATTAAAAAATAAAGGACACATTATTCCCTGGTTTTGAGATTATTCTTATCTAAAATCAGGGTTTGTTATTCTCTTATTCAAACAATCTTTTTTTAATTAATGTGAAGCATTTAAAAATCTACTTCACATAATTGATGAGCCACATGTTTATCTCTAATGATGGTGTATGTATATCCATATGGATTTGTTCTTTGAGGCACATGAATAATGCATCTGTGTTGATAATTACTTCTCATTAATATACCTTGATATCGTTGTTTGTAAAATGCACAATATATAAAACTTCATAAAATGTTTGTAGAATTTAATAACGATTAAATACTATATGCTCATAAAAACATTATCCAAAGCAAAACAATGTAGTTTAAAAGCACAATGCAGTGACTTTATATAATTTTGTTGTTCACGGTATAAATGGCCATGCATGGATGAGTACTTCCAGCATTCGGTTATGAGCTACATCACCATTAAAATTCCCATAGAATATTCAAGTACATACACACAGACAGACAGACACACACAGACACAGACAGACAGACAGACACATACACACACACACATTTTGAGAGTTTCTGACCTACTTGTTCATTATTCTGTATACAGGATATAAACATCTTGAAATTGGCAAGGTAATTTGTGATGTTTTTCAACAGTTTCTACTACTGTTAAAACGAGCATATTTTAGCTGCAGTACTGTCTGCCTGGTTATTTGTTTCCAAACATTGTGAGTCTGATATAGTCTGATACACTCTGTGAGTGAACTTCTCCCTTCCTCAACCCAGAACTTCTATAAGGATGACTTTCTAACTGAGCAAAAAGTCTTCCTCCTTGAACTCTTCCTGACTCTAACCACATCTCTCTCTCTCTCTCTCTCTCTCTCTCTCTCTCTCTCTCTCTCTCTCTCTCTCTCTCTCTGCTTTTAAATTGGATATTTTCTTTATTTACATTTCAAATACTATCCCCTTTCCAGGTTCCCCCCTCCCGGAAACCCCCTATACAATCCCCCTTCCCACTGTTCCACCCACTCACCCACTCCTGCTTCCCTGCCCTTGAATTCCCCTACACTGGGGCATCTATGGAACCATAATAGGAACAAGGACTTCTCCTCCCACTGATGCCTGAGGAGGCCATGCTCTGTTACATATGCAGCTGGAGCCATGGGTCCTTCCATGTGTACTCCTCGGTTGGTGGCTTAGACCCTGGGAGCTCTGGGGGGTCTGGTTGGTTGATATTATTGTTCTTCCTATGGAGTTGTAAACCCCTTCATCTCCTTCAGTCCCTTCTCTTACTCCTCCACTGGGGACCCCACACTCAGTCCAATGGTTGGCTACCAGCATCCCCTTCCGTATTTGTCAGGCTCTGGAAGAGCCTCTCAGGAAATTGCTATCTCAGGATCCTTTCAGCAAGCACTTTTTGGTATCCACAAGAGTGTCTGGGTTTGGTGACTGTATACAGGATGGATCCCCAGGTGGGACAGTTTCTGGAAGGCCATTCCGTCCATCTCTGCTCTATACTTTGTCTCCCTATTTGCTCCTGTAAGCATTTTGTTCCCCTTTCTAAGAAGGACCGAAGCACTCACACTTTGGTCTTCCTTCTTCTTGAGTTTCAGGTGGTCTGTGAATTGTATCTTGGGTATTCTGAGCTTTTGGGCTAATATTCACTTATCAGTGAGTGCATACTGTGTGTGTTCTTTTGTGATTGGATTATCTGACTCAGGATGATATTTTCTAGTTCCATCCATTTCATGAATTTATTGTTTTTAATAGCTGAGTAGTACTCCATTGTATAAATGTTCTATTGAAGGACATCTGGGTCCTTTCCCGCTTTTGGCTATTATAAATAAGGCTGCTATGAACATAGTGGAGCATGTGTCCTTGTTATATGTTAGAGCATCTTTTGGGAAAATGCCCAGGAGTGGTATAGCTGAGTCCTCAGGTAATACTATGTCTAATTTTCTGAGGAACCGCCAGACTGCTTTCCAGAGTGGTTGCACCAGCACACAATCCCGCCAACAATGAAGGAGTGTTTCTCTTTCTCCAAATCCTCACCAGTATCTGCTGTCACCTGAGTTTTTGATCTTAGCCATTCTGACTGGTATGAGGTAGAATCTCAGACTTGTTTTGATTTGCTTTTCCCTGATGACTAAGGATGTTGAACATTTCTTTAGGCGTTTCCTGGCCATTCGAGTTTCCTCAGTTGAGAATTCTCTATTTAGCTCTGTTCCCCAATTTTAAATAGGGTTATTAGGTTCTCTGGAATCTAACTTCTTGAGTTCTTTGTATATATTGGATATTAGCCCTCTATGGGATGTAGGATTGATAAAGATCTTTTCCCAATCTGTTTGTTGCCGTTTTGTTCTATTGACATTGTCCTTTGCCAGTGACAGAAGCTTTACAATTTTATGAGGTCCCATCTGTCGATTCTTAATCTTAGAGCATAAGCCATTGATGTTCTGTTCAGGAAAATATCCCCTGTGCCCATGTGTTCGAGGTTCTTCCCCACTTTCTCCTCTATAAGTTTCAGTGTATCAGGTTTTATGTGGAGGTCTTTGATCCACTTGGACTTGAATTTTGTACAAGGAGATAAGAATGGTTCGATTTGCATTCTTCCACATTCTGACTGCTAGTTGAACCAGCAACATGTGTTAAAAATGCTGTCTTTTTTTCCCTGGGTGGTTTTAGCTCTTTTGTCAAATATCAGGTGACCATAAGTGTGTGAGTTTATTTCTGTGCCTTCAGTTCTATTCCATTGGAAAATCTGGATGAATTGGACAATTTTCTAAACTGATACCAGGTGCCAAAGTTAAATCAGGAACAGATAAACCATCTAAACATTCCCATAATCCCTAAAGATATAGAAGCTGTCATTAATTGTCTCCTAACCAATAAAAGCCCAGGACTAGGTGGATTTAGTGGAGAATTCTATCAGATCTTCAAACAAGACCTAATCCCAATAGTCTTCAAAATATTCCACAAAATAGAAACAGAAGGAACACTACTTAATTCATTCTATGAAGCCAGAATTACAATTATACCTAAACCACACAAAGACCAAACAAAAAAAGAGAACTTCAGAACAATTTTGTTTAAGAACATTGATATAAAAATACTCAATAAAATACTTACAAACGGAATCCAATAACCCATCAAAATGATCATTCACCATGATCAAGTAGGCTTCATCTCAGGAAAGCAGGGATGGTTTAATATATAGAAATCCATCGACATAATCCACTATGTAAACAAACTCAAAGAGAAACACCCACATTATCATTTCATTAGATGCTGAAAAAGTATTTGACTGAATTCAACATCCCTTAATGTTAAAAGTCTTGGAAATATCAGGAATTCAAGGCCAGACTTAAATTTGACTGAATTCAACATCCCTTCATGTTAAAAGTCTTGGAAATAACCGGAATTCAAGGCCCATACTTAAAAATAGTGAAAACAATATACAGCAAACCAGTAGCCAATATCAAACTAAATGGAGAGAAATTTGAAGCAATCCCACTAAAATCAGGGACTAGATAAGGCTGCCAACTCTCTCCTTATCTATTAAATATAGTAGTTGAAGTTCTAGCTAAAGCAATTAGACAACAAAAGGAGCTTAAAGGGATCCACATTGGAAAGGAAGAAGTCAAAATATCACTATTAGCAAATGATATGATAGTATACTTAAGTGACCCCAAAAATTCCACCAGAGAACTCCTAAAGCTGATAAACAACTTCAGCAAAGTGACTGGATATAAAATTAACTCAAACAAATCAGTAGCCTTTGTCTACTCAAATAATAAGCAGGCTGAGAAAGAAATTAGGGAAACAACACCCTGCACAACAATCACAAATAATATTATATAACTTGGTGTGATTCTAACCAAGCAAGTGAAATATCTGTATGACAAGAACTTCAAGTCTCTGAAGAAAGAAATTGAAGAAGATCTCAGAAGATGGAAAGATCTCCCATGCTCATGGATTGACAGGATTAATATAGTAAAAATGACCATCTTGCCAAAAGCAATCTTCAGACTCAATGCAATCCCCATCAAAATCCAACTCAATTCTTCATAGAGTTAGAAAGAGCAATTTGCAAATTCATTTGGAATAACAAAAAACCCAGGATAGCAAAAACTATTCTCAACAATAAAAGAACTTCTGGAGGAATCAAAATACCTGACCTCAAGCTGCATTACAGAGCAATAGTTATAAAAACTGCATGATATTGGTACAGACACATCTAACTTTCTATGTCTACACTGCATCTTTCAATCTTGCCTGTTTTTCCACATATGTAGACCCATCTCCTATTTTATTCATTATTTTTCTTGTCTATGTATCTGCTTACCTGAAAACATCCAAATCTTGCTTCTAATATGAAATGCTAAAACACAAAATTAATCATAATGTGATAACTATAAAATGGCCATTGCTCATAGACAGCTACAGTATTAGTGCACAATTCATATAGTTTTCAAAAATGGCCAGGCTTGTGAAGACCACTCAGCTAGCTGTGCCTCCTAGAAAGCACTTCCCACACACTACAAATTCCTCCCAGCAAAGTACTGACAAGGGTTGCCCCAACCTAGCTTTTAAGATAAGGTGAGATTGGGCATACTCAAGGTATGCCTGTAGACTCACCAAGTTTCTTGTATTTAACTTTACTAATTTTTTTTTTTTCTGCAAATGCACGAGGTTTATTCGGGGAACCAGTGCACTGGGGTTGAGCTTATAACCCACGCAGGGGCAGAGGAGTTCGACCCTGAGCAGCCTAAGTCAGGGGTATTTAAAGGAGAAAAGCACAAAGCAAGGGGTGGGGAATGGAAAGAATTTGCGTTATAGGGAAGTACAGAATGTTCTAAGTTAGTCACAAGGCAGTTGCACAAGGATTTCTGTGGTTAGCTAGTTCCTGTAACATTGTGCCTCTGGCCCTGGGGCCAGGCCAAGGTCAACCTTTTCTTAGGGGAAAGAATGCAGCCAGGTGGGGTTTGGCCAAGCACGCAATTTCAGTCCTATTTCTGATTCTGGCTCCAAGTGTGCTAGGGGTCTAACTTTCCTCATAAGGGAGTCAGGTCTTTCATTCCCCACTTCTTCTAGTGCCTAGTTCTAATCTTAGAACTATATTTCTGTATTATTGTAGCCTGTTTGTCATGTTCCCCCAAAGCCTGGTATTGCTGTCTTAACATTAGAATCTGTACAGCACTTACTTGTTCCCTGACAAAAGCTATTAATCTATTAACTAAACAGGGTCCAATAGTGAGCAAAAGGAATAAAATCAATTCTTTTTTCAAGGCTGTTTTGTTTTCTTCCTTTTCTCCAGACTATAGACATTTAGCATTGAGTGCCATCTCAGCTATTACTATCTCAGCTCTTTTTCCTTCATTCTTCCCTCAAAGATAAATGTGATGTATGTCTCCTAAACTATTCAAAGGATTAACATTTACCTGTACACATTGTTACTAGGGTTTTCAGTCACATATAACAAGGTTCTCTCTATATACAATTTTTGGAACTATGAGGTAGATTTTTTTATCTAATAAAAGAGTTCTTTAAGAATTCAAACATAGATGTCCTCTATATCTTTTTCACACCAGGAACATAAGTGAGGTTCTTTTAATCTATGATGTCCATTCCGCATCTAGAATTCAATTCTTATTACTCAGAATTATCTGAACATATGTTATTTTATACATCACAGTGATCTTTACCCTCCAGAGCAGCATTTTGAAATTTCTTTTAATATTAAAAAATTAATTCATGTGTGCTCAGGGGAGCATTTATAATGAGTGTTCTCTACTAGTACATTATCTTAAAATTTCAGATGAGTTAATGTTGGATAACCTGAGGAGTATCTATCTGATACATGAAACTTCTCTAGTGGCTTTTAGTGTTTCAACTATTTCTACCAACATAAAATCTTAGGGAATTGTCTACTTTTATTGTGTTATGATATATACAATTATAAAACAAGCAAAATTACATAGCTTTGACTCGACTTCTGAATGTTCTACTTCTACAGGGCTTAAATGTCATGTTATTTGGCAAGAAAATAAGGCCTTGTTATGTTCTTTGAAAAATTAATTTTCTTCTTTAACCAAATTTACTTTCCATATGTTCCATACATTTATGTGTATATAATAACCTTTTATTTTAGAGATGTCTTATAGTGTAATCATTACAAATACATTTTAATTGGCAATTAAATAATCTCATGTGGAACTAAAAAATGCACAATTAGGTTCAAAGTAAGAACTCTTATAGTGGTGCTAAATCAGTGGTTCTTAACCTGTGTGTTGCGACCCATTTGGAGGATTGGGGGTCGTATATCAGATATTTAATTATAGCTAGCTGTGCTATAATTAATAACAGTAGCAAAATATCAGTTATGAAATAACAATGGAATAGTGTTATGGTTTGGGGTACCCCAACATGAAGAACTCTGTTAAAGGATTTCAGAGTTAGGAAGATTGAGAACTATTGCTGTAAATTATTCATACATAAAAATAAAATGTGCTCCTGTCCTGCATGCCTTTTTGGGACTGGGTTGTCTTTATGGAAGAATAGGAGGAAGGATTGCAGGACCAGTAAAGGAGTCAACTAACCTGGACCCTTGGGACTCTCAGTATCTGAACCCCTAACCAAAAATCATATATGGGCTGGATCTAGGCCTCCCCACACATATGTGCAGCTTGGCCTTCATGCGGGTTCTGAAAAACTGGAGCACGGCTATCCCAAAAGCTATTGCCTGTACATAAAATATATTCTTCTAGTTGGTTTGCCTTGTCTGACATCAGTGGGAGAGGAAGCACCTAGCCTTACAGAAACTTGAAGTGCCTGGGTTGTGGATGGGGAGATACTCAGGATGGCCCATATCTGCTCAGAAAAGAAGGGTAGGGGTATGGGAGATGGATCGAGGAAGGGATGACTGGGAAGGGGGCGATGAGCAGGATATAAAGTGAATAAGTAATAAAATAATAAATAAATAAATAAATAAATAAATAAATAAATAAATAAATAAATAAAATGTGCATCCTACCTGTTGAAAGACATATAGATTTATAAGGCATGTTCTGAGTTCAGAGAATGAAAGAAGTGATATAAAATTTTCTTCTCTGGAACTTAACTAGCTGCTGCACACAAGTACTCATAACAATTGTGTTTATCTACAAAAGATAAAACCAGTTTAAAATTCCAGCATGAATAGAGAGGGAATCCCACACCCCATTGCTAGCTGAGAAGACACAGGCAGTTGATTGCTGCTTGTGGAAAAGAAAGGTCACTTTTCTCTGAGAGTATTGCCACTGAAAAAATAAGTCTGTCTTTCTCATTTTAAATATTGCCTGTAAAAATTATGGAATACTACTCAGCTATTGAGAACGAGGACATCATGAGTTTTGCAGACAAATATTAAACGTGTGTACTACCTTGCCTTGGCCTAAGATTTTCATGCCCACTATGCCTCAAGGTCTCCATGTCAAGATCCAGGTCAGAAATTTGTGTCTTCCAGCCTCAAGATGTGGATCACTAGTGTATCCTCCAGTTCTGGATTGTAGTTCAATCCAGATATAGTCAAGTTGACAATTAGGAATAGCCTCCACACCCTTCCACTTGCAATTACATTTTAGGGAAATGAAATGAATTAGTGAATTTTAAATTATTGCCTGATAATGAAACACACACCACGATGTGTGGTTTTAAATTCTATGAAGAATATGTTCTCTTTAAATTATTTCATTTGGAACAAGTTTTCATTCTGTAGCCTCAAATTCAAAATGTCCTTCCACTATTACATGCTAGACTTACAAGTGTGCATCTCTAAGCCCAGATTGCCTTTAATATTTTGATAAATTTTGATAAACATTTCAATAAAATGATCAAATCTTTAATGGTCTTTGAAATTTTCAAATTCACTAGAAAAGTTTAGGAAATAAACCATAACACTATGAGCAGTGTTTTAGAGAAAACAAATGAATTTCTAGGACTTGGAATCATAATTATGCCTTTAATTAAAAGTGAGGTTTGATTTTTCCCCTAGCACTCACTATTATCAAGAGTTCACAGAAATACAGCTAACCCAGATTTAATTAACAAGAAACAAAGAAATTTTCACTAACGGAGAGACACACTGATAAAGTCTGATCACATTTATCAGCTGTAAGTAAGCATATAATACTGGCCTATTGATGTCCCTTGCTTACATAGTCTCTTAAAAAAAAAAAAAAGACATGAGGTGTTTTGCTCTAACATGCACTATATTGAAGACTCTCTATTTCCTCCTCTAAATAATCCTCTCTGTGACATAACAATAACTGATGCTCTGATATGTCCCCTTAGTAATTTAGTTGCTACTTCATTTCTGTGAATCACAGCCAAGTAATTAATCTTTTACCTAGGAGACAGCATTGCTGATGTTAATAAGACCCTAGAACTAGAATTCATTTATATAGGAAGAGGCACAGCAAAGACCTATTTTAGGTTGTTACTAAAATAGGATGTTTTGGCAGGCATGAAGAGAAACAGAAGCTTGATATCAGAGTATGGAATATCTCATTACTGATTAATGGTAGTGCAGAGAAGACACAGAGAGAGGTGGGCTTCAGTCTCAAAAAATAAAATTTTTTAACAAAGCAGAAATAAGATTGCTGAAGCATTTCTCAGCCATCATGCTCCATGTGTTGTCTTCACTCTTAGAATTTTTGTAGGAGCTGGAGTTTCACAGACTGGACAGCAAAGCACCTACGTTTCCTTAGATGGGTGCTAATCTGTGAGAATACTTGTAATTATGGCAAAGAATGCTGTATATCCTTTGTGACCTTCCTGACTGGTTCCACCAGGGAGAAGAATTCAGTATCTCCTGAGAGTGATGAGAAATGAAGGATTTACTTGTCCTGCATTGAGGAGGAGGAAATGGGTTCAGAGAAAATTCATAGTCAATCTGTAAATATTAAAAAGGTCTTCAATTATTTTTGGAATGACAGTCTTCAACACACACAAATCCTTATTGTGGCTAGATATTGGCAGCACTGGAGCCTGTAGGTCTCCTACTTACTTCATTTTCTTATAAATACTAATTCAAAACCCTTACAAGTGCTGAGTGAAAAATATATAGCTTACAAATCAAATTTCCCAAGTCTCTAAGCAATGCTGATAAGAGTGGGTAAACAATAGAGTTTTATCTATTTATCCTTGGAAATCCTTGCTAAATAGAAATTGTTCATTTGTATAGTGTGAGACATCCTAAAGAATTATTGAAAGCTGTTAGCTTTATAAAATAAAATACAAATTATATTGTTCCTTTTAGGAACATGATCTCAGTTTTCTTTAATTTGTTTTAATTTGGAACATTCAAAATTAGCTTTTTTTTAAATAGTCTTTAAATGTGGAAAGAGCTTCTAGATTGAGCAATTTTTATAAATTATCATGCTTTGTCCATATATTGCAACTGGTCTTGGCCAGAAACTGACACTTGTTTTGCTTTCATAGTTCCTCAGTTGGTGTGACATGTTGCATGTTAGCCTGAAGTACAGATATCAGGCTCTGCAAGTGCCTGCCTGACCAACCAGGGAATCTGCTAATACCCTGGGCCACAGCCTCTTTACTTCACAGATACTATAATCTACTTGATATTAACATTATACTTATTGCAAATAATTGGGAAGACCTACAAAAGAAACATAAGCATCAAATGTGATGCTTCATTATGTAATTTTTAAAATATTCAACTGTTTCCCTTTTAATTCCTACAAAATTGTAGGAAACATGAGTATTACTATTCTTTACAATAAAACTAATCTATAAATGGAGATAATTCTTCAATGATCTAACACAAGATAAAGGATATGAGCTTTGCAATATACAGCAAACCAGTAGCCAACATCAAACTAAATGGAGAGAAACTCGAAGCAATCCTACTAAAATCAGGTACTAGGCAAGGTTGCCCTCTCTCCCTATCTATTCAATATAGTAATTGAAGTCCTAGCTAGAGCAATTAGACAACAAAAGGAGGTCAAAGGGATACAAATTGGAAAGGAAGAAATCAAAATATCACTCTTTGCAGATGATATGATCATATACTTAAGTGACCCGAAAACCTCCACCAGAGAACTGCTGCAGCTGATAACAACTTCAGCAAAGTGGCCGGATATAAAATTAACTCAAACAAATCAGTAGCCTTCCTATACTCGAAGGATAAACAGGCTGAGAAAGAAATTAGGGAACTGACACCCTTCACAATTGTCACAAACAATATAAAGTATCTTGGTGTGACTCTAACCAAACAAGTAAAAGATCTGTATGGCAAGTACTTCAAGCCTCTGAAGAAAGAAATAGAAGAAGACCTCAGAAGGTGGAAAACTCTCCTGTGCTCATGGATTGGCAGGATTAATATAGTAAAAATGGCCATCCTGCCAAAAGCAATCTACAGATTCAATACAATCCCCATCAAAATTCCAACTCAATTCTTCATAGAGTTAGAGAGAGCAATTCTCAAATTCATTTCAAACAACAAAAAAACAAGGATAGCAAAAGCTGTTCTCAACCACAAAAGAACTTCTGGGGGAATCAGCATTCCTGACCTCAAGCTGTACTACAGAG
>CM052719.1:1267746-1291808 GCA_028551405.1 Uromys caudimaculatus
AAGATCAAAAACTCAGGTGACAGCAGATGCTGGCGAGGATGTGGAGAAATAGGAACACTCCTTCATTGTTGGTGGGATTGCAAGCTGGTACAACCACTCTGGAAATCAGTTTGGCTGACCCTCAGAAAAATGGATATAATACTACCTGGGGACCCAGCTATACCACTCCTGGGCATAAACCCAGAAGATGCTCCAACATGTAATAAAGACACATGCTATGTGTCCACTATGTTCATAGCAACCATATTTATAATAGCCAGAAGCTGGAAACAACCCAGATGTCCCTCATCAGAGGAATGGATACAGAAAATGTGGTACATTTACACAATGGAATACTACTTAGCTATTAAAAACAATGATTTAATGAAATTTGCAGGCAAATGGATAGAACTTGAAAATATCATCCTGAGCAAGGTAACTCAGTCACAAAAGAACAAACAGAGTATGTACTCACTGATAAGTGGATATTAGCCAAAACGTTTGGAATACCCAAGTTTCACTTTACAGTAACTGCTGGACTGAGAATGAGGTCTGAGATGGAGGAGGTAGAGAAGGGACTGAAGGAGCTGAGAGAGTCTGCAGCCCTATGGAGGGGAGCAACAGTGTCAACTGGTCTGAAACCTCCCCCCCACAGTTTTCCTGGAGGCTGGACCACCTACCAAAGAATACACATGGAGAGACCCATGGTTCGGACCACATATGTGGCAAAGGAAGGCCTTGTTGGCCAGCAGGGGGAGGAGAGGCCCCAATAAAGGGGAATGTCAAGGTGGGAATATGGGAGTGGGCGGGCGGGTGGGTGGGAGGTGGGATTCCCTCATAGAGATGGGGGCGGAGGAAGGGATAGGTGGTCTTCAAAGAGGAGACCTAGAAAGGGGAAAACATTGGAAATGTAAATAAAGTATAAAAAAGAAAAGAAAGAAAGAAAGAAAGAAAGAAAGAAAGAAAGAAAGAAAGAAAGAAAGAAAGAAAGAAAGAAAGAAAGAAAGAAAGAATCATCGGAATGCATAATAAATAGTTAAAAAAAAAAAAAAAGGATATGAGCTTTGTATCTGCTCAGACAAATTGATTTAAAGGGGAAGAAATAGATAAGGTCAAAACTAGTAGACAATACTGTTTGAAAGAAAGAGAATAGGGCTCTATTGAGCCGTGGTTGGCACTCCAGAAGTTTAGAGTAACATATCCAATAACATTCCTCTTTCATGTTTTAGGAAATCTTTTTTTTTTTTTCTTTAAAATACCTCATTCTATAAATTTAATTTCTCTCAATTTTGAGACCTGAATTGTGATAAAGTCCAGAGTCAATTCCTTTATTTTAAAGATATTACAACTCATGATGAACTTCAGTGGCCTTCTAGGATGTATGCTGGGTGTTGCTCAGGCCTTTGGATGAGATTTGTATTCCCTCTCAGATTTGAAGAAGGCAAACCATGTTGTCAAGGGACATATAGGAGAAATATGTCAAAGAACAAGGGCTGTAGTCTCCATAGGATGCTAAAAATCTTTATTTTAATAAAAATGCTTTGGCACCAATCTTGACTACTGTCCAAGTTTCTGTTCAGTGAAAGCAATAGGCCTTTCTGATGAGGAAAATAAGACTTGCAAGCATCACATACTGCTTTTGCAGAGACCCACAATTTTCCAAACTGGCTTTTTCTCTTTCTTGTTAATTGTCCATATGCAAAGTTCAGCAATTCTCCAAGCTACGATTCTTAGTCATTCTCTGTCAATTAGACCCAGATGGCAAAATTAAAGGCTTTTTCTGTGGCAGCACAACAGTAATTTCAGTTCATCAAAGATTCTTATCCCATGCCGCTTTTTCACAATTAACATTGAAGTTCCTGTTGGGCAAGTGCTTCAGGGACTCTGACAGGTCCTCTGCAGTGGCAGGTCCATCTTCTTGTCAAAGCTGATGGAGGAAAGAAAAGAAGTCCATGGACATGATAATTACAGAGTGCCTTGGAAGGTGGAAGGTGAGACCTGCAGACAGGAGGGAGATGAAAGAGACTCTTAGTGCTGGTGAATTTCATTTCATTCCTGACTGTACACACATTTCAAGCCAAGAAAAGAAAGCAGGGTTAGGTTAAATGCAATAAATAGAAAATAAAGATAGCATTTATATATAATCTGTTCTCTCTCTCTCTCTCTCTCTCTCTCTCTCTCTCTCTCTCTCTCTCTCTCCTTTCTTATTTTCTCTCTTATTCTTACACAAACACATACACGTGAGCTGGGTTTTAGGAAGCAATTCCTCCAGAAACCTACATTTCACATATCTTTCTGAATTAATTGTCTCTGGAGTAGAGTAAATGAAAGAGTTCATTTTCTAGGAAATATATACTTCCATTAATTCACCAGGAGGCCTTATTTTAAATCCATTTAAATTATAACAGCATCTTTTAAATTAGTAATGCTATCTTGAATTTTTAGATGACAGAGCAGTTAGTAAAATATTTTATGTTTATTTAATTTTCCAGAAAAAACAAATGGTTGGATTTATCATTTCAAGTTCAGTCAAGGAAATGAGCTTCAAATGAATCTTGTGATTGGTGTAAAATCTTATAGTTACTGCTAGTCATATTGGGGATTTGAAATTATCTCCTGGCACCAAATTCAATGCTTGTTTTTCTCTCAAATCAAAACTCTCTGAAAAAACCCTGTAGGAAAGACATCTTTCTGTATTTATTGTTCAGTTCAATGATGTTGAAAAGAAGGGATTTTGGTTATTTGGTTATTTGGTTATGTATATATTTGAAAAAGTGTTCAAAAACTAGGCATTTTGTTTTACTGAGATGAGATCTTACTGTGTAACCTTGGCTGCTGCTCTGTGTTGTGTTATCTTTCCTGATCAGAGATGAACTAACAGCTATTTAACACAGATAGGGAACTAAATAATATCAAAGTCAGGATTCCACTAAATTCAAAAATTAGGTATAATTAAAGGAACATGGTAACAGACAGGTGAATCACCATAAAGCCCACACCAGTATAGATGCTGACTCAATAAAAGCTTCATCTCTGGCTCATCCTGCACAGCTTACAGGTAGTTTGACAGTCCAGAGAGTCTCTTCTTCACAGCTATAATTACTGCTTCAGTAACTGCAAGGAGGAGCCTTGTGAAACTCAGGGCAATCTTCTTTCCTCAACTTCATAAGCATTGGGATTACAAATCTACATCATCATATCCAATTAATAAAGTGTTTGTTGGAGGAAATTTTCATGTGAAAATGTAGTCCTATTTGAAAAAGTGGATAATGACAAGCAATTACTTTCTTATTTTTTATGGCTAGTATCTTCTAAGACTAGAAAGTAAATTCGACTGTTGTTTCTCAAAATACCATGTTTTCCAAACTGGGAATTGTGGATGAAGTAGAAGGATCAATTAGATTTTGAGACCAGCCTGGGTTACTTGATGTGGTGGTTTCTTTACTCTTGGCCCAGGGAGTGGCACTATAAGGAGGTGTGGCCTTGTTGGAGTAGGTGTGTCATTATGACTGTGGGCTTAAGACCCTTACCCTAGCTGCCTGGAAGTGAGACTAGCAGCCTTCAGATAAGATGTAGAACTCTCAGCTCCTCCTGTACCATGCCTGCCTGGATGCTGCCATGCTCTTGCCTTGACAATACTGTACTGAACCTCTGAACCTGTAAGCCAGTCCCAATTAAATGTTGTCCTTTTAAGAGTTGCCTTTTCATGGTGTCTGTTCACAGCAGTAAATCCCTAACTTAGACACATGGTATAATCAAGTCTAGCCTAGGTTATAGAGTAAGCCCTTGTGTCAACAACAACAACTACAAAAACAAAAACAACAAGTAAAAATACCCCAGGTAACTTTAAAATATTGGAGCAACTGGACAAGGAATCATTAATTCATCTATTTATATGTTTTTTTCCTTTCCTACAAAAACAAATGCCAGAATTTTCCTCTACCATGTGGGTTTTGTTGTTGTTGTTTGTTTGCTTGCTTTTCCTTGTTTCTTCATGATCTCCAATGCCAGCTAAAGGTTTCAGTAGCTTGAAACCAAACTGACAGGATGGAAGCAGAACATTCATTTAGGACCTTAAGATAACCATCAAATCTGGAATTGATCACTCAACACTTGTTTAAACTGCCTGTGAGGGTCAAAGCAAATTCTCCCAGCTCTTTTATCAACATGAAAATGCTTCATCAGGATAGTCAGATACCAGATGATGACTTTTTATAACAGCCTGATAAGGATAAGCATCAGACAAGACATTCACAAACATCATTTTCTCAGCATGGAATTTTTTGTTTTGCTTTTTGTTTCCCTTGCTTGATTTCTTTACATCGTTACTACTCCCACTCCCATTTAAAGCAATACCATGAAGATAGTGGTGTGGATATTTCTGATAAATATGATGAAATTAAAAATGATC
Organism: Uromys caudimaculatus; assembly: GCA_028551405.1. Taxonomy (NCBI): domain Eukaryota; kingdom Metazoa; phylum Chordata; class Mammalia; order Rodentia; family Muridae; genus Uromys; species Uromys caudimaculatus. Next base: position 1,272,137 of record CM052719.1, read on the forward strand.
ATAAATAGAAGCAGATCACTTTTCATGAGCCAGTGATTGTATATATGCTAATACTAGGAGAATAGGCAGGCACAGAGTTCAGAAAAGAGGATATCCCCTCAGTAAATAGGAGGATTAAACCAATACTCATGTGATGACTACAGAATGCTTCCTTTTATTGTGGAGCAAAAGTTGTGTGGGAAAAAATTATAGCACCAAACTTTCCCAAGAGTTGTGGGCAAGGATAGGAAAAACAACTTACCTGGAGATAGACCCCTTATTGACTTTATATACATGCCTCTCTGCAGTTTGCATGTGAGTCAAACGTGCTTACATGGTACATCAAAAGCTCATAATTGTTATCTGTAAATAATTAAAAATGCAAAACTATCCATGTAATAAATTTACTGAAAATGTTACCTAGCAAAAGTTTTAAGAGCAATTACTTTTGCCATCTGGCCTGAACATGCTTTCTCTATCACTGAAAACAACAACCCTGTGCCAATGTTTTATTAATTTCTTAAGTCACAGCCTTATGCAGTTTTCTGTTTAACACCTCATGTGTGCAGAACCACACTGAATTTGTTTCAAATCCAATCATGCCTTACCACATGATAGTTGCTTTCTTCAACTAATTGTATATTTATATATCTATATCCATAGATATATCATCTATATCTAGAAATGTATTTGAATCTCCTCCTCTACCTGTTGGTAAAGCAAAAGCCATGCTAGGAAAGATACCTTATTGTTTATGATCAATTCTCATATAATGTTGATTCTATATTAAATTTAACATGGATTTGAATTCATTTCAAATTATTCCTCAGTATAGAATTCTACTAATTTATATTTGAAAAACTCACTTATTGGTTGTGAAAATGAGTGTAATATGTTTATACCATCAGTTCAGGGGCAAATATATGATAAAATAAAGAAATAATAATAATTAATAATAATAATACAAAGAGTTTATATACATTTCTAAGTTTCCTTTCTATTTATTCTTACCACCTCTATTATACCTTGACCATGAGATATAGAGAAATATGAATAATTTTTAAATAAACTAAAACAGTGTTCCTTTGTATATGTGTTCATATGCTTATGTATGTGGGCATGCATGTGTGATGTACATGTACTTGGGTTAAGGTCTTAGAAAGATAAAGGCCAGATGAGAAATTCAGGTGTCCTATTGTATTAACACCTGCCATATTCTTTTGAGAATGGGTCTGTCAATGAACATAGAACCAGCCTGATGGCATAATAAGCTACTGCAGTCAATAGTATCTCTACCCTGACCCTGGTCTGAAGTTATTGGCTTGTTGCCAAGCATTTTTTTTAATGTGGATAATAAGTGTTGAACTTAGCTTTTCATTTTTGCTGTATAACTTGTTTTTGTATTGATATGAAAGAATATCCCCTACAAAAAATAATGAAGAAGAAAAAAGACTGATTTGATTTAAAGTTCTACAGGGAATATAGTCCACCATAATAATAAAGGGATAGTAACAGGATCACAGGGCCATGGAAAGTCGGACCAGGATTGAAAAAACTCAAAATTAAGTCACTGTGAATAGCGTAGGCTATTTTTCCCACTCTTAGCATTTCTTAGTTGCCTATACTACTATATTTAGGGTTGAGGCCTACAAGACTTCCTTATGACCACATTATCATGCCTATTGGTTTTGGTTTTGTACAGGACAAGTCAGTTTGGTGCCTGTGCTTGGGCCAGTCATTGGACAGCCTTTCTGCCAGTCTTTGTCCCATTTTTTTTTTTTTTTTTTTTTTTTTTTTGGTTTTTTCGAGACAGGGTTTCTCTGTGTAGCCCTGGCTGTCCTGGAACTCACTCTGTAGACCAGGCTGGCCTCAAACTCAGGATTCCGCTTGCCTCTGCCTCTGCCTCCCGGTTTGTTCCATTTTTGTACATGAATTTCTTTTAGAAAGGAACAATTCTATTTAGAAACTAAATTTAAAATAAGAATCCATGAAATTGATGTATAACATGGTGTGGGTAAATGCAAAATGGTGTAACTGTATTTTAATATAGTGGATTATATATATTAAATTTAAAAGGTTCCCCTCTAAAGGCTCATCTGTAGGATCCCCAAACAGTCCCACCAATGGAGGAGTGATTCTTTCAATACCTGAATCTATGGGGTACATTTATCAATTGAACCACAAGACTTATTCATCAAGTATACACAGTCAGCGAGCCACCTCCCTTTCAATGAAATTGTATGGTTTATTTTTAATTTAACTGTGAGATACTCTGTATCCTTAATAGCATTTTCTTTACGTAATATTACACATGCGTCAATATGTTTACAATAAAACAGAAAGCATCTGAAGAAAAAACCCTACTTAAAATATACTAAGTGATATTTTAAGAATTTGTATTATTGTTGAAATTAGGTATAGCTGCTTATTTTGGTATATTTTATTATGTAACTTCTACAAGTCAAAAACTAGGTCACGGTGAAGTGGTGAATTAGCTAAGTGAAAGATTATTACACATTAAATTTTTATATAAAGCTCCAGTGGAATTTAAGTTCAAACAGCAAGTTGATGAATACCAGAATGTTTGGATAGGACAAGTTTCACCACAGAAAGGGTATTCAAATTATTTGCCCTAACCTTCCCTTTTGTGTAGTTTTGTTGACTACTGCATATCATTCTACTTTGAGAGAGATTATTTTTGTGAGCATCAGCATTTTCTTGTCTCATGTAAAAGCAATCAACTAAGCTATTAGATATGTTCACCCTATCCCAATGGCTGTTATATAGTTTTTATAGCATTTTATACCCTTAGGAAAAAACACTTTCAAAGTCCTGGTACTTGTGTGTGTGTGTGTGTGTGTGTGTGTGTGTGTGTGTGTGTGTGTGTGTGTGTGTGTATGTGTGTGTGGGCACGAACCTGTGTATATGTTTAGAGCTGGCCTGGAGTGAAGATTTTAATTCATACAGTAACTTGTTTTGAGATCAAAGTAATGTCATTCAGGTAGACTGCTCACTGAAGTGATTACTACTATGAAATAGATGAACTAAATAGTCTTATTAAAATATAAATAAAATATCTTTATTTTAAATATAAGTGTGCATGTACATGCATTAAAATTCTAATATAAATCAGAGGCTACATTTGTGTCTAAATTTACTAGACTGGTTAATGGGAAATTTTTAAATAAAGGGGAAATCCTGATTTGCGTTGGAGTTTTTAGGTTTTTCTGGCCTGCGATATTCATGGTTGACAAGTGAGCTGACAAATTGGAGGAGGTAAGACAGACATTTCACACACTGGCTACTTGACAAAGAGAATATTGAACTGCAGGTAAGACAGATTCCAGAACTGGAGATAGGGCGAACAGAATCTGCAGATCAAAAAGCACCCACCCCTTTCCCCCATTTACCCCAACTGTGACAAGATATTAGAGGCCACACATATCCAGAGAAAAAGGCATACCACACGTAGTATTTGGCCACTACTCACAGGGGAATGTATCAACTTCAATAAAATTATAAAAATACTAAGTAAGGAAGAAAAAGATTTGAAAACGTTCTTCCTGGGTTTCATTATGATCCTTGATTCCTATGCCTTATGGTTTGAGTTTTCTGAATAGTCAGCATTTTTACATGTAGCAATTTTATTTACAATTGGATATGCTCATTTAAGTCTCAAAATATCACAGATTTCAGGGCCAGTACACTTCCTAACCTACTGAATACATTGGTATTTATGTAGATGCTTGTGAAAACATCTACAGACATTTACATAAGTAGATATCAATCTGCATATTGATAAAAAAATTCAGATGTATTTCAAATCTACATATAAATAATTTAACCTATGAATTTGTTAAACATTAGAAAACTTTAAGACAAATTAATCTAACCATATAGATACCTTCTTTGGATCTAGTTTAGAATGCTACACATCAGGCCTATGAGAATTTGTGTGGGGGAGGGTGTCAAAATGTCAATATTTAAGCTCAACAGTTCTAAGATCACAAGAGCGCTAGGTTTCAGGGAAGAAAGAAGTAAAAATCCTGGGTACTTACTCTAATTGAAAACGTAGGACACAATGAATATTAGGTGTCAGGCTCCTACAAGCAGAGAATGCATTCACAGACCCATCTTATTCACACTAGCAAACGGAAATACACAAATGCAGGAATACATTATTATTGGCTGTGACTGTACAAGGCATGTGTTTGTGTTTGCATTTATTTATTTATTATGGAACTTAACCTTGTACACTAATTAGCACCTAATGGCAGTTTCAACTGGGACTATGCACTGATCATTCAAGGAAGTAATTTTAAAGGTATTAATTAAGCTCTAAAGAGAGTTTCTGAAAAAATGCACATGAATAATTTTTTGTTAAATTCTCTTTGCGTATTTGGCCACCTGCCTCCTCATTTCATTGCCTATTTTCACAGCCCTGACACATAGCAGTGCATATATTAACATAAAAGAGTGTGTCTCTAGCTCTGACATAGTGTATATTTTTTCTCCTGCAAAGTATTTTTTTTTTCGTTTTAGTGCAGATGATTACATCCGTCTTCTTTTTTTTCCAATACTCAGCATTCCTTCTAAAGTGTAAGGTTTATTTTCACACTTCTGATTGCCAAAGGAAGAGGAAAGAGTGTCATTCACACATCAAACAGTCAAATCCAGACATTATGCAATCACAATGACAAGAATTAATAAAGAGTAATTTGCTTTCCACTTAGAAAATCCTAGCTCTTCAGCTGTACCATCACTGGGCCTGTGAGAAGAACAATTTTCATTTGATTTAAAATTCACCTTTTCTGTTGTTGCAGAGCAGATTATAGTTCATATTGGCAATGTTCGTATCAAAGTATTCTAGGAATGCTATTTTCAAGTTGCTGAAACTGTTGGAGTCATGACACTTGAAGCAAGATATGCATGTCTCAGGTGTAGTATCATCCCTAGCAATAATAACCTTTTTGATTTTCCTTTCCTTTCTTCCATTCTACCTTTCTTTCTTACTTCCCTTTTTCCTTTATTCTTTCCTCTTTCTTATTTTTCTCCTTATTCTTGGTATCATTACTTATATTTCAAACAGAAACATTCAATTTAAAGAGACATCATGAAACAGTTTCAGGCATTGCTTTTTATTAAATAATTTATTGAGTAGGTTGAGGTTTTACAGACATAAATCATGAAATTTTTCTTATTTATCCAATAATTATGATTATATGGAATTTCCCAAATCAACATCCTATTCTTTTTCCAAAGACACATGTTCAAATAAACCATTCAACTGTCTTTTGGTTTCACACTGGACCAGCTACTCAGAGTGGTCTAGAGAAAATGGAATGGCTAACAGCATTGCTTTATAAGAAAAAAGTAAGAATTGACAGAATTATTTTTCTCTTCATTGTAGGCATCATTCTATTCTGAACATATTAGTTGAAAATCTGTGACTCACAGTTGGTCTGTCACTCAATGAATCTCCACTCAGTGTTAGAAAACAAGGGGGAAAGGGTATCGTTATGTTCCAAATGTTATGTGCATTAGCTTCCAGAATATTTTAAATATAATCCCAAAATGAAATTAAGAATATAATCTAATGTATGATAGCATAAAACGTTGGAATAAATGTAACCAATGTGATGAAAGAGCTATAAAATATAAAATGTTTATAGAAGTTGGAAGAAATAAGAACATATAGAGTGCTTTCTCCCATCTTCATAGAATGGAAAGATTCATATTGCCAGAGTTTTTACACTACCCAAAGTAATCCACCTATTTAGTGCAATCTGTATCAACTAACAATTTCTTTAAAGAAAAGGTAAAAAAAAATCAATCGTCCCCTCAGTAAAGAAGAGTAATTCTCCAAAAGCAAAGCACTGTCTTGAATAAACTGAACAAAACAATAAACTTCACACATTCTACTTGATTTCAGAATATTCTATAAAAACCGAATTGATATTCCATGAGACAGTCATGAAAACATAGGTACCAAAGTGAAGCCTAATTAAGATCCTAAAAATACAGCCATGCATTAATGGCAATTGAGATTTGATAAACTACTTTCTCACTGTTATGACGACACACCTAACAAACAGCTCTAGGATACAAGGGGGCTTGGTTTTATTCATACTTTGAGGGTGCAATTCATACAGTAGGGAGACACTGCAACAGGAATTTGATGTTTGTGTTGTGTGTCCTAGAATCTCTTTGCTGAGGGTCAGTGTGAAGTGGTGAATTATGAGAAAGGGCTTTGGAGTCACTGAAGGATGAAAACCATTGTGTCCATTGTCAAAAAGCAGAGATGTGCTGCTGACTTTGGTCTCCTCTTATTCATTTTGGGACTCTACCCAATAAAATTGTGCTGCCCATTGTTAGCATGGTTCTTCCCTCCTGAATTAACCCATTCTAGATACTCTCTCACCAACATGCCCAGTGATTTGTCTACTGGGTAAGTCTAAATCCCACCAAGCTGGATGTTAAAAGTAACCGTCATAGTTGCCAAGTACATACAATGTAGAAAGAAGAATCGCTTCAACAAATATTACAAGGAGATATTATATTGATGGAAGTAATACAAATAAAACACGAATATTGTGTGAGTTCACATTTAAAATTGCTCAAAAGCTGAACTTATAGAAGTAAAGAATGAAATAATAGATTCCCAGGGCTTCAGAAGAGAAAGTAATGAATGAGAATGGGAAATGGTCTCAATTTAGCAGGAAAAGTGAATTCTGGAGTGCTGTCTTATTGTATGGCAATGATAGTTGATAATATCTTATATTAAAAAATTACTGAGAGCATCTCTTCAATTTTATCATCACAAATGGAATAGCAAGGCAATGGATGTGTTAAACAGCATTGTACAATCATTTCATGAGGGATATATAATAAAAATGCTACAGTGTGTGCAACAAATATATGCATATCTGTTTTCTGCTTTAATAAAGCTAAGGTAAAATATTAAATTAAAAGAGTAACTAAAAAAACGAAAGATGTTTGCACAGTCCTTTCATAGTGTAGACATTCTTCTTCCTTACTTCATCATATTGATTTCATTTGTGTCCATGAAATCCACTATACAAAAGGACACAGTAAAAAGTTACTCATCTTTTATCAGTAGGGGATTTCCATGACTCTGATACTCCTCACTTCACAGAAACATGGAAAGAACATGTTTTGTTTGTCTTCATTCAAGTGACTCTGTCTTGAGTGTCATTGCTGCTTCATTCATGAGGATGCCATAGCCAACTAGAAAGAACTATCAAAATTGTCATATTGGAAAATAGTCAGGTAAGGGATGTACGTGCCTTCTAGAAGCTGTCAAAGTATTCAATTTAATCAGTGGCGAATAGAAAAAATGCAACTGTTGTAAGATGAAACCTATTAGGCTGAAAGGAAAAAAATTAAAACATTTCCTATCTGCTTAGATAATGCATTCTGACCAAAGGCAACTTAAGGGTGAAAATGATTTATCTCAGATTAAAGGTTACAGCCCATTGTTGAGGGAAATCAGGACAAAACTCAAGCAATAATTATAGCAGAAATCATGGAGATACACTGCTTGCTGGCTTGTTCATATGAATATGTTTAGGTTAGATTCTTAGACATTCTATAACAACAGGCTTAGAGATGGATAATCAGAGCAGGCTGACCCTCCTAAATCAGTTAGCAATCAATTCAAGCCCTTACAGACATGCTCATAGGTAAATCTGATATAGAAAATTACTCAGTACAATATTTCCTCTCAGGTGACCATAGCCCATGTCAAGTTGACAATTAAAGTTGACCAGGACAGCAACATTACCTAAGTTTGGCATGGGAAATAATTGATGTTGAACTTCTAGTCTGTGATATAAAGAATATATATTGAAAAAAATAATCCAGTAGGTGAAGTGCTGTTATTCCCACTCTGCTTTCCCACCTGCAGATCATGGTTGGTGACCTGAGAAGGAAAGTGAGTATGAATGCTGGGGGGTGATAAAACCTCAGGTGGCTTGTGAGCCCAGATAGAGCAGACAGACACTTGGGAGGTAGACTTCAACAAGAGAGCTCATTCAATTTGTGTGTGTGTGTGTGTGTGTGCGTGTGTTTGTGTGCATGTGTGTGTGTGTGTGTGTGTGTGTGTGTGTGTGTGTGTGTGTGTGTATACAAAAGCATTTTAAACCTTTAGGGGTTAATAGGGTGCATAGGAGTCGACCTCCATTGGTTGGGGCCAGGATACTGAGGATGCCAAATTTGCATAAAGAGGAATTCCAGATGCTTGCAGGATATGACATGTGAATTGTCACAGTCTGCATGTGAATGTACTATGGGATTCCTTGTATAGGACACTTAATTTTAGCTTGTGTGGGAAAGGAGTATAATATTATACTTGATACTTCAGTGATTGATAGGATATTTGCAGAAACTTGGAATTTGTGACATGGGAATTGATAAAGGCGGTGTAGAATACAGGAATGACATAAGCAAAGATTACTAGGCATGGAAGCATAGATATACTGTGCTCAGGAACTATGATGGAAAGAAAAATGACGTCCTGACATTGAGGCTGGAGAGTTTAAGCTTACTTTTCAACTGTGTTTAGTTAGAAAATGTGAAGACCTTTTGCAACAAAATAAAAATGCTATATATTTAAGCAAAATAAAAAGAGAATTACATGACATCCTCTGTTGGGGCAAAGGTGGGGACATAGGTCTACATGGACTGGGATATGTCCTCCTGGGGCAGGGATTCGGGGAGGGAGGTGGGAGGTGGTGATGTTGGTGGTGATTTGTTGGGGGGTGGGATGAGGAAGGGAGCAATCCCACTCCTGCAGATCTCAGAACAAGAGTTCTAGGTTTAGACACTTTTCAACCCCACTCTTTTTCCAGGCCTGACTCCATGGTTCCACTGTCCCACAAAGTGCTTACTACACAAGCTTGAGGAACTGAATTTGGATATCAGGCACTTATGTAAGTTGGGCCTAACTGTGCACAGCAGTCATTTTAGCAGTATAGGACATAGAAAGATGAATGCTAGGAAGGTTCCTGGTCAGCGGGTCTAAATAAAATGATAAAGAAGTGATTGAGGGAGACAATCCTATGTCAAAATCTGCCTCCACACACACAGAGACAGTCACACATACTCTATATTTATATGACACTCATATGTAAATGTAAACATGTAATTAGCTGTTGAAGATGAGGTGTTGATCATCTTCTTTAGGAAACATGTATTCTAAAGGAAACACAGCAATGAGATTCCAGAATAAGCTAGCAAGACTGAAGACTGAAAGCAACATGTATGTAAAACGTTTTCTACTTTTTGAAGGTGATAGGCAGAGGAAGCCAGTGGAGTTGACAAAACTGAACCCCTATCAATGATTAGATCAGCATGATTAGAAATGAAAGATTATTACAACAGTATATCTGCACATAGTTGCTCAGTGTATGACCTGAATGTCCATAATGGACACAGGTCTCTGTGGTTTATGAAGAGGATAGTCCCTTTAGCAATAGTAGAGCCTTCATAGTGCGCCATGTTCCATCTATAAACTATGGGGCAGTAATGTTTCTCTGTTGTGTAAGTGTCTAGACTGACGCTTTCTCTCATCTTTCTTAAGAACCTTTAAGTAGCATAAAGAAGAATAGGTATTCTAAATTATATAATACAGATAATTGATCTCTGACCTAGAGTGCTGTCAGAGAGAAAAGGTTTTTTGTTTGTTTGTTTGTTGGTTGGTTGGTTTGTTGGTTTGTTTGTTTTAAACAAGACATTGGAATTGTAACTTACCTCCTAGCACAAGAGAAGAAAAGTTTGAGGGGGAGGGAGAGAGGGAAAGAGGGAGAGGGAGAGGGAGAGGGAGAGAGAGAGAGAGAGAGAGAGAGAGAGAGAGAGAGAGAGAGAGAGAGATACATCACAGAAGCAAGAGGAGGCCTCTGTTTTTGTTATGGAACATTCTTCCAAGAGCATTCAAGGTAAGAGGTAGATAGTGTTTAAATTATGATGATTTTTATCTTTTCCTTAAATCAGACAACTTATGGCAGAATTTCTTTGAATACAATACTTTCACAAAGCATTTGCATGTCCCCTGATTGCCAGGTCAGGCCACATCCACTTAACACTTTCCCATGTCTTCAGAAAGTTTAGTCTTCCCATGACCTCTTTGCAACTTTTCCTCCTCTTGAAATTGAACTATCTGATATTTTTATTTTTCACAGTGGATAGAAAGTGAAAATTTTTGATCCATACATACATATATATGACAGGTAAAGATAGATAATGATGGACACATAGATAGCTTGTAGTTTTTCACAAAGAGAACTACATTTAAAAAGGAATGAATAAAATAAAAAATAAAAGAAATGAGTCGCTAATATAATGCTACACTCAAGTCCAAGCTCTTTACCGATGTTGTCTTGCTCACTGTGGTCTGACCTTGTGGAAGGCTATAAACTCATTGTTTATCTCCATGTCACTGACTAAGGCTTTAAAGAGTTCAGTGCCCCAAAGAGTAATTTGGTTTGAAGCAGCTATGTGGATAAACAACACTGCTCAACCCAGACTACCTATACTCTTAGATAAAATTTTACAAAAGAAATACATCTAAACGTATCTTAATTTTATAAATTTTCAAATTCCCAGTTTTTCTAGGATCTTGTGACTGCATAATTATTTCTCCAATGGAAATATGAGTAGCCCACATATTTTTGCCCTTTTGACTTCTAAAGTAGAAACATATTTATAGATTGTTATATGTTGCTTTTCATATGACCTGTACTTCAACCCTTCTGCAGACTTCCTGAGTCTTCCTAATGCTTTCAGAGGCAAAGATCAATGTTAATTTATATGTACAGCATAAAAACATTGTCATTATCCAAGATGTAAGAGGCTGTTTGGCTACAATGCTTATGATGATATCTTGTTAACAGATTGACAAGGTGTAGTTCAGATATTCAGAAAGCCCCCAAATCACTTGTCATGTCAGAGGATAACAATGTTATTAACAAACAGTTTTACAAGCTAACCCAAATTAAGTGCCAGAACCAACTTTATATTAGACATCCTCATTTCCAAGAAATCTCTTTTCTCCAAGGCTCTATTGTGATGTGTACCTTCACCTTTAAAAGTAATGGCACAGAAGTCTGAGAATAATTATTAAGATGATCTTAGTTTGTTGTTATTTTGTTTTGTTTTGTTTTGTTTTGTTTTGTTTTGTTTTGTTTTGTTTTAGGAGACAAAGTCTCACACTCTACTTCTGAGATATATATATCACAGTTCATCCCTGGCTGGAGTTAAACTCACAGAAACCCCTTTGCCTCAATCATAAGATAATAAAGATAAGAGAATATAACTGACTAAAGAAATTATTATTTTGTTTTATTTTTCTGTTTTGAGATAGGAACCCATGAAAGGTAGGCTGCACTGCAATTCAGTATACAGCTGAGCATGAATTAACTCAAACTTTTGGTCCACGTTCCACCTCACATGTTCTGAGATTTCAGGCATGCATCACAGCGTCCACATAAAATACTTTGATTTTTAAACTGAAAAGGTAAAACACTTTATGATGACATATATAGTCAGATAAGGACACATTATATGGAAATGGTTTCTTTTAATCACTTATTTCTGAACTGTCTGATACCTCTAGAGTAATCAAGATACCATATTGCTTAAAAGTCTGGTATTTAGACTAAAAGACACATAATTTGGAGAAAAGTCTTTGAATTCACTTGCTGACCTTTAATAAATTCAAAGACTTCTTTGTGCTTTGTCAGTTGCCTTATTTGTGATTTATTTATGATGAAATAGAAATATGTTCATACATAACTTAAATATCTTAATGTCATAAAGTGTATTGGCACTATAAACTCCAAGGTATTGATGAATTAAGATTGTCTTTGACATACACAATTAAATTTTCACATTACAGAGAAGCCTATAGGAATTGACAAAAAATTTTTTTACAAATTATGGGAAACTACTTAAATGCCAAATAAAATAAAATAAAATAAAACAGTAATAAAGTTGTTTGAAATTCTGTCTATACTTCACGTAGTTTCTGTCAGGCTCTGGTGTGTTCTTGCCCTTTTACATGATCTTCTAGAGCCAGCACCTACCCAAACAGTCAGTACAGACCTTTCACAGTAGAAGCAGGGCTCTCACATGAGCAGAGCAGTTCGCTTCCCATGTACAAGTGGGGGTTCTGGATTAATGTAGTTGCTGCATGTCTGAGGACAGAAAGTGAGTGGACTACATTGGCCTGTGAAGGGCTACCTCCAATACCAGGCACTGCAGGGTCAGATTCTGTAGACTAGAAGTAATTGCAATTAGTGTCACCAATTATCTATTAACATGACTTCCTACATGACTTGAGTTCTATGGAGTCAGAAAAATACAATCTGGTTGGGTCAATTCTCTATTTGAAGCTTAAGAGAACATACAGCAACAAAATAACTACCACAAACACAAACTGCACAGAGGTCCCAAAGCTTAGGCCTATGTATTAATAATACCAATAAAAGGGTTTGAATTTAGACTTAAACTCATTTCTTAAAACTTTAAACAAATTTACTTGTACATATGTATGTATGCGTGTGTGTGTGTGTGTGTGTGTGTGTGTGTGTGTGTGTGTGCATGAGTTTTATGAATGTCATGCTTATATGTGGAGGTCAGAGGACATATTGTGGAAGTTTGTTCTATCCTTCTACCGTGTTGCTACTAGAAATAAATCTGTGGCCGTATGACTGGGAATCTAGTACACTTACTTGATGAGCCATTCTGCTAACCCTAAACTTCTAAAAGCTCATTTCATTCATTTATAAAAATAATTTGATGTGATTGATTTGAATATTAATAAATTAAAAACTTATTAGTATAACTCCAGTAAATCTTGCTTATTTGGAGAAAACTGATGGAGGGAAGACAAAGCCATATTCCTTAAGTGTACAGATAGTAGCATAAATACTGTATGATTGGAAATATATTTTTGTTTTGTTTCCTCAAACCTTAGAACATACTTCACAAGTCAGATATTGGGTTTCATTTTTGAGCAATTTACTTTAGTCCCCTTGCACACTCAAGCCATCAAAAGATTGTTCCATTATCTTCAAAATATGAGCAACCTAACCACTTGATAATACTTGCTTCACCAACTTAATCCCCACACCTTCAGTATCTTCTAAGAGTCCTAACTTCAGTATCTAGTCCAATAGATCTAAGGCTTTTATGCAGGAGCAAGATGGGCATCTATACCCAGGTTCTATAAGTTGTGTTCAGCACCTCATCTTCTCTCTCATCCCTCCCCATTCATTCTGTTCAGATATAAGCTTTGTCCTTTCCCAGATCATGTGCTTCAGTGTTGGGGTTGGCTTACACTTCTTTTTAGAATGCTACAATTAACATTTCTACTTAACCAGACCTTTCTCTCTCAAATATGTGTTCAAATGTTGCTTTATGTCTGCAAGACCATGAATCTAAGATACGCTGCTCTTGGTATAGTCCATTGTAGCTGGCTTCCTCATTCTGTTATTGCTCTCTGACAATTCATGCATGATAATGACTTCTACCCACACTACTGTCTAAAAACCAAAAAGGGTTATATTTAATTTCTCTGTTTTATTGCTTCCTTTGAACCTAATTCTTAAAATATTCATAAAATACATCTTTTAAATGCCGAATATCTTCTTGATAAAATTTGATTAAATGTATTAAAAACGTGGTTAAATTATAAACTTTTCAAATGACAATAGTTGATTTTTCACAAAATAAGGTCACATGCTGATGTGATATGGTGTTTCAAACGAGGCAAATTCTAAGCAAAGTGGAATTGAATGTCCATGATTGTATACAATGATAAAGCCAACTTTAGTACTGATGATTTTAACTTAAAATGTACCTCATGAGTAGCACCTAAGGAGTTGGAAAATAAGACTTCCTTTGCATTCTAGATATACGTTTATGGTAATATTCATGTCTTTTTCCAATTTTAACGTTTTTTTTCTTGCTTATTTAATTGAATTTGTAAGTTACAGAACCTGAACCATAAAGCCCAGATAATTGGTTTCCTTTTAATCCCTTTTGCATAATTCAAATAACTTGCTTATTTCAGCTTTTACTGGTCCAGTATCAAGTCTGCAATGTTATATTCATGTGTGCAACACTGAGTATATTAAGAAATGTCCCCACTTCCTCAAAGTTAGGTCATCCTGTTTAATAAAGGTGACACTTTGCTAATTTAGAATCCTTCCTGATCGGGCATATTTAGACACTTCTTAGCTATAGGGAGTGGGGTGTGGCTTATTACATTTTCTGCCTGTTCCTTATTTCCCAATTTTTAAAACATAATTCAGGCTGATGTCAGCTGGAACAAAATAAGAAAAGTCAGAAAGGGTGTGTACGCCCATGTGTACTCGTGAGTATAGAGGTTAGAGCTAGACCTTGAGTGTCTTCCTCTATCACTCTCCACTTTGCTTTCTGAGACAGAGACCTCACTGAACGTGGGACTCACCATTGAGCAAGACTAACTGGAAAATGAGCTCTAGGAATTCTCATATCTCTGCCTCAGCTTTGGAATTACTAGTGCTCAGCCTTGGGCATGATTCTACATGAGATTGGAGATCTGAAGTTAGCTTGAATAGAAAACACTTTATAAAAGAAATCATACCCCCAGATCCAGTGGCTTCTTCAAGAGGTGCCTTGGTGATTCATTGAAGAGCCACCTTGTTCTGGTGATTCCCACACAGTGATTTTGTAATACTGTCACCTTGCCACCTCCATCCATTCCTAGATATCCAATCATTGAACTGCCATTTCTCTTATAACTTTATCACTCACAGATGGCTCTATGAACATAACCCAGAATTTCATGTGATAGCATGTTTTAACAACCTTAATCACATGTTATTCTCCAAAGTAGTCTGATTAAATACTTTTCTTCATGTAAATTTTTGGATTTACAACAAAAATTGTGAAAATAATTGTTTTCCAAATCTTTCATTTTCAAGTTATGCCTCTTTGTGTATCTTTCTTAGTTAGAATTTCTATTGTAGTGATTAAATAACATGATCAAAATCAATTCGGAGAGGAAAGGTTTATTCAAGATTCTAAATCTTAGGTCATATTCCTTCAACAAGGAAAATCAGCATAGGAACTCAAGACAAGAACCTGCAGACAGGAAACAAAGCAGATCCTATTAAGGATGAAGGCTGCTTGCTACTTTGCTTCTATGTCTTGATCACCCTGCTTTCTTATGCATTTTAAGGACATATGCCTAGAGATGGTATTATACCCAGTGTAGTCGGGTCCTACCCAAGTCAATCATTAACCAAGAAAATATCCTGAGAGTTGCCTACAAGCAATGTCATGGAAGCATGTTTTAAAATGAGGCTTCTCATTCCAGATAAATTTATTTATGTAAAGTAAAAAAGTCCAGAACATCTCATGTCATACCCAATGTGGTAGCACTCATTTCTTAGATTTTAAAAATTTCTTTTAAATTTTATTTTTTGACAGATTGTTGGCATTATTCACTTGACCATTTTGTGAAATTTTGTCTTAAATATAAGAAAACAGTATCCTATAATCCACATCCTATATCCTAAAAAATATCCTATTATCCTATAATCTTCATTGACTTCATGACTTCAAGAGTTCAATAAACGTTTCTAAGTATTATTTTAAATGAAATTTAAACGATTGACTAAATTAAAGGTAGTATCACATACTACTATGTTAATTTTACATATATCATTTTAATAAATAATTTATCTGTGCTGTTTTTACATCTATTCAAATGCTATGAAACTATTTACTTATTTGGAAAATATTCCAAATATTCAATTGTAGACATAGAAAAAAGTCAAGATAATCAATGACTTTCAAGTTAAAAATGTAATTATTATTTTTGGATTTTAGAGGCATTTGATTTGTAAACTTTTTTCTCTAAAAATTTTTTTTTTTACATTTTTTTCTTACAATATTATAGCATTAGCAAAATACTCAAGTATTTTATAGCTCAATACATTCTGGGGTATTATTTTTCAGTGATTCTTGGACCCCAACAAGCTTAGATATATAGAATTTTCACTTTTGCCACTTAATATATGCTTCAGAATATACTCACCTACTGTTTCGTTCAGAATATTTTGCTTGATGGTCAAGACAGTTCTTATTCATAACAAGTAGGAGTAAAACTATTCATCCAAATACCATATGCCTAATTAACAAGTTCATGTCATTTTTTAAAAACTATTTGAGAAGATAAAAGAACAACATTGGAGCCATAAGCTCTTGTATTTGAAGCATTATTCGCAGCATTTAGTTTTTTCTCTGGTATGAAAACATTCACAATCAATATTGCTGACAGTTTTCCCCCAGCAATGGATAGAAAATATAATGTGTTACTGATACTCAACTAAAACTGTCAGCAATATGTAGCAATATATGTTCAAGAGGCAGCCTTGAAGTGACATTTCCTTGAGAGAACAGAAAGTTCCTTTTCTTATTTTCTATGAGCAGTTTGGCTTCTTTGTGCTGTTATCTCATGAAGTGAGGGTTCCATAAGCCTTGATGTGGGTGTGTACTTTCCATTATGTAGCATTTCTGTCCCTGGTGAGGGAGTATCCAATTTGTAGTAACACGACTTCACAAGAGAACTGAGTATAGCTATAAAAAGTCATGTTCATCGTACCAATATGTGGCAACCTGAACAAAATATTATTTTATAATATAAATGTTACATTTTATTTTATAAAATATAAAATATTGTGTTTTATAGTATAAATATGATAACAATAACAAAATAAAATATATTAATTATTTTATTATTTATCTTATATTATTTATATAGTTATATAAAATAATAAAATAATTAAAAATAAAAATAATAAAATAAATAATACCAAATATCATATTTTATAATATAAAGTCCTTTGAGGATTTTAATGAAAAAGCTCTATAGATAATCTTAGCTTGTGCACATATATTTATTTGAGGTGGGCTTGTATGTATACACTTTATTCGAGGTGAACAAGGGTTATATACACGAACCTTGCATAGTGTGAAGGAATTTTCATGGTGAATGAAATCATTGGCTAAAGTTTAAAGCACTGTGAAGGCTTCACTTATACAGAGAGGCATTCCAAGAATCTCAGGTACTTGCTGGGTGGGTTCTTATTGGGAAAGAGGAAGTTGAAATTGTAGATTTGCCAAGGAATATGTGCCATTCCTCAGGTAGAAGATTGGGGGTCAGACTCCCCAGATCAAGCAGAAAGAGAAGTCCCATTAAGAAACAGGAGTTCTCCATTTTGTGCTGAGCTCAGAGGAGCTATACAGACATGGTAGAATGCAACCTTAAGTAGGGAGGTCCAACAACATGGTTGATCTACAATCTAGTGTTAAGCCAACACATGTCAAATTAGCCTGGGGTCCAAAATACAGCCTTATTAGAAGTAAATGCCCTACAGTGGAGAAAGGGAACTTGCAGAGCTTACCAAAAGCAGAAAGACAGGGCATCAAGTGAGGGATAGGGTTGCCATTCGACATTCAAAACTCTGCCCAATAATTGTTCCTGTCTGAAAGAACTACAGGGATGGAAATGGAGAGGAGCCTGAGGAAAAGGAGGTCCAGCAACAGGCCCAAAGTAAGATCCAGCTCTTGGGGAGACTCCAAGGCCTGACACTATTACTGAGGCTATGGAGTGCTCACAAAAAGGGACCTATTGCTATGTCTGGGCCACCAGGGAACCATAGGCAAATAGCACTGGGAGAAAGCTAGCCTCCCAGGAGTGTGGAAAAGCCCATGACAGGGGGTAAGAGGAGCAACACTGCTCAGCAGGATTCGCCCAGAATCCTAGGGACACAGGGACTGAAGAACAGCAAAGGGGAAGGAAGCTTCTGGTTTCCATCTGTGGCAGGAGACTTCCGCCTGGGCCACCAGGGCTCCATAGCCAAATAGTGCCGGGAGAAAGCTAGACTCCCAGGAGTGTGGGCAAGCCTGTCTGCTCAAAGGGACCCACCTGGAATCCCCAAGACACAGGGACTGAGGAGTGGTCTTCTGATTCCTTTCGGTGGCTGAGGAGTGGATCCTGTGACACAGGGCTCCATACTCAAATAGTGCCATGAGAGAGCTGGTATCCCAGGAGTGCCAATAGACCTTCAAGCACAGGCAAGAATACCACTTCTGTGCAAATTCACTGGATCAAGAGGGACCCTTGCAGAGCCATTAGACACAGGAACCAAGGAACAGCTGGGGACTAGATCCTTCTGGTTTCTATCTGCACCCCAGAGCTGATCCTGGACCACAGCTCTCCAAATCCAAATTCCTCTCAGAGAGAACTGATCTTCAAGGAGTGTTGACACTGAGGCATGCAGGAAGGACAAGCCACAGTCAGAGAGAGTAAGACCAACTAACATCAGAGATAATCAGAGGCAAAAGGCAAGGACAAGAATATTTGGAACAGAAACCAAGGCTACTTGTCATCATCAGAACCCAACTCTCCCACAACAGCAAGCCCTGGATACCTCAACACACCAAAAAAGCAAGACTCAGATTTAAAATCACATTTCAAGATGATGATAGAAAATTTTAAGAAGGAAATAAATATCTCTGATAAAGAAATACGAGAGAACACAGGTAAAGAATTAGAAGCCCTTAATGAGGAAACACAAAAATCCCTTAAAGAATTACAGGAAAACACAATCAAACAGAAGAAAGAAATGAGCAAAACCATCCAGGAACTAAAAATAGAAATAGAAACAATAAAGAAATCACAAAGGGAGACAACCCTGGAGTTAGAAAACCTAGGAAAGAGATCAGGAGCTATAGATGCAAGCATCACCAACAGAATACAAGAGATAGAAGAGAGAATCTCAGGTGTGGAAGATACCATAGAAAACATTGACACAGCAGTCAAAGAAAATGCAAAATGCAAAAAGCTCCTAACCCAAAGCATCCAGGATATTCATGATACAATGAGAAGACAGAATCTGAGGATAATAGGTATAGAAGAGAGTGAAGATTCCCAACTTAAAGGACCAGTAACTATCTTCAACAAAATTGTAGAAGAAAACTTCCCTAACCTAAAAAAGGGGATGAACATAAATATACAAGAAGCCTACAGAACTCCAAATAGATTGGATCAGAAAAGAAATTCCTCCCGCCACATTATAGTCAAAACACCAAATATACAAAATAAGGAAAGAATATTAAAAGCAGTAAGGAAAAAAGATCAAGTAACGTATAAAGGCAGACCTACCAAAATTACACCAGACTTCTCACCAGAGACTAGGAAAGCTAGAAGATCCTGGGCAGATCTCATACAGACCCTAAGAGAATACAACTGCCAGCCCAGGCTGCTATACCCAGCAAAACTCTCAATTAACATAGATGGTGAAACCAAAATATTCTATGATAAAAACAAATTTACACAATATGTTTCTACAAACCCAGCCCTACAAGGGATAATAGATGGTAAACGTCAACTCAAGGAGGGAAGCTACACACTAGAAAATGCAAGAAAGTAATCTTTCAACAAATTGAAAAGAAGATAACCACACAAACCTAAAAGTAACATTGAAAATAACAGAAACCGGACGGCCGGAAACCTCAGCTTGGGCCACAGGGCCCCACAGCTAATCAGCGCCGGGACAAAGATCCCTCGCCGGAGATTGCAGGACTCAGCAGAGGGCCAAGGACGCGCCCCACAGCTCAC
>CM052719.1:1293185-1334308 GCA_028551405.1 Uromys caudimaculatus
TTGTTTATTATCTTTAAGTTTAAACATCATTTTATGATATTTAAAAGACAGAAAAGATCTGGTCCTTATCAAAACATTGCTCTTTACTAATCCTACCTCAGTCCTCTGCTCATTGTGCATTCATGTTTAAGTTCCTCTCTAGAACTCTGACTAGTGCCACTTAACTGACTTGATAGGCTGATTTATACTTAAATCCAACCCTTAACTATTCTGTTGTGAAGCATGACTAAGAATGACTCCATCAAGGTGATACTTTTTCTGTATACCTGACAAGTAAACACTGTGTTCTGGTTGATAGGTATTCTGTGGGTATTTTGACCAAATGAAAGAAAACAAAACACTAGCTAAAAGTTTCTATTATCCTATGGCAAGGACTAAACAAGTAGATTTTTCAGCCAATGGGTTGAGTGTAGATTTCTGATTCCTGAATCTCAAAGCACTGGATCCCTTAAACCTTCAGCCACAGCTATTCCTTCCACCAAAAATTGATGAAGGTGAGGAAAATGTCTTTGGATCACAGCCTGTCTAGAATATGCCTCTGAGAATTCATAGGAGGAAAGACATCAAGCACAAAGGTAGTTACTTTCATATTTTCCTAAACCATTTTTAAACAGATTGCAGAATGTTTTAATCACATACTATATTAGTTAATTGTTTTGTACTTACCCATCAAAATATTTCTAAATTTGAAAAAGTATTATGAAAAAAAAAGAAAAAGTATTATGAAAAAATTTTCCAGTAGTATTTTCTTCAAAGTGGGAGCTCATTTATTTGCCAAAAAATAAATTGAATTCTATCCTTGAAAGCACTGAGTCTATTTGACATTAAACTCATTAGGTTTGATTGGCAGCCAAACATAGCAGGGTGTTTTCACTCATCTTTGCTGTATAAACTGGTGAACACATGACATAATGTGCAATGCTGAGTATTAGGACATATAGGAACTGTACTATAAAACAAAACAACTTCAATATTTATAGCAGGTTTTTATTTATTTATGTGCATGCATTCATGCACATAGTAACAATGTAAAGTTCACAAGACAATTTAATGGAGCCAGTTCTCTCTTTCTACCATATGAGTCCAAGAGAGTTTGAACTCAGGTTGTCAAACGTTGCAGTAAGAACCAAGCACCAAGTACCATTGTATTTTAGGCCATCTTGTTGACCCCTTATATATAGATTATATGTAGATAGATTTGTATGTGCATATATATGTGTGTGTGTGTGTGTGTGTGTGTGTGTATGTGTGTGTGTGTATGTGTGTGTGTGTGTAAACTATTACCAATTTAGATTCTCCATAACATACATGAAATATGAAAATTTAAAGGTCATTTTATATTTCATTTTAAATGCTATATAGCAATTATATTTCATTATATAGGAAATATATTAAACTAACATTAATGAAAATATTGTGTATCTACTCTGACATCCTTGTAGACTCATCTGCAGAGCCTATCAATTTCCTTCTGTATTCATTAAGAAAATTGTGGCCAGTGATATAACTACCCATTGACCTTCAAGACCTAAAGGAAAGACATACATTTGCTTAAATTACTAAAATAACATACAGTTCAGGGTTGTGCATTTATTTAACATGTAACATTTTTGAGGGATAAATTTGTCCCGCCCCGCAGGACCTGGTTATTCGCGGGTCCGAGGGGAATCCAGTCCTGCAGGGGAAATGGGCGAGAGGGAGAAAGAAGCGAGACCAAGCAGAATCTTGTCAAGGTCTGTTTTTTGTTTTTTGTTTTTTTCGGTTTTTTTTTCCTCCTTTTTTATTTTTGATACTTTATGTACATTTCCAATGTTTCCCCTTTTCTGAGTCTCCTCTTTGGATCAAGGTCTGTTTTAATCTTAGAAAGCTACCGTTTATAAAGAGTGAAGGAAAGAGGGTAGGGGAAGGGGTAATTCAATAACCGGTTTGAGCAATGGGTGACATTTGCGGATGGAGTCTTGTATGGTTGGTCTTATCTTGCACGTCCTGTGGTAAACCCTATCTCAGGATTCCCAAGCTACCTGCGTAAGCACTATCTTGGCGCAAAAGGTCAGGCTCTTGCACAATGGGTGAGGCCAGAGGCCAAGCCCTGGCTCCCAACATAAATTTGTGTCTTTCGGAATAAACCCAACCTCAACCTCCCAAAGAGAACCAATTTTTGATCATTTTGGAGATAAAAACTAGATTTGATTTGAAGTGAAGTGCAGAAATATACATGGTGCATTGGGAAGACATAAGATGTTGTGCAATAATAGTGAAGTATGGACACCCAGGTGCTGGACTGAATAACTACTAGATTCTTGTACCTCCCATTGGTAGACATCAGTTTTGAGCTAGGTAGACCACAGTCTGTAAAACATTCTAATAAATTCCCTGTATCTATCTATCATCCATCTCTCTCTCTCTCTCTCTCTCTCTCTCTCTCTCTCTCTCTCTCTCTTTCTATCAGCTATCTGTCAGCTACCTATTTATCTACACACACACAGAGAATATAAAATACGTACAGTAAATAATGAATTTATATACTCTTTAAATTCTATTCTTCTTAGAATCCTAACAGCAAGTAAAATCACCTGCTGTCAAAACCTGACACCATGAATACCTGAATTATATACCCAAAACCCACATGATAAAAGGAGACAATTGACTCTACTTAGATGTCCTCTGACCTCCATAATTGCCCTACAGCCCTTTATCACATACTCAACAATATTAATAAATACATTTTCATTTTTAAATGCATTTATTTATTTGAGGTATGTGGACTAGTTAAAGGACACACATTTGGAGGTCAGAGAAAAACTCATATCTTGTGCATTCAGTGGTGAAAATACATCACTGGATTCCTTCAAGCTGGAGTTGTTACCATCTAGGCATTTTGTTTGGGTTCATTTCATCTGTAAAGGCAGTAAATATCTTGAACAACACTGGTAGCAGCAAAGAAATCTTAACACAGAAAAGAGCATCAGACAGATTCGGCAATTGAAAAGAGGGTATATTAAGAATGTGGAAACACATACATAAAGCACTTCAAGCAAAACACTTTCCACAAAGTAGAGGGGGGATTCATAATGTGAAGCCCAGCATCTCTTGAGGGTTTCAGTTTTTATGGTTTCTGAATTTAAGGCTTGCCTATTTGAAAAAAGGCAAGATGGCTGGTTGACTCACAACTTTTGTGGAAACATGTCCTGATTTGACCTGTAACTTGTTGAGGTAGTCTATAGGCAGGAGAAATGGACTTTTGTTTTAATCTTCCAGGTCCCTGACTAAGATCAGGAGAGTGAGAAAGAAGCCAGTCATCTTGGAAGTTATATATAATTTTATGTCAACTTGGCACAAGCTGTAGTTATCTGAGAGGAGGCTACTGTAAATTAGAAAATGATTCCATATTATCTGGCTGTAGGCAAGACTGTAGGGCATTTTCTTAATTACTGAATGATGGAGGAAGGGTTGGCCCATTGTTGGTGCTACCACCTGTAGGCTATGGTTCTGGGTTCTATAACAGAGCAGAGGGAGAAAGCTATACGGAGCAAGCCAGTAAGTAGCATCCTACATGGTTTCTGCATCAGCTTCTGCATTCCTGTTCCTGCCCTGGCTTCCTTCAGTAATGGATTATGATGTGGAAAATAAGGCAAATAACCCTTTTCTTGCTGGTAGTTATGGTGTTTTATTAGAGCAATAGCATCCCAACTAGGATACCTGATCATAGCCCTGCTCTCTATCTGTCTGCCTATCAGGAAATCTGTCTAGCTTCTAGTCCTTCTGAGTTAAGGATGTTGCAAGCTATCATGTACTTGCTTGAAACTGAACCTAGGTCTTCTTCAAGAGGAACATGTGCTTTTAACTAATAAGCCATCTCTCCAGCCCTAAACAAAATAGCCTTTAAAATCTGCCCCACATGAAATTGCAAGTAACAGATCGTGTTCACACACACACACTCACACACACACACACACACACACCAGTTCCCCAAACATATGAATCCTTTGAATGGAAGTAAAAAATTCTAAACCAAAACACATCAAAACTTCAAAATTACACCAAGAGCAAACACTAAAACTGGTACAACAAAACTCTGGAATTTCCATCAGTTAACGAACTTAATAAAGTTAAGTGAATATTAAGTTTAAAGTTGTGGATAAGTAGCACCTGATAGTGAATAAGTCACTGAAAAAGGAATATTATAGTTGATATACTTAATATCAATACTTTGTGAATTATATATATGTACTTTTGAAAATTTTACTTATAAAACCATATTCATGTATATTTGCTATAAGACAAGCATACATTATATAGTGTATTATTATTCATATGCAAATATGAAAGCATGAATATGTATGTTTATACTGAGCCCTTTTGAGGAACTATACACTGGAAACTCTTCTGATGAAGCCCAGACTTAGCCTTCAAGTAAAGTCCATGTGATTCAAGGCAATAATATGGGGGAAAAGTGGCTAAGCAAAGAAGAAAAGAGTCCAGGTGAAGCTTTTTGGTGATTGTCTCTAATTGTCCTGAAAAAGCACCTAAGAAGAAATGAGAATTGGAGATAAAGTGGAGTTGGTCATATGGAAGGAAAGAGAGAGAGGGAGCAAAGGAAGAGGAGAGGGAGAGGGAGGGAGGGAGGGAGAGAGGAGAGGGAGAGGAAGGGAGAGAGGGAGGGAGGGAGAGAGAGAGGGGGAGGGAGGGAGGGAGGGAGGGAGAGAGAGAGAGAGAGAGAGAGAGAGAGAGAGAGAGAGAGAGAGAGAGAGAATGCATGTTCTATTTGATTTTGCATGATGTTAAGGTTGGGGAATACTGGATAGTTTGAAGTGAAATGTCTCCATTGGGTTCAAGATTTTACATACCTATTTCACAGCTGATGAAGTTGTTTTGGGGATGGAAGGTGAGAAGCACAGTGGGTGGAGGTGGGATGATGAGGAATGGGGACAAATCTTTGAAGATTCCAACCCTGACAGGTTGAGGAATACTCCCCTCTGTCTTATCCCTCTTGAAGGGAAGAGTCAAACTCCCACTACTGTACACATTCTCTGTATCCCAATTTCTTTCTGTTGTGATAAAAGTGTCTAATGAAAAGCAACTTAGGAAAAGAAAAGATTTATTTGTCTTATACTTCCAGATCACAGTACATCATTAAGAAAACTTGGGGCATGAAATTAAGCAGGAATTTAAACACACGAATAATTGAGGAACAATAGTGGATTCTCATCTCATCCCATGCTTGTGCTTATGCATCCTTCATATACAGCCAAAAATCATCAACGGAAATGATGCTGTCCACAGTGGGCTGTATCCTTTTACTTCAATTAATAATCATGTCAATAGATCACAGATAGCCCGCAGTCAATGTGATGTGGTCAATCCCTCAATTGAGACTCCTGTCTCAGATAGCTCTAGACTGTGTCAAATTGACAGAAACAGCTAATTAAAACAATTGCTATGATAGATGGAGACCTGAGGCAAAATTCAGGGTGTTTGAAGCTGTTTCTGTCAGGCATTTTGTTGCAATTATAAGAAATATCACTAATAAAATGAGTAAAGGCACATGGGACTGCTTTGTGGTTGTTTTTCTTTTTTAAAATTTATTTATTTATTTATTTATTTATTTATTTATTTATTTATTTATTTATTTATTACACTCCAGATTTTATTCCCCTCTTAGTCCACCCTCCAGTTGTTCCACATTCCAAACTTCCTCCCCACACCCCTGTATCCATGAGGATGTCCCCACCCCACACCCACACCCCACCAGACCTCTAAACTCCCTGGGGCCTCCAGTCTCTTGAGGGTTAGGTGCATCTTCTCTAACTGAACTCAAACCAGGAAGTCCTCTGCTGTATATGTGCTGGGGGCCTTATATCTGCTGGTGTATCCAGTGTCTGAGAGCTCTCAGGGTTCCAGGTTAATTGAGACTGCTGGTCCTCCTACAGGGTCGCCCTCCTCAGCTTCTTTCAACTTTTCCCTAATTCAACCGCAGGAGTCAGCAGTTTCTGTCCATTGGTTGGGTGCAAATATCTGTATCTGACTCTCAGCTACTTGTTGGGTCTTTCGGAGGGCAGTCATGATAGGTCCCTTTTTGTAAGCACTCCATAGCCTCAGTAATAGTCTCAGGCCTCCCTTTGAGCTGGATCCTACTATGGGCCTGTCGCTGGTCTTCTTTTCCTCAGGCTCCTCTCCATTTCTATCCCTCTAGTTCTTTCAGACAAGAACAATATGGGTCAGAGTTTTGACTGTAAGATGGCAATCCCATCCCTCACTTGATGCCCTGGCTTTCTGCAGGAGGTGGGCTCTATAAGTTCCCTCTCCCCACTGTAGGACATTTCATCTAAGGTCCCTCCCTTTGAGTCCTGAGAGTCTCTCATCTCCCAGGTCTCTGGTACATCCTGGAGGGTTCCCCACCCTCCTACCTCCTGAGGTTGCCTGTTTCCATTCTTTCTGGTGACCCTCAGGTCTTCAGTCCTTTTCCCCCACCCAATACCATATCAGGTTCCTCTCTTCCCTACCCTGTCCCCTTTCCCTCCCTCCCCCTTGTGATTGTGGTTGTTTTTCCAAATTGTATATATCTAAAAGCATCATGCTTAACACATTTAAACAAGTAATTTGGTGTAAAATAATAAAATATATTTTGATCAAATATAACAGTGTAAATTCAAATATATTTGATGGTATCATAATCAAATATGTTATGATCATAAGAAATAGAAATTATTGGATACCTTTCAAACATAAACAGGAAGTCCACTTAGGCATAGGTCACACTACAGTGCTGATCTAATTAGATTCAGTCTTACTGATATCTTGTAAACATGTCCTTCACTTTCATAGTTATATTTCTATTGTCTGAGATGCTCAGTGCAGAGGCAAAATTAGTGATAAAGAATAGCCAAAAATGAAGCATCTGTTTTTGTTGACCTGATTTTGTTATTTCACGAACAGAATATTGAGATAATCTATATTTTCAGGTTTCATTTGTTAATAGTAATGTCACATATTCCTTTAGTTAAGTGGTTGAGAGGAGTAGATATACTCAGATTGGAGTGTGTCCCTCAAAATTTGTATGCTCTCACAATAGAGACAGGATAGAATTAGGAGGTAGTAGCATTTATGGTGAGTAAAATATGAGGGTAGAGCCCTCAAGGATGGGGCTTTGACCTTCTCATGAAGAGAGTTTGTTATGTTCCAGTGCTCTATCACAGGAGAATACAGCATCCCTGTGCTCAGGAGGCAGTGACATTTTCAACACCACCTTGAAAGCAGACACTGAGCTGTGATCAGACACAAAGATTGCAAGAAAACTCATTTTTAGACTTTGCAGCCTGCAGAAAAGTGAGAGTTAAATCTTTGTTTCTTTTAAATTATCCAAGCTCTGATATTTTGGTATCAAAAGAAGCACAGGAAAAACTAGGGTTACCTTGATTTTTAATTCTTGGTAGAACTATGACCTAACAAGTAGGAAAACAGAGGCCAACTGAGCTAAACGAATGCAGCAAAGGAAGAAAATTGCTGAGGAAGTCTTGGAAAAGTGCCCAGAAAGCACAGATGTCAAGTTTTCCAAAGGAGTGAATGAGTTTTCTTATATTTTTCATAGATTTTTACATCATTGGTCATGATATAAGTTTGTTTCTTTCATGGTACCTTTGTTTGTTTGTTTGTTTGTTTGTTTGTTTGTTTAATTGTACCTTAAGACAGGACTGTATAGATATAAAGACTCTAAAACACTTGGAATAAATAGCAAGTATGCTTCCTAGGTATACAATTTGGTTCTTCGGGTTCTTGCATGCATTGTTTTAAAGCTTGCTTACAACTGTGCAAAAGGAAAGCCTGGATGCTGCCCTGCCTTCCTGGTGATGGTGGTGGGCAACACTACCATGAGTAAATATGTGATGGAAAAATGGTTTATAAAAAAGAAGAAAAAGAAAGAAAATGAAAAACATAGCATAGGTCAGTAAGGTTATAGGGAATAGCAGCCTGGAGCTTATGCAGACAGACTCAGTCCCGAATGTGTCACACAGCTAAGGGATTGTGCTAGCTCTGGACAAGGATGAAGGCCTGAAATTAGGTTCACTGTCTAGATTGGACCTCCTTGATGAACTACCATAGTCTGTGATGCCACTGGAGGTTATGTTGTATCTGTGGTCTATGCTGCTGCCCCAGGCCACCAGGAAGTCTGAGATCCATATGGACATATGCAATCTGTTCTGCTGACTGATCCCTTAATGTTATCGTCAGGCATTGCTATGGGGGTGGGGGGTAGAGGGAGGGGAGAGGCTGATTATTTGGATGTGAGTAGCATGTGTAGCCACCTGAGGCCATGAGGCCATGTTAAGTCCAGTGGTCCATGCAGCCAGTGTTCCCAGATAAGACAAGAGGCTATGTTTATATCTGTGGCCCTTGTTAGCACTACAGGGATGCAAAAATCCATGGTCTGGGCTGCCTACTGAAGCCATGCTAATGTCCATGAGCAGTGCTGAACTGGTCCTACCCCTTTCCAGTGGTGGAGAGCTAGTCCTGACTCTTGATGCCTGCCACTGGCTCTCCACAGTTGATGACTTCCTGCAGAAGTTCAGGGGGAGAAAGACTCACTCTCACTTGAGGGGCTGGCTACTAGGAGTTTGAGCATGCTCCATGACTATATGGACACCACAGAACGAACTCTTTTCCTTATTTTTTTTCTGAGATGTGGAGGTGGGTTACAGGGGAGGGGGCCAGACATGAGAAGAATATGTGGTAAGGGTGTATGATGTGACATTCCTAAATAAGCAATGAAAAGCAAGTGGTAACTAGGACACAGGATTTTGACTACTTTTCCTTGAAGGAAATGAGAAGGGTTTGAGAAATATTTGCCATGCTTTAAACTATATACCATGTATATACAGGTATTGAAGCATAGCATGATAATTCAGCATAACACAGGAATTTCATTATTTATCTGTTAAAATAAATTAATTAAAACCACAGTCATGGAATAAGACTTAGATGTCATCAATCAAAATCCTAGGTTGTTAAATGAATTTGTACTTTCTCTAACAGTCAATCCACTAATTGTTTTGTTCCAAATTATTTGACAGTTTCATAAAAGAAAGATATGTTCAATTTCTATCTTTTCTTTCTGACCAACAGGTAGAATTTGAACAGCTTTCTTTCTCGGTGGAATGGTTACATATACAATGTTAACCATTTTTCTGAATAGAATTTACCTAAGCTTACCAGAAAAAAAAATTACAGGTGGCACAATTTTGAATGGTATCCTTTGGCTAAAATGTTTGGGAGGCTATTGCATTCCTAGAAAATAGCATGCTAATCCCCACATGCATAGATTTATTCAGATTTATTGTATATATTGGCCAGGGGCTAATATACTAAAGAAGCCATTGAATGACGGTGACAACAACTAAATCCCTGGAACTGGGTTTCAAGGAAAGAGACACATTTGATTAGAAATGTCACTTTGCATTTGTCACCTTTTGCATTTCTGTGGCAAAATTCCTGACAAATATCTGTTTAATCACAGGTCAACTTTGGCTCATGGTAAAGGGGGTAATCTTAGTTGCTGTGATAATATCATCATTGGATCTCTGTCCTTGGTGCAGGATCTTGGAGCAAAGTTTATTGTATCTTAGGGGATTTGGGATAAGAGAGTACCATGACTAAGACAGATATGTACAAATCAGAAGTGAGTCTCACCTTCAAGTTCTATCACCAATGACTTATATCTGCCTGGTGGGTGTGAGGTTCTACAACTTCCCCAAAGATGTTCTACATTCCAACCCTAGAGCACTCAGTGAGCTTCTTGATTATTGCTTCCCATGCATGATTTAGAAGGCTCCTTGTCATTCCTTAGGACTATCATTAAAATTCTGAGCCATAAAAGATTGGAAAAAAATCTTTCATTTTTCCACTTTTAATTTCAATCACACACAAAAATATGTGAACTGTCCAAGGTCAATGTATGGATCATGTATCTCCCATAGACCTACAAATTGGCTTCATTATAGTAAATAAACAGAATTTCTAAATTAATGAAAGATGTGGAAACAGGCGTCATTATTTGTTTTTGCCAAGTTCAAAAGTAGTACTCATTTATTTCAAAATGCATCCAATTTGAGAAGGACCTCCATAGTTGGCACCTGTTAAGCATCTCAGAGTTAATAGGATAGCAAAGGCAGAAAGGGACATTTTTCAGGCTAAGTTATTTTTTTTAGATTCCTGTCCAAGGGGATAATTAGACAGAAAAACAAAACTGTAACAATGATTAAAAGTAAGATTTCCTGTTAAACAGCTTTAAGGAACAGTTGGAAACATTCCTGAAAAGACTTAAGGCTAAAAAAATAGTCAATCCCTTAAAATTGTGATAGAAAGATCTCCATAATTTAAAATAATATTGAAAATCTGGGCATATTTTCTTTTTGGCACCAAGTTTCAGAGTTAGCTGCCTGCCTGTTGAATACTTGCCCTTCAAAATCAATCCTTGATGTGTATCCTGTAAGTACTGGCAACTGGAAGCTACAATTACTGGGTGGTTATTTGCATTGCAAATACCAGACCCTAGCTCAAAGCTGCTTGGCTCTGGCACATGCCAAGCAGGTTAATTTTGTACCCTCAACATATAGTATAGCCAACACTAATTTCACAATTATTTCTGAACATATTCATTTTCCCTCATTGTCATTTGTCATAGTTACCCCTGACACAGAAAGGCTCAGTGTAGTCCTAGAGACACCCTACAATTGAGACAGCAACCACCTTCCTTCTTTAGAAGTTAGATTTTCAAGAACAAAGCAATATATTGTAAAATAATCAATATCATGTATTTTTAAATAGATTTTATAACAAAAATAGACTTTGTACACTAACTACTATGACCTTTTTGACCTGGCATTTGTTCATTAGTTTCCAGTATTATCAATGACTTACCAATCAAAGTGTTCTATGATCTTTTCTCCATTAGTATTTGTCTTAATTATGGTTGTACTGCTATGAAGAGACACCAAGTCCACAGCAACTCTTATAAAGAAAACATTTCATGGGTGCTGGGTTAGTTTCAGAGGTCTAGTCCATTATTGTCATGGCAGGAAATAAGGCTGCAGGAAAGCAGCCATGATGTTGTAGAAAGAACTGAAATTTCTACATCTTGATCCTCAAAAAGCAGAAGACTATGACATAAGGCCTATCAGGAGCATATGAGTCCTCAAAGACCACCCTACAGTGACACACTTTCTCCAAGAAGGCCACACTTTTCCATGGGCCAAACTTTCAAACACATGAATATATAAGGGTCATTTAAACTCAAAATACAATATTCATCCAATACTCATGTGTTAGAAGTAACTAAATGTGTACATTTCTATAACTGTGTATTTGTATGTACAATTTTTTTCTTTAGTAGACCATAAAATTCTTAAGAATATCATATTGCTGGCATTTGTATATTCTGCATTTTTGAGCATGTGGAAAATGACAAATTGTCAGAGGAAAATAATGGAATTTTAAGGGAATAACAAAATCATGGAAATACCATAAGGCTCTTAGAATCTGTTGAGCTCTACTATGCATTTTTAAAAATTCACTTTACATCCTGACCACAACCCACCTGCTTCTCCTCTCCTCTCAGCTCCACCCTCCCACCTCCTTCCCCCATTCTTCTCTCATTTTCCCTTTAGGGGATCCCCCCCATGGGTACTAACCCTCCCTGGCACAGCAGGCCTAAATGCATCCTCTTAGACTGCCAGACATGGCAGTACACTAGGGGGAAGGGATCAAAAGTCAGGCAACAGAATCAGAGATAGCATCCTGTTCCATTGTTAGGTGATCCACATGCAGACCGAGCTGCATATCTGCTACAAATGTGTAGGGGTCCTAGAGTCCAGCTCAAGTATGCCCTTTTGTTGGTGGTTCAGTCTCTGTGAGACACCTCCAGTCTCTGTTTTATTTCCTCTTTTGAGTGAGATTCAAGCATCATTCCTTCTCACTCCTTTTGTCTTAGCTTCTTTGGGTCTGTGAGTCAAGGCATGATTATCCAATACTTTATGGCTACTATCCAATTATAAGTGAATACATAACATGTGTGTATGAGTCTGGGTTACCTCACTCAGAAGCACATTTTCTAGTTCTATCCATTTGCCTGAAAATTTTGTGATGTCTTTGTTTTTAATAGCTGAGTAGTATTCCATTATATAAATATACCATATTCTCATTATCTATTTTTCAGTTGAGGGGCATCTGGGTTGTTCCCAGTTTAGGCTATTAGGAATCAAGCTGCTATGAACATAGTTGACAGGGTCCCTGTGGTATGGTATCTTTTGGATATATGCCCAGGAGTAGTATAGCTGGGTCTTGAGGTAACACTTCCAAATTTTCTGAGAAACAGTCGAAGGGTGAACTGGGAGGGGAATAAAATCTGGAGTGTAACAAAAAGAAATAATAATAATAATAATAATAATAATAATAATAATAATAAATAAAACTATTAATGATGTAATGAAAACAAAATTCTGAGAAACTGCCAAATTGATTTACAAAGTGGTGGTACAAGTTTGAACTCCTACCAGAAACAGAAGCATGTTCTCCTTGCTCCACACCCTAGCCAGCATGTACTGTCAGTTGAAGTTTCGATCGTAGCCATTCTGATGGGGTAAGATGGAATCTCAGAATTATTTTGATTTATATTTCCCTGATAACTAAGGACATTGAACATTTTTTCACGTGCTTCTCTGTTAATAGAGATTCCTATGTTGAAAAGTCTCTATTTAGCTATGTACCCCATTTTTAATTGGTATTTGGTTTGTTGGTGTCTAATTTTCAAAATATATTTTAGATACCAAACATATGATAGATGTAGGGTTGGTGAAGATTTTTTTCCCATTCTATAGGCATCTGTTTTGTCCTATGGATAGTATCTTTGGCCTTAAAGAATCTTTTTATTTTCATGACGTTCAATTTATTAATTGTTGAACTTAGTGCTTAAGCTGTTGGTGTTCTCTTCAGGAAGTTGTCTCCTGTCCAATGAGTTCAAGGCTATTTATTGCTTCCTCTCCTATAAGAGTTAGTGTATCCAGTTTTATGTTGAAACCTTTGATCCACTTGGACTTGAGTTTTGTATAGGGTGATAAATCTGCATTCTTCTACATTGCAAATATCCAGTTAGACTAGCACCATTTATATTAAATTTATATTTATATTAATTTATATTCATATTAATAGATATATAACTTATACTTAGTAATATATGGTTACATATTATATATTTTAATGTATAAATATATATATAGTTAGTAATATATAGTTCTATACATATTATTATATATAGTGGTAACAAATAATATAGCGTATTATATATAGTAATATATAATTGAGAAAAATACATAGTAATCAGTAGATATATACCTAGTTTAAATATATATATATATAATTTTATTTTTTATCAGTGCCATTTGTCATGGTTATTACTGACACAGAAGGGTTCAGTGCAGCCATATATACATATATATATATGTGTGTGTGTGTGTGTGTGTGTGTGTGCACACATATATAGTCAATATAGTCTATACATATAAAGAGAGTATAATATATATATATATATATTAAATTATATACACGTATATATTCAGGAGTGATAATTTTTATGAGATCAACCAGAATTGATTAAATGAACCATGCTGCTGCTGATAATGATTCTTTTTCTTCCTCTTTGTCACTGCCTCCCTCCATTTCTCTCTGCATGAATATGTGTATGTGTGTGTGTGTGTGTTTATGCTTGTGAATGTGGTACAGAGAACAGATGTTGATATGAAATGTCTTTGTCCATTGCTCTATATCTCTCAATGACTGGGAAATTAATACTTCACCAAGCTCATCTGGCCACCCCATTTTCCTCCTACCTCTGATTTATTAGCACTGGAATTGCAAGAAAATACCACCATGGTTGGCCTTCTATGTGGGGTTCTGTACAAAAATTATAAGCAAATAAATAAAATATAATATGACATATTCATTATATTTTCATACAAGGATATGAACAATTCAAACATTTTAATAAGATAATATACCTACATATATTTTATTTTAAAACTGTTGTCTATTCATTGTTCATAAAGTTGGTTTCTTTAATTTTTTCCTATTAATATTCATTCAGAAAAGATAAAATGCAAATAGGTCATTTTCTTCATTTGTTTACAAATATAAATTTAAGCATTGATTACCCAACTAATTAATATAGTTTTCATAAATTCTAAGTTTTAAAATAAATTATTTAATTTTTCCTTAATTTCATTTAAATTTTACTCAGTATGCCAAGGCCAAGAAAATTATTACAATGTACTGAAATTTGCTATATAGTTGGAATGTAGTATTTTATTGATTTACTTTTTGATATATTACCATCCAATAACATAGATACATAGAAATACATACTTAATTAAACTGATTATTAAGCATAGTCTTGGATCCAATGATATTTAGAATATATCACTTTTGTTGTGGTAGGCATACGTAACACTGTGACATAGGTAGTGCTGGGGATGTAGCCTAGTTGCCAGCTGTGATTACCCAATCAATATTTATGAGAGCTTCCATTCGATCTGTAGCACCACATAAACAGTGCTTGTTTTTACATGCCTAATATTGCAGAACTTGGGCATAGAGTCAGGAAGGTCAGAAGTTCAAGGTCACTGTCAAACATATACAAGTTTAAATTAGGCTAGATATGATGGTTTGTGTATGTTCCACCCAGGGAGTGGCACTATTCGAAGGTGTTGGCCCTGTTGAAGTAGGTATAGCCCTTTTGGAGTAGGCATGGTACTGTGGGTGTGGGGTTTAAGACCCTCATCCTAGCCATCAGTATTCTGCTAGCAGCCTTCAGATGAAGATGGAGAACTCTCAGCTCCTCCTGTACCACGCCTGCTCATACTCCCACCTGGATGATAATGGACTGAACCTCAGAACCTGTAAGCCAGCCCCAATTAAATGTTGTCCTTATAAGAGTTGCCTTGGTCATGGTCTCCATTCAGCGCAGCAAAACCCTATCTAAGACACTGGGATACTTGAGACTAATCTCAAATAGAACAATAAAGAGTAGAAGGAATAGGGAGAAGGAGGAGTAAGACAAGGAGGAGGACAGGGAAGAGGGTGAGCAGCAGGACTAATGCTTTCATGAATTTTCTGGTAATAACACCCTCCTTCACAGAACTTTGTAAGTAGTAGTGCTTTCTTAAGTCACTAGGTGTTCTTTGTGATATACTTTTTAAAAAATAACCACTCCATTTAGAATTTAAAACAACTGTATATTATTGATATTTATAAACTCCACTAGTCTTTTTAAAATTCAAAATATAATATACTTGCATTCAAAATCATGTAAGTGCAACATGTGGCTTTTCAGAAAAGTTACCAGTAAATAAGCATACCTGTTTTGCTTTATTGTAGTGACACACTAGGTTTGGTTTGGATGAGAGTGCCTCTCGACTATAGGTTCATTTATTTGCATCCTTAGTTCCCAGGTATGAACTGTATGGAGGGGTAAGAAAGTGTGGTTTTGGAGGAGGTATATCTTATTAGAGGAATTGTATTGTTGGGTGTGGGTTTTGAAGTGTCAAAACCCTATGCCAGACTTGCCAAGCTTCTCCTCTTCCTTCTCTTTCTCCTCCTCTTTCCCACACTCTCCTCCTCCTCTTCGTTTCTCCTTCCCTCCTTCCCTCCTCATTCCCTCAATCTCCTCCTCCCTGCTGACTGTGGAACATCCCTGCCTACCTATGTGCTTGCCTGTCACCATTGTCCCCTCCATAACAATAATTCTGACACTCAGTAACTATAAGCATGGTCCTGATTAAATGCTTTCTTTTGTAGGAGTTGCCATTTTCTTACTGTCTCTTCACAGCTATAGAACAATGACTAAGACAGTGGTAAATGCATATTTTAACAAAGATATCATTTTAGGTTGAGACTGCTACAGTGACACAATTTGATTGAGTTATAAATAGCATCTTCAAGGAAGGACCATCTGATACTCTCCTTTCATCCCCTCCATCTTTTTTTTCTAGTTTGTCTCTTCATTTTTAAAACAATTTAAATTTGTACAATATTGGATCATAAAAATATCTGCTGGGCAGTGGTGGCACACGCCTTTAATCCCAGCACTTGGGAGGCAGAGACAGGTGGATTTCTGAGTTCGAGTCCAGCCTGGTCTACAGAGTGAGTTCCAGGACAGCCAGGGCTACACAGAGAAACCCTGTCTCGAAAAACCAAAAAAAAAAAAAAAAAAAAAAAAAAAAATCTAAAGTTTTTACATATGGCATGTCTTAAAATATTTGTCATTAGAAAAGTAATATATATGACCTCCATTATTTTTATAATGTGCAATGGACAATCTAATTTTTCATCACTGGGGATTGTCTCTCTTAATTATTTTTCAATTAATAGATATTTAAATTTTCTGATAAAAATATTCTAAGGTAATACACAAATCTCTTGAATTCTAAACACCTAAATATGTTTAAGCATATGTGGGTTATTCTGTGCAAAGAAATATGCAGCAGCATTTTTGGCTTATACATGGTGGATACAATTAGCACTCACTCTGATATTCTAACTTAACCTTTGCTGAAAAGGAGGAAAGCAGAATCACCCTGTGTTCAGAGTAACATAGTTAGAGATTGGTTGGTACCCATAGTTCACTTACTGGCAGAATATAACAGTCTCAGTAGAAAAGGATACTGAATCCACTCTGGGATGGTGAAATTGTGCCCAACACTTGTTTTCTGGATAAAGGCTGCCCTGATTATGTTTGATTAATAGATATTAGCCCAAAAGTTCGGACTACCCAAGATTCAATTCACAGACCATATGAAGCCTAAAAAGAAGGAAGACCAAAATGCAGATACTTCAGTGTTTCTTAGAAGGGTGAACAAAATACTTACAAGAGGAAATACTGAGACAAAGTGTGGGGCAGAGACTTAAGGAAAGGACATCCAGAGACTGCCCCACCTGGGGATATATCCCATATATAGCCACCAAACCTGGACGTTCTTGCAGATGATAGGAAGTACTTGCTGATGGAAGCATAATAAGCTGTATCCAGAGAGACTCAGGCAGAGCCTGACAAATACAAAGGCGGGTGCTCGCAGTCAACTGTTGGACTGAGTGTGGGGTCCCAGATGGAGGAGTTGGAGAAGGGACTGAAGGAGCTGAGGGGGTTTGTAGCCCCATGGAGGGGGCAATAGTGTCAACTGGCCAGCCTGCCCTCCCCCCGGAGCTCCCGGAGACTGGACCACCAACCAAAGAATACACATGGAGGAACCCATGATGCTGGCCACATATGTGGCAGAGGAGGGCCTTGTTGGTCATCAGTGGGAGGAGAGGCCCTTGGGCCTAAGGATGTTAGATACCCTAGTGTAGGGGAATGCTAGGGATGGAAGACAGGAGTGGGTGGGTGGGTGGAGGAGCACCCTTATAGAGGCAGAGGGAGGGGGAATGGAATAGAGGGTTTCCAAAGGGAAAAACATTTGAAATGTATATAAAGTAAATATCCAAAAATAAAAACAAAAGAAAAAAAGAGAACTTGTTTTGTTTTCCCATCAAAACCTTTATGACCTCATTTAGTTTGAAAAGACTTGTGGCCACTTTAACACTAGGAATTTTTGCCAGTTATACAATTCAGAGTTATGCAATAGTCCATCTTCTGGTGCAGTTATCGGAGTAGCTATCTGGATATTTCTTTACGTTTTTGGAGAGTATGTGATACTTTGAGATTCATGAAAGTCTCTGAGTTTGGTATCCTGTGGAGGAAAGACCCAGATTGGATTTGTTCCAGCTCTGTGATATGAAGTAGGAAGACTTCCTGGATAAACCCAGGCACATTTGACTGTGGCTCTGAATTCATAGAGAAAAGTCTGGATAGAATACTGATTTTTGTTTGTTTTTGGTTTTGTTTCTAATGCTTTACAAAAATAAAACTATTTACTTCATGGATTGTTAATATAGACTTCAATGTTTAAACGCTGAATATATTTCTATACATATGTACAAGCATTAATACATATCTGAACATCAGTGTCCGTGTGTCTAGAAATAATGGATGTGGCAACATGTTGCTTTAAAAGTCACTTAGCAAATTCAGCTTGCCCTACAAAATATTACAATTTGTTTAGATATGGAATTTTGGATTGGAAATGATATGAAAATCCCCCGTATTAGTGGACAAAAATATAGGAGATAAAATGTAATTATTTGGGTTTCTGCTGCAGCTAGCCATATCCAGAGCAAAAAGCATTGCTTGAAGAACACAATCTAATTAAAATGCCTGAAGAATGAGTGTGTGTCCACAAACTAATCAGTTGATTTTTTTTCTCAGACAATACTTCTGATACACAAACATTACATGCTCCAGATCAAAATGAAATAAACAGCCCAGCTGTACAGCTGGGAAATCCAGTATCATGGGTTTGATTAATGAATGGCATGGTGTTGTGCTTCTATCTGGAATGCAAGAGATAGGGAAACAGATTAATGATGAATGATGTTTTTAAAAGTAAAAAAATGAAATGAAATAAGCTTTGTAAGCTAGATAAAGGACGCTTCTCAATCCTCCCTGGCAATAGTCATCATTTTCCAGTGAACATGTCTGACTTTTTCCACCCAAGCATTCCATATCTGGCACTGTAAATCGTTATTTCACGTCACTTCCTTCACTGTGATATACAAATTTCAGACTCCAGGTTGTAGAGTGCTGACATTTATGTGGTGAGATTTATATTCATCTTAAAAAGCATAGCTGTCAACATATGAGAATCATTTTGACTTTACACCTGGTTTGAGAGTCTGTGTCTTTTTTTTCCTTTTAATAAAAAAAGCCCAGAGCAAGCTAAGAAATCTAACATTTTGTCAGCACGAATTCATCATATTTTTCTGTTTTTTTCTTAACTCATTGTTGGTTTCTTAAAAGTTATAGCTCTGTGTGTTTGTTTCACTGTATCTGTATCTGTTTGTATGTGAGTGATGTATGTATCTGTGTGTGCACATATATGTGTGTGTGTACACATATATATATATATATATATATACACATTTTTGCATTAATATATGTGTGTTTCTCTGTCTATATCTGTTCATATATGTAAGTATGTAAGACCATGTATATATGTGTTTGTTGTATATGAATGTGTTACATCTATGTGTATTCATTTTTATGTATGTGTTTGTATGTTGTAGTGGTTTGATTATGCTTGGCTCATGAGATGTGGCCTTGTTGGAATAGTTGTGGTCTTGTTGGAGGAAGTATGTCCTTTTGTAGATAGGCTTTTAGGGCTTCTAGTACTCAAGCTCCACCCAGTATGGAAGAATTAGTCTTCTCTTGGATGCCTTCAGATCAAGATGTAGAAATCTTGACTCCTTCTCCAGCAAGGTGTCTTCCTGGATGCTGCTGTGCTTCCTGCCATGATTGTAATGGACCGAAACTCTAAAAGTATAAGCTAGCCCAAATTAAATGTGTGTGTGTGTGTGTGTGTGTGTGTGTGTGTGTGTGTGTGTGTATCTGAGTGAATTGGAATAGATGAACATGTTTGAGGTGGGAATGAAATTAGTGAAAGAAAATATATTCAAATGGTATGTTATTATAGGCAATTAAATTTAAATATATTGATAATAATGAGTAAAATTGTTAAATACCATATGAAAATAAAGACATCCATCATGAGTAATAAACAAAACAATAACATTATTTTTATATATATTATATTCTTAACAGAGTGCCTGAAGTTTTTGGCAAATTGACCTAATGGATGAATTGTTCATGTTCAGAGTGTATAAAGACCTTTTTTTCCTCCCTTTCACAATTTTGTTAAGCAAATCAAGCTGATTCTTTATTCAATATATATGTGTATATATGTGTGTGTGTGTGTGTGTGTGTGTGTGTGTGTGTGTGTGTGTGTGTGTGTATAAAGTGTCTGGTTAACTGACATTCGATGGCAATCTGGTAAAGCTAAATGATACTACCACATGTACTAATAACTTTTCTGTCAATGTGATAAAACACAGACCAAAAAAGACTCAGAAAGGAAAGTCCTTATTGTCTTAGACTTCACCATCACATAGTATCACTGAGGGGAGTAAAAGCAGGTATCTGGAAGAAGAATCTGTAGAGACAAAAAAGAAACTATATTTACTGGCTGCCTAGGGATGGTATCACCCACAGAAGGATGGGCTATCCCATATCAACACAGACATTTTCCTAGGCCATTCTGAGTGAGGCAATTCCTCAACTGATGTTACCTCTTTGCAGGTGACTCTAGTTTCTGACAAACTTACAATAAAATCTAACCACAAGTTTCCATACAAACATACATATAGCACTGGCTGATTCGTCAGTAAGACTTATATGAGAAATGACATCAAAAGCATAGAAAGCATGTCAATGAGGGACTATGAGTTGCTACTGTAGGAAGTATGAAAGGCAAAGGAAGGGAAAAAAATCAAGAAAGAATGTGCCAGGCACAAAAAGGCATGGGTAAGCACAAGGAATCAGACACTCATGTCTGCATACTGCAGACTGTAACTCTATGACAGTCTAGAGAATTGAAGAGCTACCTTAGAATCACAGAAGTTGTTAGGGGCTTGGTGAGGAAAGAGGAACAGATAGATAAGTGAGCCATAGGAGAATTTTAAAATGGTTGATCCTTGACTTGTGATGAAGCTATAATGCAATACATTAAAACTCAAAATTTCATTTAATATATATGCTTAAATATGTCACAGCTTAGCCTAACATATCTTAATTGTACCCTCTGCCGCCCCCTCCTCACATATACAAAACTGATTCCACCATGGGAATAAATTATATAAAAGTCAATTTTAGTGTAAAGTATTGAATATTTTGTGTAATTTATTGAACACTGTTTCAAAAGTGAAAAACAACAGTTGCACTGTATACCTTCATATTGTTTTGAAGGTTCAATAATCCTGTTTCCTAGGATGCAGCATAGTAGATACAAGTCATTATAAGTAGGCAGGATTCACAGAGAGCACAAGCTGAAAAGAGAAACAATGTGAACTGTTGAGTCTTGTTAATAGAAATATATATATTAAAATACTGAATGAATATATTCAATAATATGTTATAAAGTGCATATTTTATTTAATGCAAGGTGTTCCTAAAAAAGGAAATTATGTAAAGTGGATTGGGGTATATATATATATTTCCTGTTTAATTTTTCTGTTAAAATAAACATACTCAAAATAAAACATCTATTAATAGTAACAGAAAAAGCATTGTTTTGTGGCAATAAGAGACTATGCTCACAAAATTCAAGTTGTGTTATTATTCACTTGCCTTTGTCCTGATGGAAATATTACCTCAAGCTGATCAACTGACACAGTTCTCCTTAGGCTGGGCTTCCTAGATATTCAAATGGTTATGTAATAAATGAGGTGGTGTCTGTCGTTTATCTGTCTGTCTGTGAAGACATTGAGAGTGCATGTTTTTCATGTAGTGAGATATGATATTCACCCTGATAATGGATGAAACATAACTACCAGGACATGAAAGACTTATGCTTTGCTTTGCTCTGTTTTGCTTTGTTTAGATTTGT
The DNA here is from genome assembly GCA_028551405.1 of Uromys caudimaculatus. Lineage (NCBI taxonomy): Eukaryota > Metazoa > Chordata > Mammalia > Rodentia > Muridae > Uromys > Uromys caudimaculatus. Next base: position 1,314,761 of record CM052719.1, read on the forward strand.
TGTTGCTCTTTCCTGTTGCTTTCATTTGTACTAAACTGTCAACAATACAAGTGTAGTAGCAAAGTAGATTTTTCAGAAGCAGGAAGTTGTGTATAACACAAACTCACACCTTCAAAAGAAAACAGAGTCTACATGGAAGTAGAGAATTTTTCTCTATAGAGAAATAATCTATTAGGATTTTAATTAATTAGAATTCCTAGAGAAACATCTTGGTTCCAGTAAACATAAATTCTGAGAATTATTTATTTTAGTATGTTAATTGAATAATACGCTGTCATATTCTTTATAGAGAACCAAATAGTTTATAAGTAAGATAAAAACATACTGAATAATACTCATGCTTTTCTGCCAGATAAAAATAAACAAGCACCATAGCAAACTAAATGTTTATAGTAAACTGTATACCTTTGATTTATGCACTTATATTGCTACACCAACCTCTATAGTGAACGCAACACTGTGGTGAGAACTACACAGTGCTACTGAACTAGCAAAGTGTTTAAGTCATCCACTATTGGCATTTTTGTATGCAGAAGGAATTATAGGTAATTGATGTAGACAGATTTGAATTACATATAAATTTGGATGTGATATAGTGAGATAAATTAACAATATAGTGTTATGTATTATCTGTACATGTAGTATTATAAGAATAATGTAGAATTTGACTTATTTGAAGTTTTGGATTTAGGTCATGCCATTGGAAACCCACTGAAATTTCAGTGCCTTCATTTTTTTTTTTATTTATTTATTTATTTATTTATTTATTTATTTATTTATTTATTTATTTATTTATTTATTTATTTTTGATTCTTAGAAGCACTGAATCATCCACACTTTGATCTTCCTTCTTCTTGCTTGGGCTTCATATGGTCTATGAATTGAATCTTCGGTATTCTGAACTTTTGGGCTAATATCCACTTATCAGTGAATGCTTACCATGTCTGTTTTTTTGTGACTGAGTTACCTCACTCAGGATGATATATTCTTTTTTTCTTTTTCTTTTACTTTGTTTTTGATTTATGGATGCCTTCATTTTGATAATACAATTAAATTTACTTTTCCGTAACAAGAGATATAATTCTTTTATCGTCTCCAAATTTTGTTGATACCTTATTTACATTTCAAATGTTTTCCCCTTTCTGGGTCTCCCCTTTGGAAACCCCCTATCTCATACCCCCTCCCCCTGCCTCTATTAGGGTATTCCCCACACACACACCCACTCCTGTCTTCCCTCCTTGGCACTCCCCTATGATATCTTCAAGTTTGATCCATTTGCCTGTGAATTTCATTAAGTCATTGCTTTTAATAGCTGAGCAGTATTCCATTGGGTAAATGTACCACATTTCTGTATTTGTTCCTCATTGAAGGACATCTGGGTTGTTTCCAGCTTCGGGCTATTATAACTGTGTCTGCTAGGAACATAGTGGAGCATGTGTCCTTATATGTTGGAGCACCTTTTGGGTATATGCCAAGAAGTGGTATAGCTCGGTCCTCAGGTAGTACTATGTCCAATTTTCTGGGGAACTGTATCTTAGTCAGGGTTTCTATTCCTGCATAAACATCATGATAAAGAAGCAAGTTGGGGAGGAAAGGGTTTATTGAGCTTAAAACTCCATGCTGCTGTTCATCATCAGAGGAAGTCATGACTGGAACTCAAGCAAGGCAGGAAGCAGGAACTGATGCAGAGGCCATGGGGGGGATGTTTCTTACGGGCTTGCTTCCCCTGGCTAGTTCAGCTGGCTTTCTTATAGAGCCGAAGGCTACCAGCCCGCAGATGGTACCACTCACAAGGGGCCCTCCCCCCTTGATCACTAATTGAGAAAATGCCTTACGACTGAATCTCATGGAGGCATTTTCTCAACTGAAACTCCTTTCTCTGTGATAACTCAAGCCCGTGTCAAGTTGACACACAAAACCAGCCAGTGCAAATGGCCAAACTGATTTCCAGAGTGGTTGTACCAGCTTGAAATCCCACCAGCAATGGAGGAGTGTTCCTCTTTCTCCACATCCTCGCCAGCATCTGCTGTCACCTGAGTTTTTGATCTTAACCATTCTGACTGGTGTGAAGTGGAATCTCAGGGTAGTTTTGATTTGCTTTTCCCTGATGACTAAGAATGTTGAACATTTCTTTAGGTGCTTCTCAGCCCACGAGTTTCCTCAGTTGAGAATTCTCTGTTTAGCTCTGTTCCCCATTTTTTAATAGGGTTATTTGGTTCTCTGGAGTCTAATTTCTTGAGTTCTTTGTACATATTGGATATTAGCCCTCTATCAGATGTAGGATTGGTAAAGTCTTTTTCCAAGTTTTTGGTTGCTTTTTTATCCTATGGACAATGTCCTTTGCCATACAGAAACTTTGCAATTTTGTGAGGTCCCAATGGTTGATTCTTGATCTTAGAACATAAGCCATTGGTGTTCTGTTCAGGAACATTTCCCCTGTGCCTATGTGTTCGAGGCTCTTCCTCACGTTCTCTTCTACTAGATTTAATGTATCTGGTTTTATGTGGAGGTCCTTGAGCCACTTGGACTTGAGCTTTGTACAGGGAGATAGGAATGGGTCAATTTGCATTCTTCTACATCTTAACCTCCAGTTGAACCAGCACCATTTGTTGAAAATGCTGTCTTTTATCCACTGGATGGTTTTAGCTCCTTTGTCAAAGATCAAGTGACCATGGATGTGTGGGTTCATTTCTTGGTCTTCAATTCTATTCCATTGATCAAACTGCCTGTCACTGTACCAATACCATGCAGTTTTTATCACTATTGCTCTGTAATACAGCTTGAGGTCAGGGATGGTGATTCCCTTAGAAGTTCTTTTATTGTTGAGAATATCTTTCACTATACTGGGTTTTTTGTTGTTCCAAATGAATTTGCAAATTTCTCTTTCTAATTCTATGAAGAATTGAGCTGGAATTTTGATGGAGATTGCATTGAATCTGTAGATTGCTTTTGGCAAGATGGCCATTTTTACTATGTTAATCCTGCCAATCCACAAGCATGGGAGAACTTTCCATCTTCTGGTGTTTTCTTCGATTTCTTTCTTCAGAGACTTGAAGTTCTTGTCATACAGATTGTTCACTTGTTTGGTTAGAGTCACACCAAGATTTTTTTTATTGTTTGTGACTATTATAAAGTGTGTCATTTCCCTAATTTCTTTCTCAGACCATTTATTCCCTGAGTATAGAAAGGCTACTGATTTGTTTGAGTTAATTTTATATCCAACCACTTTGCTGAAGTTTTTATCAGTCTTAGGAGTTCTCTGGTGGAATTTTTGGGGTCACTTAAACATACTATCATATCATCTGCAAATAGAGATATTTTGACTTCTTCTTCTCCAATTTGTATCACTTTGACCTCCTTTTGTTGTCTAATTGCTCTAGCTAGAATTTCAAGTACTATATTGAATAGATAGGTAGAAAGTGGGCAGCCTTGTCTAGTCCGTGATTTTAATGGTATTGCTTCAAATGTCTCTCCATTTAGTTTGATGTTGGCTACTGGTTTGCTGTACATTGCTTTTACTATGTTTAAGTATGGGGATTGAATTACTGATCATTCCAAGACTTTTATCAAAAAAGGGATGTCGAATTTTTTCAAATGCTTTCAGCATCTAATGAAATGATCGTATTTTTTTTCCTTTGAGTTTGTTTATATAGTGGATTACATTGATAGATTTCCATATAATGAACTATCCCTGCATCCCTGGGAAGAAGCCTACTTGATCGTGGTGAATAATTGTTTTGATGTGTTCTTGAATTTGGTTTGTGAGAATTTTATTGAGTATTTTTGCATGGATATTCATAAGGGAAATTGACATGGAGCGGAGACTGAAAGAGTGGCCATCCAGAGACTGCTCCACCTGGGGATCCATCCCATATACAGTCACCAAACCTGGATGCCACTGTGGATGTAGGGAAGTGTTTGTTGATAGGAGCCTGATATGGCTGTCTCCTGAGAGGCTCTTCCAGAGCTTGACAAATACAGAGGAGGATGCTTGCAGCCATTGGACTGAGCTCGAGGAGTTGGAGAAGGGACTGAAGGAGCTGAGGGGGTTTGCAGTCCCATTGTGGAACAACAATTTCAACTGGCCAGACACCTTGGAGCTCCAGGGGACTGGACCACTAACCAAAGGGTATACCTGGAGGGACCCATGGCTCCAGCAGCATATGTAGCAGAGGATGGCCTTGTTGGACATCAGTGGGAGGAGCAGCCCTTAGGCCTGAAGATGTTCGATGCCCCAATGTAGGGAAATGCCAGGGCAGGAAGATGGGAGTGGGTGGGTGGGTGGAGGAGCACCCTCCTAGAGACAGGGGGAGGGGAGATGGGATAGGGGGTTTCCGAAGGGGAGAAGTGGAAATGGAAAAACATTTAAGAACATATCCAATAAAAAAGGAAAAAGAAAAAACGGACTTTGTTTTATCTTGTGGGAAGCAGAGAAATGGCTGGATGAAATACTGAAAAAACATTTAACCGCTTCCAAATGAGTTCCATAACCATTATTCTCAATGGTTAATATGAACTCTTTTGATAGTTACACACTATCTTCCCATGACTAATCAGAAGCATAGAGAGGAAAGACAGGTACTACCCAAGTAGCTTCAAATGACAATTGGATTTCTTACAGAGTAGCATCTGTATACCTACCAGAGAACCTGGCAGAAACAGCAGCCCACTAAGAGGCCAAGCAACTTGCCTGCATGCTTGCCTGCCTTCCTCCCTTTCGTCCTCCCTCTCTCTCTCTCTTCCTTCATCTTCATTCCTTCTGTCATTTCTTTGTTTGTTTTGCTATTAAAACTAAAGTCTCACATTAGGAAACTCTAAATAAGAATTTTTTTTTTTAAAAATCCATGATAAAAAGCTGTTAATTTGTGGTGAAGGTAAAGTGGTGTGCTATATAGCAGGGCAGCATTTCCATAAGAAATCTGGAGCAGTAGCAATTCACAAAAATGACAGTCCCTCCCTGATATGAATTTTAAAAATATCTTTAAAATTTCTCTATATTTCATAAAATTTTCCACTAAAAGATATCATAGAATAAATCCTTTACAGAAGCCAGGGAACTTCCTTTTTATGTGCCAAGAGTAAATGATAAAGGTTGTCAAATATATGTAAAAGGAAATATTTACTATAAATGCATGCAGTTTAGGATGCAAAGTAAATTCTAGGTGTCATATGGTTACTAAAGCTGTAAGGAAATCCAAAATTTTTAAAGCTTTGTATTATTTTGGAATTAACTTTCACTCTTTGACCTGTGTGTGAAGATGAATTACAAGAGATAATTAGATGTGTTTCAGAGGGAGCTCAGGGGAGGAAGGCCTTCCCAAATTTGGATTCAGGTGTTTGTATAGGCTGGTCAAAAAGGGACTGGCCTTTGTATCTAAGGAAATAACAAGGAACTGAAGAAGAGGCTCCTGGTCTTACCTTGGAATATTCATTCATTAGTTCTTTGATTCTTTCTTGAAGAGGAGACTTGGAAGTTCTCTTAACTTTTGCTGCTATCTGGTATTATGAGGGAGGTTAGGCTCTATTTTGTGTCCAGATTCATAGTCTCATCTATAAAGAATGTGTAGATCAACCAAGAAAACCAGCAAGCAAATGAAATATTCAGAGGAGGAATCAAGTGGTGAGCAGCATGGAGAAAAAGAAATGGAAACCTCACTGGGAAAGGCTCGAATGCCTGTGTTATGGTCAAGAGGCTGTGCATTAAGGAAAGTTTCCAGGTTAAGACTGCTTGATTGTCTCCTCCATTTTTGTAATTCAGTGATAGGTATTGAGGTTGTACCAAAGTTGGAATATCCAAAACTGAACAGTCAGGACTTAAAGTAAGGTGCAGTGTGCAATGGAATCAATGACAAGATATCATATAGAAAAGATCCAGTTGGCAGGTTTATTAATACAGAGGGTTGAGCATAGAGAGGGCCAGAAAGGGTAATTCAGGTGCCTTCCAGAGATTGAGACCCAGCGGCGACCCCTGCCCAGGAGGCTTTCTTTTTCACCATGGCTCAACTGATGCAAAAGAAGCTGCAGGGAAAGGTAGAGAAATATCAACAGCTGCGAAAGAACTTGAATAAATTCATGTCAGAGAGGCAGAAGCTTGAAGAACAGCTAACAGAAAAATAATATCTTGAAGGAGGAATTCACCTTGCTGGATGGATCCAATGTGATCTTTAAGCTTCTGGGAGCCGTGCTTGTCAAACAGAAGCTGGGAGAGGCTTGGGACACGGTGGGGAAGAGATGAGACTACATTACAGCGGAAATTAAGTGCTACAAATCGCAGCTTTGGGACCTCGAGTGGCAGTCAGAGCAATAGAGGGAAACCCTGACCCAGAAGTAGGAGTTCCAGCAGGCCCAGGCAGGAAAGGCTCCTAGGAAAACCTGACCCCCATGGGAGCAGGAGGTGAGGGAGGGATGAGGCTAAACCTGAGCCAATAAAAGGAGTGAAGGAGCTAAAGGGGTTTGCAAATCCCATAGGAAGAACAATATCAACCAACCAGACACCCTAGAAATCCCGGGAACTAGACCACCATCCAAAGAGTACACATGGAAGGAACCATGGCTCCAGCCGCATATGTAGCAGAGGATGGCCTTTTCGGGTATCAATGGGAAAAGAAGCCCTTGGTCCTATGAAGGCTCGATGGCTCAGTGTAAGGGAATGCGAGGGTCGGGAGGCAGGAGAGGGTAGATTGGTCGGGGAGCACTCTCATAGAAGCAGGGGTAGGGAGGATGGGATAGGAGGTTTCCAGGAGGAAACCAGGAAAGGGGATAACATTTGAAATGTAAATAAAGAAAATTTCCAATAAAAAAATAAAATGTAAACAGAACAAAAAGAAAGGAAGGAAGGAAGGAAGGAAGGAAGGAAGGAAGGAAGGAAGGAAGGAAGGAAGGAAGGAAGGAAGGAAGGAAGGAAGAAAAGATCCAGTTGAACCCTTGTACCAACCACCATGTGATTATGTGTGGACTTCCAGATCAGTCAATGGGAAACTGAATGGCAATCACTGTACCAGCAGCATACAGACACCTTGCTAAATAAGATTTAAGAAGGTATAAATTATTTTTATTTTCAGATAATAAAAATGGAATTATAAACTCAAACCCTATCTCTATCTCTATATCTGTATCAGTATCTATATAACTATATGTATCTCATCTACCTATCTATCTATATGCAGTGGACAAAGATATCCAGTCATAACTGATACACTTTAACTATATTGATCAAATAAAATATAATTAAATCTGAAAGTTATTAAGTATTCGTATACTGATTTTCTACTTTGCAATAGTTTATTTGGAATATATATGAATCATCATATGGACAATACTATATATCTATCATTTATTTCTATCTCTATCTATATGTATGTATGTTTTGTGGGCATATAAAATAGATTTAATTATGGACAAATAATTATATGAAGGAAAATAGGTCCTTTGGTTTATGTATTTTAAAGTTATGAAAAGTAATTACGTTTGGAATGCTTTAACTTTGTTCTTCTGTAAACACTGACCTTTACTAAAAGCCCACATTGGTTTCTAATCTGCCTCACAAGAGGGCATCTGGACTAGGCTGGGCAAAAAGCCTGAGACCAGGGACTGTCATCAGATATACTTGAGTAGCTTCCATTGCCTTTATCTAAGGCCATAATTTAGCCAAGAGCATTTTTGTAATTTATTAAATTGGGTTTCTGACTAGCTCAAAGTCAATGAGCCAAATACTAGATAATTGCCAAGGCAACCTGATAAAAATCACTTTACAGTGCACAGTTGGTCAGGGTTGGAAGCTGTAGCAAAATACTCCAGTCACTTCTAGGCTCAGTCATCCTCAGGACCACCTGAAAAGACTTTACTCATAGGAACTACATGAGAAATGCTTATTGTATTTAATACTTCAAATGCATTCTTTTGATCCTGTAAACTTCTGGACTCTATGGAAATATTTTCATAAAAAATTGGAGTCAAGTGGTATTTTGCTCTATTGGTATTTATTCATGAACACATATTTTGACTTGTATTAATAGTTTAGAAGCCACTTAAGTAGATGTTTTTGGTGCTCTGAGTGCAGATGAGAAATTTTGACCTTGCTGTCTGACTTTGTGCTATACAATACATATTGGAAGGAATTTCATGCAAGAACTATACTGAACTCTCAATTTGTGTTTCTAAATGTGACATCACTGTAGACACTTGTACAATTTGGTAAATGTCTCTATGAAACATTGACAAATGACTACATTTTTGGAATTTGACTCAAGTCAAGCGTCCTATTTTAGTTACCTTGATATATTTTATGAACTTTGGTGATTACCAAAGTACACGTATTTATGGGTTTAGTAATTATCTGTGTCCTTATAGGAATTTATTTATTCTCAGATATGACTTTTTCTTAAGGTCAATCAAGGTTAAATTCTTGTCTGAACTAAGATAAGTAGCAACTTCTGACCTCAGAGCATCATAGAGATGCTAGCATTATTGGCAAGCCACTCCTTTCATGGTAAGTGAACATAGAAGCAAGAGCTCTCTGACATGAGAATTATCCTAACACATAGCTTGAGTCTCAGCTTCTGACTCCTACTCAAACAGGTAACTGAGGCCCTGAGAGCTGAGGAAAATGAGGGGCTTCTGTCATTAGAATCACAGTGCCATAGTATGTACACATGCATATGTACACACACAGAGAGAGAAAGACAGAAAGATAGACACAGAGAGAAGGAGAGACAAACAGACACACAGGCGTGCATACACACACACACACACACACACACACACACAGACAGAAATATGTACACATACAGAGAGACAGAAAGACAAACACAGAAATAGAGAGACACACGCACACACAAACACACACACACGAGTACAAAAAGAACTAATTTACTATGGAAACACTCAAATCATTCACACACTCCAGGCTACATTCTACTGAGCTGTTCATCCTTCAGGGTATGGGTATATCAGCCATTCTGCTTTCCAATTGTTCAGCACATACCTATCAGCTTACTCCTTCTGTTTTCGGTATGCTTCTGCTCTTTAGATTTTTGTGATGGTGCAGGGAATGCTGGTGATCTCAAGCTCTGGTTCTGTCTGATGCCCATCACTCATTCAGGTTCTATGTGTTCTATACAGGTGCTTCCATTTATGTATCTATCTATCTATCTATCTATCTATCTATCTATCTATCTATCTATCATCTATCTATCTATCTATCTATCTATCTATCTATCTATCTATCTATTTTCTAGAAAAGCCACCATCAGCCTTGGTATTAAATCACCATCCTGGACCTGAGTGAATTTATAACCACACATGTATAGGAGAGGAAACAGAAAGCCACCATGATCATGATCCAGGAGTGTCTCCTGAGAGGCCCAGGACATGGATAATAGAAGGCCCAGACTGCATACCATGCCTCTCCATTTTCACTGACCCCCCCCCCATCGGCTTTTTCTATCTACGATTGGAAGCAAATAAATTATCCTTTGACTAGGATCACAGTGAAGCTTTCAATTGTGGCCATAATTTAAAACTCTATTTATAAATTTGAAAGTGTGTCTGGCAATTTATTTGTCATGGTTTTGGTCTGTTTGTTGTTTTATAGTCAGCCTACTCTGTAGTACAGGCAGGCCTCTTAATCCACCTCTAAAGTCCTGAATTTGTGACATCTTATATGTACTACCTATCACACATAAACTTTTATTTTTTCTAATTTTTAAAAATAAATAATCATAGAGCAAGAAATTGATAAATGAAATATTGTATAAGAGTTATGAGTTTTGATGAACTTTTGTACACTTTTAATCGACATTGTTTTAAACAGTGTCTTTTTTTAGAATTACCTTTTTTGTTGTTGAAAAATTAAAATTGAAATCTGTGTGCTGTGTTTGAGATGATACAGTCTGAGGATTTTATCCATCTGGTAATATAATGCTCTATAAATATTTCTACAGAAGAAAGTGAGAATGCTGACTATAAATACAGCCAAGATGAGAAAATTTATTGAGTATTTTCAGTTTTGCACATTGCAGTTGCAATGCATCCTACTTTAGCTACACAATACATTTTATTGTTGGAATTAAGGAGAAAAGGAACATTTTTTCCTGAAGAAAAAGACAGAAGAAATCACGTAAGAGGAAAATTTCCCTTATAATTAGATGGCACAATTTCGTTTTGGGATTTAGCCAGACCATAAACTCAAGATTTTTAGGCAATAGAATGATTTTGTCTTGTAACTACACAAAAATGTTTCAATTAAAACTGAATTGAACTCATTTAATCCAAAGGATATTTTCTGAATACACTGCAGTCTACCAGAAGCTCCCACATGCACAATATAATGCCTGATTGTTTAAATCCAGTAGTGAGAAGAAAATGGAGAAATTGTATCGCATATATTCTAAAATACACATTCTTCAGTTAACATACATTGATTTTTTTTGAAAATATATACTTTGTATCTTGTTTTATGTCTAATATTAGCAAGCTACTTTCTGATGAATGTAGTATAAAAGAATAGAATGATAGCACAAAATACAATGTAATTTCCAGAATGGTTACCTACTTATACCACCAGAAATAGTTTCAAACATGATTTTAGGTCACTTATTTTGTGCAAACTTAATTCAATATGATTGATGGCTACTAACTTATTAAATCTGTAAAGTGTTAGCAATGATTATAGAATTAATAAAAATAAAACAACTTTGTTTTCTATACAGTTCCTATCATACTTGAAATAATAAATATATTGGCTTATTTTTTAATTCTTGTTTTTGAATATTGATTACTTTCGAAATTCTAAATGTTACTTAAAATGTTTTTGACTTAGTTGCTTTAAACCTATAAGTGTCAGAAGTGATGACTAACTAAAATTAAATAGGACATTTTGAAAGAACATCCTATAGTCAATGCAAAACTGCAAAATATGAAAAATGGTAAGCAAGAAGAAAAGAATGTTCAAATTATACCTTATTATGATATTCTATTCAAATAGTTTCAATTTTAAAAACAGTTTCTAAAAACCTAGTGTCATATTTTCACCTGCCTCTGATACTTCCCTCCATCTTCTTCCCATATGGCATATTAAAAGAAAAACTCAGCTTGTGCAAACCTCCGTTTTACCCAGCCCTACCCTGAGGATCTAACATTTTGACTGTCATCTTCATTTTCCGTTTTCCTTCACTGAAGCTTGATACAGATGAATCTAGTCGAGTTAAGTTAAAGGAAATAATATGTAGTTATTATCATCTCAATTCTATTATATACACACTACCCATTTGAGTCCTTCCTATTACTATTTATCTATTAGTGGATACCCTACACAAAGAAAGGGGATAGAATGCTTTAAGAAAAGAAAAAACAAACAATATATAACTTACTATTTAATTGTTAATTTGTTGCCTATGGTGGAGTTTTCTGATCAATCTCAAAGTTATTTATAACTTTATTTGATATCCCTGACAGTAAAAAAAAAAAAAAAACAAACCAAAAAAACCCCAGAATTTTATCATTCAAAATGTTTTGTGTGTCACTTTGATACATTTTAAGAGAATTATGACCACTGATACTGTGATTTGGTACTTTGTAGAGAAAAGAAGGTTAATGTGAAAATTCAGTGAATAATTGTTAGATGTTAATTACACATGCCCATTGGCAAATGTCCAGTCTAAAGTCAGTTATTCTGGTGACATGAATTAGAATATTTTTCTAAAACAATGTGCTAAAACTCTCAAACTGTCAGTAACATTCAAAGCAGATTCCATGTGTGTTTTATAGGATAGTAACAAAAGCAGATGCATTTTAATACTGCACAATTCTGATGCTGTGAATGTTCTTAAGAAGCTGTCAAACTGTGCCTGTGAGCTAACAAATGGAAGCAGGCTGATATTATATAAATGTCAGCAACTTGATGGTATGCTTTCTTCTCCAAAAGCTCAAATAGGTGTTCTCCATTGCTACAAGCACACTTTCCCCAAATTATAACAAATTTTAAGTGTTCTTTTGCTTCTTAAGATTTAATATAGTACTGAAAATAATCTTCTGAGCATAGTTATTCATTCTCCAGTTACTGCAAGATCCCACAACGAAAGTGTCCTCTCACAGAATGTACAGAGATGGCACGTATGACTTTCTTCCAGTGGGTGTGTCAGTAAAAGGTGCTATGGATTGCCCAATGTGTCCTATTTCCTAGTCACTGTCAGCATTAGCTACACTTGGGTGGATAATTGAGTAACAGAGTTGAAGTGTTCAGAAAAAAAAAAGCATCAAGCAGCTCATTATGCTCTGATATTGGTTTCTCCTCTTCCCTGTTTCAGTCAGTCTCTTATCTCTTCTATCCAGGAAAACTTTCCAAGTAACCTGCACATAGATTCTGTCAGGGCCAAGAACAGGGCATAGTCGAGTGACATCAGACAACTTTAGAGACCATTTCTTTCATTACCATCTTATTATCAATTATAATCATGCCCCTAAACATTTGGTGGTATATGAATGTAAAGTGGCTAGTAGCACACTGGTAGAGTGAGAAGCAAGCTCTGAGGGAGTTTTCAGGGGAAAGTCATGGATGATAGGTGGTGTAGGGCTAAGAGTCAGCCGGTGTAGATACTGTGTTTTACTTGGCTTCTGCTAATAACCTTCTGATTAATTTGAATGTCATACCTGGTACATGTAGGTATGCAAAAAAAAAACGGTTCAAAATAGGAAGTGACAAAATAAAGTACAGAGAGCTCTTTAATATATAGGAAGACATATAAATTCTGGAATTCCTCAAATATTAAGTACTAAATCTAGCAAAGCAAACTAGTAAACACCTACACAAAAACTGGTGAAAAACTCTCATATTATGCCATCTTTCTAAAGAATTTTCTGTTTTTACCTTTAAATGATAAAAAACAATATTAAACTACAAATTGATCTAAATATTATAGGCCTAGATGAGGGTGTGTGTGTGCTTCATCCTGTTTTTTACTGCTGAATTCACTGTTCTCATCTGTGAACCAGAGCACATGCTCTCTATGGATAACTGCTCTCTTGAAGTATGTCTTTTCTTAATTGCATGTCATATTCCTTGTTCATTTCAAAGGGATTCTATAACACATTGCCATAAACTTAGTGGCAAAAGAAAAAATAATTGACCAAAACATCTATTAAATAATTTGGGCACTGTGTTTTCATAAGTAATGCATTGAAGTGGCCATGTTCCCTCAAAGTCCAGCAAACAATCATTCCCAGCCCTTACAGTTCTCCTGTAGGTTAGAGATTTCAGTCCACCTGACTCAGCTTCTGGTCTGTCTTTAAATGGTCTGCTCTCTGTCTGGGTTTGTTTACACCTCACTCTATCTCTTGCAAAGACCTTATTTTTTTAATTTGGCACCTACCTATATAAACAATGACTTCACCTATAGATTCTAAACTGAGATCTCATCAGATCTGCAAAGACTCTACATCCACATAGATTCGTAAGCTACAGTTCTGGGAAACATGAAATCTGTGATGAAGGAAGTCATTAATAAACCAATCAAATCCTTTTAAAGATGAACAAAATAGTACCAAATATGTTCTATGACATTTCTCAACTTCTGTTTTCATTTGTTTTAAACCCATCGACTTCATTCACCCAAATCACATGTTTTATTTTGCATATAATTTATACATCTCCTAATGTATTGATTACTGATGGAACTTATTATTGTTACCTTTTGAAAGGAAAGTTGTTGATAAGAGCAAATAGATCCACAGACTTTAGAAGCTGTTGTGACATAAGCATGTGAATTCCGGATAGGGCTAGTCACGACTAGTATTCTGAGTTCCACATCTTCTGGTAAAAATGTCTGGCCCTGATTGTCACACAGCAAGGAACACTACACAGTACTGCTCCATTTATGACCCAGTACCTTAAACAAAATTGTTACCACAGGACATTCCACAGAATACTGTCATACACACAGCATATGACCCATCCCCCCAGAGCCACACACTTCACACCATATGGTGTTCCACACATTATTGCCTACCTTACAGCACAGAAACACACACCACCACACTCCACACCACAAATCCCTCCACACAGAACTACCTTCCATATAACACGGTAGAATCCGTATTCCCAAGAGAGCGCTCTACACATGATATATGACATACATGCAATTTTCACACACTAACCTTCCACAATCAGTGTCTCACAATGCTCAACATTGCTTGTAGTTCTCTCTACAGAACACATACAGAGCTGCCGCATACATCCTCACTCTTTGAAGCAAAAATTTCCCAGCCGGGCAGTGGTGGCGCACGCCTTTAATCCCAGCACTCGGGAGGCAGAGGCAGGCGGATTTCTGAGTTCGAGACCAGCCTGGTCTTCAGAGTGAGCTCCAGGACAGCCAGGGCTACACAGAGAAACCCTGTCTCGAAAAACAAACAAACAAACAAACAAACAAACAAACAATTTCCTCCCACTTCTCCCAGAGTCCAACTGGGCTTTCTCAAGCAGACGAATAGTTTTTATCCGGTTAAGGCAATCATCTTCAAACTGGCTGTACAGAATATCCCATACCCTCTGAAACACATAAAAAACATTTGTATGTGTATCTAGCAGATGTATTCATGTGAGCACTGTTTTAGTCTACATATAGAGACTAGTACTTTGGCTTTCTATGTCACTTGGGGTTATAGTTTAAAAGATATTTCTCCTAAGGACAAAATGAATGGCCATAAATATGGCTGCGGCTTGGTAGGAAAGTACTGGTCTACTAAGTTCTAAGCTCTAGCATACCTTCCCAATAATAACAGAACAAAAACAGAGAAAATAGATCAAACTTAAATCTAAATTATGCTGTATTCTGTCCAAATGATTTAGCCAGTTCTCTAAACTTTCTATCATCAAAATCCATTCATTACAAAGTTGTCATTAAAATCTATCATTATTATCATTAATATCAACAGTTAGAAACACATAGACTTTAAATATATTAAGTTTTAATTCAATGCAAACATAGAATTATGTCTGGGCTCTTTCAGACACAATTCTGACTCTCCATGGCATGTAAGTATTTCACTTTCATGGCTAATTCACTTGACCCGTAGTTGTTTTTAGGATTAAAAGGGCAGATGTTCTTTGCAGAGAAGTTTCTCATTAATCAGATTTAATGTCAGTCAGGTCAGCTTTGCTTTAATTTTATGCCACATTATACATCCCTTAGGGCTGCATGTTCCTTTCTGAAATGATGTTGTATATGTTTGATTATTGAAATTAACCATCAAGAGTGAGCTTTTATTTCTGTCATAATATGCAAATCAATGGAATCCTGGCTTCCAGAACCTTTTGTATGTGTCTTAATATTCTTTGTCTTTATAGACATTCATAAAGGAGAACTTGTGCACTTGGTTACAAAAAACCTATGGCCAAATTTCTGAACTGTAAAAATATTTTTCTTGTTCTTTGGTTCCTGTGCTATTAAATAGTATCATAGTTCTTAAAGCACATGGATCATAAAGCAAAGGAGCCTAACCATGCATAGGCTAGAGTATAGGGTGGGTGGCCTTGGAAGTCATACTTTAAACAGGTTTTTCAAACCAATTTCCTTTGCTTCTCACTTTTAAAACAAATCTAAGTTTTAATTGAAAAAAAAAATACAAGAACTTTTATTGACTATGGCAGAATTTATGGTGGCAAATCACTGTACTTACTTTTCTTTATCCCTGCCATGTACACTTGCTAGAGGATTTATTATTAGTTCAGTTTTATAGTCATTAGTGTAATTATGCATGCAAATATTCCATTGCCTATAGTCCATAACTTTCATTAGTTCTCATATGGTTCCAAGGTTGTCAATCATTAATAGAATATTTTGTATAAATTATATATGAATTTTTCAAGTACATAGACAACTTTTATGTAGCAAAAATGACTTAAAATTTACATCTCTCCTGTTATTTAGTTAATAAATGTTAGCACACAATATGCAATATTTAATAGAGGTCTTTGGTAACACAAAAGACATCTGTCCATGTGTATGGTTCAGTAATCAAGAAGGAGCTATATAAGATACAAAGATGGAAATTGACAGTTTATCTCTGAAAAATCAGGCATAATTAGATAAGAAAAGGTTAATTTCTCGTGGAAAACAAAAATGTTGGGCTGAAATATATAGGCCATCTACAGCTGCCCTACACACTTTGACTTCTTTCTTCAGTGTTTCAATATAAAGGCCATAAAAGACCATTAAAATTGGATCAACAATATTAATGAAAAACCAAGAACTAAAACTATTAAACAAGAATATGGAGTATGGTGTTTATTCATTCAGCCATTAAAAAAATTAAAACATATCATACGGTGGTAAAGGCATTTAGCTGGGCATTGTCCCATTAGATAAAATGAACAAGACTGGGAAAGATAAATATCATATAATTTCTCTGATTTGGGGATTCTATATTTTATATAGGTACATAAAATTATTTGAATATTTATGGCACGAAAATAAAGGGATGTGGGGGAGGTAAGAGGACACAAAGGAGGGGAAAGAAGAAAGTGAGAAAAGGTAAGGTGGCAGAGATGGATGTGGCTGAAGTACTTAATATATTTGAAGGAAATTATCTTACAGAACCCATCACTGGGTATGATGAAAAACTGTCAACGTTAAAGAGGGTGTAGTCAGTATGCATTGGGTTGACATGAATTATATTGTCTGGTTGTCCTAGCTATGGAATGAGCTAAAAGCCCTTGTTTATAGAAAGTCTGTCGACTGAGGCAGGGATTATTAGGGGGAAAGAAGAAACTACACAGAGTAGAAATGCAACTCCTTCAACTGAGGAGCAACTACATCCTAAAATGTTTTCACCAAAACATGTTGAAACGTCATGATACTCTTGATGTGTGTTGAAAGGAGGGATAGGCGGTGGTTTTATAGGCCAAGACAAACACTGAGAAATTTTAATAATTTGCCTGATGATGCCTAGCAAACAGTGTTATAATGTGAGTTAAAAATCAAGCTCTGGGTTTAGTTCAGTGATAACTTTAATCAGCTCATTTACATTTCTACATAATACAATCATCCTTAAGTTGTCAGCTATCAAACACAATGCAATTTATTTTCAATAATACATTGCAATTGTTTTTTCAGATATATATACATATATATATATTATTATTATTATATAATGTCAAACAAATAAACTTACTAGACTCTGTACTTTGGAAGAAAGTACTCAGTGTTTTCCTCTATTCAAGAACTAATAGGTCTACACTTACATTTATATCCCCAGAGTATTGACATGGTTAAGAGGTTGTTTCTCTTGGTTCAAGTTTCTGTTTCCATGTGCAGATTGAAGCATTTTTCACGTTAGCATTTGCATGCTTCACTTTTAGGAGTCAGCTATGTACTTTGTAGATCATGGACAGTATTTACGTGAATGGAAAAATAACAGCAGCAGTGCATGCTTTCTCCTGTTAATAAAGTATTCTATTTGTTTCACATGGGAGTTTACAACATTATATACAATTTGATACCTGTGACCTGTGATATTCACATGTCCCATGATGATTTATATGTACCAAATATTTCCCTAAACTTTTTATTGTTCTGCTAGCAAACATCCCAGGTCTCTAAAGTCTTATTAACTACTTAAATTAGTAACAACCACAAGGTAAAAATGAATATTCTCATAAGTAATGAACAATTTCAGCCTCAGAAATATATGTTGTTTAATTTTAACAGAGTGCTGCTTCTTAACACAGACCAGAACTCTTGGGAATGAAAAATAATTCTTGTAAGTTGACATCATGATGATTAAAGTAAAAATGAAGTTTCAATTCTACTGGATGTTATGAAAGTACTTATATATGCATTGGCCAAGGACATTATTGGCTGTGTTCTCTCCATCTGAAAAGAGAAGACAGCACTTTCCATAACCTGATCTCTAGGGCTCTATACTACAGCTGTTTATTTTCTGTCTGTAGCTAAGGGAAATTGAAAAATTCCATCAGTAGCTAGAGACAAATGGATGTCCAGAATTCAACTGGATGGCAGGATGTCTAGACTTAGCAAACAAGTCTGGCCTGTATTTGTTCTAGTCAGAGATAGACATTCAGTAATTATTCTTTTAAGGAATTATTTACTTTTGTTTTTATTTATGTATGTATCCATGTGAATGTATGCCATCTGTATGCTGATGATCTTGGAAGATAGAAGAAAGTATCAAATCCCAAGAAGCTGGAGTTAAAAGAGGTTATGAGCCACTTCATTTGTGTGTGGGGAATCCAATTTTGGAACTTTGAAAGAACAGGGCTCTTAACCCCTGTGCCACCACACCAGTCCTCAATGATTATTTTAATGTAATGAAATCTTCCAACAAAGATCTGTGCATATTTGTTGTCTTTGTGATTGTGGGAGTTGCTGACTGTACTTCCAAATGCCATATTAAGAATGGCCTTGCTTTTCTCATATTAGATCCAATTACATGATTGTGACAACCTGTACTCTAAGCATTTAGAAAGAACAGGCATGAAGAGCAAAAGTTAAGATCTTCTTCCATCTACACAGTGTTTTCAAGACCAGACTAGACTGTAAGAGACCATGTTCATAATTAATAAACAAACAAACCAAGGAGACGAATAAATCCAATAAAATTTGAAAACAGGACTTCTTAAATGACCATACTATGGATAGCTCTGAAGCATTTCTTGTCTTATCTTGTTGAAACACATTAATGTTCTAGTCATAGAAACATAAGTAACTTTTCCTTTGAAGCAAACACCAGGGCTTTATTCAGAACATATGCCATTCATTTATTTCAATGTGAGTTACCTGAGTCTTAAGATAGCAGAATAAATGAGCAAACAGGTTAACACTGTGTTAAGCTAATACAATAGCAAAGGCTCCTGAGTGCCTCATCTTGAATGGAATCAAGCTTGATCACAGTTCTCACAGACAATTTATTAAGATTAGGAAATTGTCAGGAGGCCTCCCACGGAGGAATGGCATTTTGTTTTTAAAGTTGTCCCCAGCTCAACAATAGATATTTGGATAACTTTTTATTCTCTTCGTGGACTCAGCTGGAAGAAATTTTTACCACAAAGGAAGCCTGATTTTATGCATGTTTGACTTAATTCAGAGCGATTTATGAATACCACAGTAGCTTGTTTGGTTTGGCTGTGAATAATGCAAAGCAGATAGCTTTTACTTCTTTTCAAGCTGAAGTATCTGATGTTTTCTTGGTAACTCCTTTTCATGAAAAATACCAGGACTCAAGCATCAAAAATCCTTATTTGTTCGTTTTTTACACATTTTCTGAAATGTGTAAAACGTATGACTTTTACTATTGCAACGGCTCAAAAGTTCAGAAGTAAACATGGATCTGTAAGTCAAAAATGCCTTGCAAACTCAGACCTAAATTTTCATTTCTTTTTACAGAATTACTAAAAGGAAACAGTTGTGGAAATAAACTGTGTCACAGTGAAAGCACATATGTATACACACGAACAATTGACATTGAAAGCATGCCTGGAATGTGGTTTTTGAAGGAGGGGTTGACTTGCATCCATATAATTTGATAGGTATTCAT
>CM052719.1:1334808-1389425 GCA_028551405.1 Uromys caudimaculatus
CTCTTTAAGGGCTTCTAGTTCTTTACCTCTGTTCTCTAGTGTTTCTTTAAGGGTGTTAATTTCTTTCTTAAAGTCTTCTATCATCATCATGAGAAATGAATTTAAATCTGAGTCTTGCTTTTCTGGTGTGTTGCGGAATCCAGGGCTTGCTGTGGTGGGAGAGCTGGGTTCTGATGTTGCCAAGTAGCCTTGGTTTCTGTTCCTTAGGTTCTTGCCCTTGCCGTTTGCCATCTTGTTAACTCTGATGTTAGCTGATCTTACTCTGTCTGGCTGTGGCTTGTCCCTCCTGCAGGCCTCTGTATCAATACTCCTTGAAGACCAGCTCTCTCTGAGAAGTGTTTGGGTTTGAAGTGCTGTGGCACCTGGTCAGATCTGGGGTGCAGACAGAAACCAGAAGGATCTTGTCCCCAGCTGTGTCTTGGTTCCTATGTCCTGATGGCTCTGCAAGGGTCCCTCTTGATCTAGTGAGTTTGAACGGAAGTGGTGATTTTGCCTATGCTTGAAGGTGTGTCAGCACTCTTGGGATACCAGCTCTCTCCTGGAGCCCTGTGGCCCAGGCTGAGGTCTCCAGGTCCTGGGGAGCAGTGGTGCTTGTCTTATCCCCACTCAGGGCTTTTCCACCCTCCTGGGAGGGTGACTTTCTCCTACCACTGCTTGTCTATGTAACCCTGGTTGCCCAGGCACATGTTCCTGGGAGGGTAGTTTTCTACTGGCGCTAATTGGCTGTGGAGCCCTGGTGGCCTGTGCAGAGATCTCTTGCTGCAGCTGGGAACCAGGGTGTTCCTATGTCCGCCTTCCTCAGTCCCTGTGTCTCGCAGGTTTGGGGCGGTTCCTGGTGAGAAGTGGAGCTTACTTGGCTCCACTCCTGGCTTTTCCAAGCTCCTGGGAGGGTAGCTTTCTCCCAGTACTAATTGTCTGTAGAACCCTGTGGCCCAGGCTGGGGTCCCCAGCCGCAGATCTTCATTTTTATATCAAATTCATTCTTTTATCATTAAGCATATACATTAATCAAAATTTTCAGTATGGAGTATGTATTATATATTCTTCTGAGAACTGGCCATTCAGAAGGAACTAGACATGTGGTACCATGTTCCACCAAATATTTAATTTGCATGGGAAGTCATAAGTAATAAAGTAGAAAACTAACATCAAGGATACTGCAGGTGCATTTGTAAATATTATAAAGAAAACGAAACAGGATCATATTGCTAAGCAGTGGTGATAGAGTTTGGTCATGAAAGGTTGGAGACACAACTTAGTGTGACACAGAAATGTGAACAAATGGCTTTCTAGTCAGAGCAAGTCTTAGGCATTTGAATATGCTTCTAGTGCTGGACAAAAATCAACTGTAAGAGAGAAAGGTAGAAAATATGCATTGACTTAGAGTAGACAATTAGGGATTTGTGAGGACTTGTTCATGGCAGACATTATCAATGGACCATCTGCTTTATGCTGTGTATTCTTTTTTTTTTCTTTTTATTATTAATCATTCCATTCATTTCCATCTCAAATGATATCCCACGTCCTGGTTACCCTCCACCAACCTCCCTCCCATATCTGTCCTTCCCCTCCCTTTTGTCTGTATGAGAGTGCTCCCTCACCCACCCATACTCTCCTGCCCCATCGCTCTAGCATCCCCCTACTCTGGGGCATCCAAACTCCAGGGACCAAAGCCTTCCCTCCCATTGCGGTCGGACAAGACCATCCTCTGCTACATATGAATCTGGAGTCATGGATCCCTCCAGGTACACTCCTTGGTTGGTGGTTTAGACTGTGAGAACTGGTAGTCAGGCCAGCCTATGTTGTTCTTCTAATGGGGTTGCAATCCCCCTCTGCTACTCCAGTCCTTCCGTCAGCTCCCCCAACAGGTTTCCTGAGCTCAGTCTGATGGTTGGCCCCAAGCATCCACATCTGCATTAGTCAGTAGTTGGCCCGACCTCTCCAGAAATTGATACTCTTGGTTCCTGTCTGCAAGCGACTTTTGACCACGGCAACAGTGTTGGGTTTGGTGTCTACAGACAGGATGGATCACAGGTGGGGCTGTCCCCGGTTGACCCTTCCTTCAGTTTCTGTTCCATCTTTTTGTTCCTATTCTTCCTTTGGACAGGAACATTTCTGGGTTAAAAAACTTTGAGATGGGTGGGTGGCCCCATCTCTAGACCAGGGCCTGTGCCTATCTACTGGAGTTGGTTTCCATAGGTTCTATCTCCCCCTTCTCTGTGCATTACGGCTAAAGTCAATACCTTTGGGTACTGGGAACCTCAAGTTTCTCTAGTGTCTGGTATCTTCCAGTGCTATGCCAGTTCCTCATCCCACTGCTTCCTATTTTTATTCGATTTCCTGACCCTCTGCACACCTCTTATATCTCCTCCAGATTCTGATACTGCCACCCTTATTTCTTCTTCCTCATTTCTCCCTCCTTTGTCTGCCTCTCCTGCTGGAGAGATGACTCAGTGGTTAAGTGGACTGGCTGCTCTTCCAGAGGTCCTGAGTTCAATTCCCAGCAAACATAGGGTGGCTCACAACCTTCTGTAATGGGATCTGATGCTGCATATTCTTAATCATGTGTTGATCTCATTATACTAGCTTAAATTTATGCTTATTTTCTTATTGCTGAAAATATTACCCGATGATTATTCCCACATTCACATAGTTTCTAACTTTATTCTGTCATATTTATATCAATGAATTAAAAGAAGAATCAATTAGTTTTCCTATCGTGCCAAAAAAGAGTTTAAGGTTATCAGAGACACTGAAATATCTTTCAAATATTATTTATTTATTTATTTATGAACATGTTATGATTCTATTGTGGGTGATAGAGCAGGAAAAAAGAAATATATTTATCTACTTTCTTTTTTATCTTTTTTATCCATTTTATATGCTACTTTCTACATATATGAATCATGGATTTCTGGACCTTACTTAATTCACTAGAGCTTAAATCCATCCATCCTACTCTGAGTGATATATATGTGTTGCATTATTGTTTTGACATCAAGTTGTTCTAACAATAACGCACTGTCTTTCCTTCCCCTTTAAAAAAGTTGGGCAAGGATTAAATATTCTGATCTTAACTTAGAGATAAGAGTTGTAAGTACAGCTTATAGAATTAGTTGTGATAAAATCTCAGAAAAACCATTGAGTAAAAAGCACTTAAAGGATAGATCAATTAAGCTTCATGAGACGAATACACATTGATAGTAAGTCAATATCACCTGCCAAATAATGGTTCTGGCTATTGCATTTTCACATTCGATTAGTTGTAATATTGTATGGTGATATTTGTTAGTAACTGGTATTGCCATATTGGAGGGAGGAGAAAAGCATTATAAAAAAGAATAACAAATGAGCAAACATATGTCTTTATACAAATGGAAACACACACACACACACACACACACACACACACACAGATGAAGTGTGTGGCTTAACATTATTTCTTTTTCTTATTGGTTATTTTATTTATTTACATTTCAAATGTTACTTCCCTTCCCAGTTTCCCCTCCACAAACCCAATATGCCTTCCTTCTTTCCCTCACCTCTATGAGGGTACTCCCCCACCTGGCCACCCACTCCTGCCTCAGTGTCCTATTGTTCCCCTATCCTGGGTCATCTAGCCTCCACAGGACCAAGGGGCTCCCCTCCCAGTGATTAACATTATTTCTTAAGTGGGTATATACTTATAACTTTGGGCAAGGAAGACACTGATACAGGGTCTTAGGCAGCTCAGTCTGTTCTTCATTTTATAAATGAGTTGATCATGACTTGGATTCTTGACCTTGGATGTCTACACCTTGGAAATGCTGGAATGAAAAACTTGTGTGAATATGCTGAATCTTTATTTATTTTTCACATACTTGCTGCTGTTTACACTAACATGGATGGTTGTTCATTCAATGGAAATAATCCCTTCCTAGTACTTTTCTTTTTTTAATTTTATTTTATTGAATCTTTTTATTTACACTCCAGATTTTATTCCCCTCCCAGTCTACCCACTGACTGTTCCCCATCCCATACTTCCTCCCTGTCTCCATGAGGATGTCCCCAACCCCACACCCCTACCCCATCAGATCTCTAAAAACTCTTGCAGAAACATTAAACTTGAAATGTCCTATGCCATTGACAGAAGAATTACATCATAGTTAAATAACTTAAAATCTTTCCCATAAGCTCTGGATCACAACATCCTACAATTATGCTTTACAATTCATTGTTTTTGGAGCAATATAAACAAAAAATAAAAATTTATAAATAAGACAATGTTAAAGACAGTAAATGAGTTATTTAATTATAACTGTTTAATTTTTGTTCTTGGATCCAGCAAAAATGCAAGAAGCAAATATAAAAGGATGTAAACTTATCTTATCAGAATATTATCGAAATGGAAGACATAGGAAAAGAATGTCAAAAATGACTGCAGAAAATTCTTTGCAATCAGAAAAAATCATTTCTGCACTCTGTATAACTTAAACTCGTTGACTTCCCAAGTCTTAGAAATGCTTCCAAGTCTACATTTGAAGTTTTCTTCTTCTTTATGATAGTCCCTTGGACTTCCAAGGAAACTCAGCCAATTGGATCTAACTGATTTGTAAATTCCACTGGTATTTATTACTTATTTCTACTTTCCTACAAGGACAACTGGTCATTTGAATTTGGTTATGTTGAGAGAGGACACATATTGTCATAAATTACACTATGACGTGCTATAATTAAGTGAATATGCAGGGAAGAGTCTACTGAGTGCAAAAGAACTCCTCCACACAGCTGTCAACAAAGGTGTGAAGAGCCATGATATGAGGATTAGGCCTGTTACATATATTATAATTCAACAATATCACCAAAACAGAAGATATACAGAGAGACCTAACTTATCTAAATTAAAGCCTGTCTAGTATAGACAGTTCTTCAAAAAATGCATTACCTGTGTGGCCAAAGTGAGATCAATGAAATTCAATTGTAGGCAGAATACCTGTATATAAAGATATCACATAATTCCTTTCACTGTACACACTGTACATTTATGTGTGTATATATAATCTATTCATAGATATTTATTATTCATTCAACCAAAATTAAAAGAATAGGTCATGAATTTGAGAGGGGGAGGACACAGGAGGAATTTGTGGGAAAGGTGGGTAAAATGATGTAAATATAGTATTTACATATGAATCTCTCTATTGTATATATGTATATACACATATATCACATATATATCAAAGAAACAAGTATTTTAAAATGGGTTAAAATTTACTTACAACAAATTAACTAAAGTCTTATAGGGCAATTTGGCTAAATACAGACTTCTAAATTATGTTAAATTTTCTAAAAAAGATTTTGACATTGGTCTTGGGAATAGGTTGTTACATTAAATGAAAATTAAAAGAAATAAAGCCTAAAATAAACAAATAAGACAACAAAGAAGTAAAATATTTCCACATGACAGAAACAAGAGTAAACAGAATGAAAGGCAATCAGTAGGATTGCAGACAGTAGAAGCTCATCATCAATTGACTAAAGGTTAGCATCTAATGTGCATGAGAATTTTCAACAACTCAATAGCCCAAAATATCCATATTCTAATTTTCAATGGAAAGATACTGATTTGGGATTTTTTTCTTTCAAAGAATGATATACTATACTCAATGTTCATGTTAGACTCTGAGCATCCAACCACAGAGAGATACAGAGAAAATTCACAATATTCCGCCTCATGACTACTATGATGCTTGTTACCAAAAAGACAACATATACTACTTACAAGTACATGAAATAAAGGAACATTGACATTAATTTGGAGGGAAGGTAAATTAGTCAACCATTAAGGAAATAGTATGTGATTCTTCAAATATTTAAAGATCATCTACTAAATAATGTGTTACTCATACTTCTGAACACGTACCCAAAAGAGCTAAAACAAGGTTCCTGAATAGGTATCTGCCTTCTTGTATATATTATGGCTTTAGAAAAGGTATGGAGGAAAACTAAGTATTCAATACTCATGACCATATAAAGAGAATGTGGAGTATACAGAGGGGCATATGATGTTACTTAATCTTAATAAAGAATAAAATATTAGATGAATCTAAGATTAATCATAATGTGGGCACAACATAAGTAAGTAGTTATAATCCTTATTGATACAAATGCTATGTGGACACACTACAGACACACATCCATATAGGAAAAGACAATTGTAAGTAAAACTGGAGCATATGATAATGCCAGCATTCAGTTTGTGATAGTGTTACAGTTTGTGAGTCTGATCATTTGGGAAATTTGGCAAAATGTTTGATAGATGATTTGATTTTGTTTCTTCTTATACTTTTATCTGAATCTCAATTTACATTTAAATTATGAAATGATTTGAAGCACTGTGCAGAGTGTAGTGGAAGGAATATGAAAGAATTTAACCTTGTTTGGAACATCTATGTTAATAATCTAGGTAGCTAGCCATTAACACATCTTCAACTGTCTTATTTGAACTAACTTTGGTTATGGTCTCCAAATTTGCAGGAAAAATTTCCAATTTTTAGTCATATTATTGCTCACAAAACAATATGGCAACATTAATTTAACTACAGTTTTCATGAAGTTAAATTTCAAAGTTTCTTCCCTCAATTTTTTTTCGAAGCAAACTTAAAAATATGATTAACTCCCTTCTCGTGCTTGATCAATACTTGACAAGCATCAAGGGGTTCTGAATACGATCTTTACTCCAATTCTATTCAGCCCAGGACACAGCCCATGGAATGAAGCTGTCAGCATTTGAGTTCATATATCTTCCCTCAGTCAATTCTCTCTAAACAAACAGTCAAATGTCTACCTTACTTCCTAAGAACTTCTTAATCCAATTGAGTTAATGATAGATTGATCAATGTGGTATATTTGTACAATTAGGATATTTAAAATAGGAATTCAAGGCAAATTGACCTCAAAGCCACTTATTCTCAATCCTG
Organism: Uromys caudimaculatus; assembly: GCA_028551405.1. Lineage (NCBI taxonomy): Eukaryota > Metazoa > Chordata > Mammalia > Rodentia > Muridae > Uromys > Uromys caudimaculatus. Next base: position 1,341,768 of record CM052719.1, read on the forward strand.
TAAGAGAAGCATATTCTTTTAATCTCCTCCTTATTTATTGTGAGTACATCATTATTTTTTATTTTTGGATATTTACTTTATTTACATTTCAAATGTTTTCCCCTTTCCAGGTTTCCCCTTTGTAAAGCCCCTATCTCATTCCCCCCAGCCTTGCCTCTATAAGGGTGCTCCCCAACCCAACTACCCACTCCCGTCTTCCCTCCCTAGCATTCCCCTATACTGGGGCATCTAACACCATCAGGCCCAAGGGTCTCTCTTCCCACTGATGGCCAACAAGGCCCACCTCTGCCACATATGTGGCCAGCACCATGGGTTCCTTGTGAGTATGTCTTAACTAAAGAACTTTATATTTATTTTAAGAAAACAAATATCTTATTGTCCCCTTGAAAAGTTTGAAGTTGTTTCCACATACTTTATACTATGTAAATATTAAGTCAGTTCTTATTGTTATATATAAAGATATGAACAGTATTAATTGCAAGAGAATATTTATGTTTCTGGTTAGATATAGAATTGTTAATTACTAATTAATTTCTAGAAATTAATCTAATCATTAAAATAGTTGGTATCAAGTAGAGGAAGAAAAAAACATTGGACATACATGCAAAATACATCTCTCCTGCATTACATAAACTTGATGAGCATATGTCTTTCTTTGATATTAGACTTTCTTAAGTAAAAACCAAATTATTATAGAAAGATTTCCTCCGATTTCTTCAATTTTATCTTCTACTAGATCATAGTGAATGTGTCCAGCAGACATTTGAGTGACATAACTTCTTGAAAAAACAGGTAATATAAGCAGAATATTTCTTTCTATCATAGGAAAATTAAATGGAAGAATAAAACATTGTAGTGGTACTTGACTATAATCCCAATACTCAGAGCTGAGGCAGGAGAATATCCACAAGTTCAAAGTTATACTAACATGCATGGTAAAACATATCTCAAACAATACAAAAAGGAAAATAAATAAATTTTTGTTGGGGATGTTAAGAAAGGACATGCTCCTGGGATCTGAGTGCCATTGCTTTTTAGACATGTGCTTGGTGAAGAGAGATTCTCAGTGAACAGTTCTTCTCACAAAGCTTTCTCTTATGTGCATGCCAAATCAATTTTACAGCAGGCTTTTCATCTCTCACTCTGCCAAGGGAGAGCATGTAGTTTAAAACTAAACTCTCTGTTCAGCAAATGAAAATAAAAAAAAAAAGAAAATCACCCAGAGGAGTTTTATGGTCTTAGGAAATTAGTGCCTAAAAATTTGCAGATGTCCCATTTGATTTAAAGAAATCATTTGCAATAAATATAAGCAGAGGGATAAACTTTACCCAGTACACATGCCAACTCAGAGCCATTTGGAATTTCAATGTGCAATCAAATGTCATTTTTTCAGAATCTAGTATAGGGTGTAGAATTTACCTTGTGGAAATAGACTTTATTTCCTCTTCTGATTAATAGGCTAGAAGAAAAATTTTTTAAATCTTCAAAGAATACACAATTAAGCCATTTTCTTCTCTTCCAGTGAGTGGGCACAACAGTTTTCTTGCAGAGAGCTTACATATAAATTGGTAAAAGTTCGGTGTCCTCTGAAATGCAGTCTTATAACATCATTTATTTTATTATTTCTTTTACTTAACATCAAATTATGACACATCTCAAACAGCCAAAGGTTCTGCCCATCTATATTGAAGTTCTTGTTAACTATTGGCAGAGTTTGATTAAGAATCTAAGAACTGAAACCAGATAACTGTCAAGGCAAAGTGCAAGGTTGTAGATAGTAGATTTTCTGTTTCTTGTCTGTTCTCCTTTTTTTGCTGAGTTATATGTGAAGATATACAGAATGAGTACATCTATCTGTTTGGCATCCTTTTATATGTCAGAATGCATTCTAAAATAAGTATTGAAAATAAAATGAATGAATGTGCTAAGTTTACTGAAACAAGGAGACATAAGCTGTGTGGTTTAAACAACCACATTTCATTTTTATCTAGTTCAGAATAATAGAGCCCCTGCTTCTTCCTGGGAACCACAGAAGGAACTGTCCAAAGTCTTTCTGGGCTCATTGTTAGCATCGTTTTCCTTTCTCCTTTCTTTCTTCTGAGTGTCTTTGTATCTACAGTTCCTGTTCATATGAGCATACCAGAAATACTACATTAAGGCCCATCTTAATTAGCTTATTGTAATTTAATTTTTCTTTGAATACTCATCATCAGCTTCAGTCCCTTGTAAAGTATTGGAGCTATCACAAAATTAAAGGTATGAATCCTCAGGGGTAGACCAGAGAGTAAAAGTCATCCATAACTCAGTCAAGAACCTCCTGTTTTGCTCAAGTACTTAATCTCATTTTAATATTTATTTAGAATTTTTCTATCTTGGTAGTTAAAATGATTCAAGAAAATGGCCCAAGAAATAATAGTATGATATATGTGAACTAAAACCTCATCTAAACACATACTTACAGTGGAAGCTAGTTCATTGGCTTCCTCTTCTATAGTACTTGCTCATTAGCATCTGTTAATTTTGTACCCCTTTCCTGCTGTCTGACTCAAAGAGCTTTGATGCATAGATCCTACCTTCTCATTGTTATTCATGCTAAACTCAATGCTGCCATAAACTTAAGAAAATGAACAGCACCTCTCTTGAGTACAGTGCCCATTTGTGTTGGTATACACTGGTAGTTCAGCATAGAAACAAGGCTTTAGTGTAGTGAGTTACTGTATTTCTAGTTAAGTCTATTTTGTTTCATGGTGGTCATTAATTTCATTTATGTATGCCATCTCCAAAATAGGTTAATATGTGCTAAAGGGCAATTCCTGTTCCTTTAATTTATGCTGAGACTCTGGCAGCATCTGGGATTGTGCACTGCATGTAAAAGGCCTGTGGTAATTTTTTCTTCACCTCCTTCTCATTGCTACACAATAATTATTTTCCTGCACTACATGGTTGATGGAACCTGAATTCCTTCCTTTATAGTAATGTGTGTGCAACCTTGTTTTACCATATCTAAATTGATCCAGGAAACATATTTTTCCACCATGCATGCCTCAAGTTAGCTGCTATTACTGGAAGTTAAATTGTTGATCAGAGATGTACTGGGAGGAAGCATATCTTTCCAAAACACTCTCATGTGTACTATGGATAAGACCACATTTTCTCTTGTGTACATGGTAACAAGTCATGTCTCTGCATCCCCTTTGCTTGGGTTATCTTTTAAGCACCATAAAAATATGCCAAAGCTTTCAATGCCTTGTATGCATAATCTCTTGGTGTTGACACTTATTTTGTTCACAAACATAAATCAAAGTAATGTATTGCTCAAATGTAAAGTAATTATGGTTTAAGGGCTAAGCACTCATCACCATGCAAGTCTCATGCTGTCATTGAGTGGTCAGTTTTGAACATATCCTAATGCATGTAAACTATGTATACTCTCAGAGCCAGAATTGCTAAATTTCCATACTGCTGACATTTTGACAGACTCACATCTCACAATTAAAATGATGTAAAAAGCCATAGCTAGGTTTTAAACTAGTCTACTTCTAGATAGACCTTATAAACAGAAAAAAAAAAAAAGAGCACTGAATACTAGTGTGTGATTTTTTAACTGGAAAGAATGAATAAACTGTACTAACTCCTGATGGGGTACCAATGGTGGACCAAAGAAACAATTCTGCTCATGTCTAGGTTAGTGACCACCGCATTTGTTTGGGTGGCTTACAGGAGGTTGAATGGCCCAAAAGTAGCTGAATCAACAAAAAGCTCTCCTCTATATAGGTGATGACTCAAGAAAACTGAATCCCTGGGAAATTCTGAATGACTTCCTGGTAACTCTGTAAGTTACAACCTTCTTTTCCCCTACAATTTTTTTTGTACTGCTGGTATGTAACCTTAGGGAGAAAGTCTGTGACTGCTTTAAATTATCCCATTCAGGGGCTTTGTGAGAGGTGTTTTCTGCCTAAGTTTCATAAGCCTCTCTTCTTCTCCAGTGGGGAACATTTCAGTTCAGGTAAATTTTTACACAGTAAGTATAAATGGATTCCAAATTATTTTAGATTACTAGACAAAATTACCAGTTTTAGGACCAATATGCACTTGACAAAAGTTGTTTTAGTTTTTTGTTAACTTCCCATAATTCTGAACTATTTAAAAAGGTGCATCTGGCATTTTTAAACATGTTATTATAGAATGTATAAAAGGCAACAAAGAGATAATAGTTGAAAAGAAGCCTATTACTAGATTTAAAATATCCTAAAACAAATAATACTTTTTATATTGGGAAGACAATGCACATATATTTTGCCAATTTAATTAGTCAATGAGTCCCATTAAATATTTATTACATTGATTTTTAAATATTATTATTATTGCCATATATAATTATGAAATATGAATATTTCATTATTGCTGTGATTTTAAAATGAAGTAAATATTATTTTACAGCATATTTTGGTTATGTCAACATTAAGTTGAGAGAATAAAAATGTCTTGTGTATCCCTCACACCCCACACACACATATGCAGTTCCACTCACTATTCATAAGACACATCAACATTTGCTACAGGTGATGAAAAATCTAAGCCACATAAAATTGACTAAGTTTGGAGATTATTCTAGGATTCTCATATTTTGCCATATGATCTATAGGTTAGACTGATATATAATGGCATGCTTCTATCACTATGCTATATAGAGCAGTATCCTCAAGTAAATCACATCTATGTCCTTAGCACATCAAATAATGTCACCTTTGTGAAAGTGGATCTTCAAACCTCAATGAACCTCATCAAGAAAACCCCTCACAGCCATGCATTTTTAAAGGACTTAGATTGTTATTGACCAAATCTTGTCAATGTCATAAGGAAAACAATTAACCCATGCACTGATTTAATAAGGAATGTTCAAATTATGGTTTCTATCAGCTTATAAAATTCAGAAAACATTTTAAATTAGAGAAATGATAAGGCCTATCAAAATTCCACTACTGTTCCTTGATCTTCAGAGTACCTGGGATGAAGAGTTTGCCTTAGCCAACTAGAGCACAAATAATTCTCAGTGTCACACCTTTCTAAAACTATGGAGTGACAATGTGATTCCAAAGCCAGCTAGCAATGGGAAGTGGACTATAAATGGTATCACGGTGACACAGAGTGTTATGTTGAAAGGCCTGGAGTCACCCATGCTATTCTTCTGTCAAAGAAGTCATCTTCAAGCAAGCAGTAACATTGAAGCTGAGCTCAATACACAACATCCAGTGGAAGAAGGAAAGATTTTACATGGGGAAAAGTATGTATGGAACAGGAAAAAGAGAAGACATTGCAGAAGGCAGGATAGGAAGTTCTGACTAAAGAAACTATTGTAATTGGGAAGCTTTTGGGAAGTGAAACCTAGTGCAGTGGAAATTTCTGGAATCTATGAGGGGGACCCTAGTAATGGGGCTGAACTGGCCATCTTTTGTAGGCATGCAAGGCTCCTAGTGGTTTAATTAGGTTTCATTCAACTGAGTTGTTGGCCAAAGGCATCCCATAAACATACCTAAACAACCCATGCTGATGCTAGGACAGAGGGTCACTCTCTGAAAACAAACAGCAGGGCCCCATTGCCAAGGATAACATCCATGCATCCTTATTTAACATAGAGAAGTCAAGCCATTGCCTACATGGAGCCATCTAGAAGGTACTCTGTGGGTTACAGAAAAAGAAATGTGGACACAAACCCAGCCAGAAAACCCTCAACCCACAATGTATCCTGCTTACAAGATGTGTAGGGAAATGGTGGCCTAGAACAAAACTTGTAGGAGGAGACATTCAGTGTCTGGTTTAATGTGAGGCCCACCATCAGGAGAGGGAGCCTATAGCCAGAGACTGACTGTCCCAGAGACCTAAGGTACAGCCACACAACACTGGTTAAAAAACAAACAAACAAACAAAAACAATGATATTCTGCTATACTCATACATTGTTTTCTTATCCAGTCATCATCAGAGAGGCTTCTCTTGTCAGCGGATAGGACTCACAGACAGACATTATGGAGAGAGTCTAAACTGGAGGTCTATTTCAGGGAACCCCATTGAAAATTGGGGCAAAAGATTTTAGGAGTCAGAGAGGATGGAGGACACCAGGAGAACACAAACCACTGAATCAATTAAACATAGTTTAATGTCACAGAGATTGAAGGTGGAGGCATAGTGTCTGGAAGAATCTGCTCCAGATCCTCTGCAAATTATTTTTGTGTGCTACTGGCAGTGGGGGCAGGTGTGTCTCTGATTCTCTTGACTTCTCTTAGAACTCTTTTCCTCTTATTGCCTTGCCTTGTCCAGCCTCGATATGAGGGTTTTTACCCTTGTTTTATTGTATCTTATTTTGTCCTGTTTGGACAAACAAACGAACAAACAAGTAAATAAATAAAAACTATACTTTTAGCTTAACAAATACTTTCATATGGCATAATTACATCAATGCCTCTCTTAGGTTGTGTTAGCTTAATATTTCACATATTCCTCTCAATGCTCTGACCCAAACACTCTTGCAGCTTTCTGCCATATTATTTGTGATACGCTAAAGCTTATAGTAAGAAAGCACAGGCATGAGAGGCAGCAGGGAGGTGGGGATGGTGGCTATTGAGGCCTCCAGAATACATGCTTGTTTATGTGTTGTATCTAATTAACAAACTGACAACTTCAATGTCCTGACTTATCTGTGATCACTCTAAGTCTCCAAAGCATAATTTTGTTAAAGTATTTCCCAAACAACTTAATAAACTGAAAAACATTTTAAGCAGCTCATTGAGATGTTCTCAGTCAATGCTCTATAGTAAAAGACATCAGAAAAAATGGCAGCATTGAGAACTCAGAATTTCTATTTTCTTCTCTAAATTCTTAAGTTAATATAGTCACTTTGGTTCACTTAGAGAAGCTTTTGAGAATTGCCAGGTAACCCTGTGCAGGTGTAACCCATTCCAACACCTGAATAGTCAATTCAGGGAGAAGATGAACCAAACAAATTGGCTGCAAATGTCCAGACACCATCCAAAGCCACCCATGGTCCTGTGTAAGGAAGATTTTTTACATTTTAAGTAAGACTCAGACATAAGGGAAGGAAGTGAAACTCTACACATTGGTCCCATTTTATCTTAAGTATTTACTTAGAGAAACGATCCAGGTATCTTTTCAACTTCTCTTTTTATCTTCTATCTGAAGTTCTACAGAAACATAGACATAGGACTTATTGAATTTGAATTAAAGGTGGAAGGGCTCCAAAGTATATAATATTCTTGGAAAACTCTAAATATTTCTGGAAGCCATATATTCTTTTGTGAAATGTGTAAAGGATTTATAAATTCTGGTACTTTTGAGATGTTTCTGAGGTAAGGAGAGCTTGCTAAATGTAATATGTAGAAAATATAAAAATATTTGATGATGCTAAACTCACAACAGTTTTCTGTTGGTTTTATTCTCTGTAAATGAAATGGAAAGAGCTCAGTAGGAAACTCAGGTTGTTTGCTGCAGATCAGAGCAATCAGAAATCACCATCCCATAAGTTAAAGTTAACCTCTCCCTTGCTGCCTGGTTTTCAAAGCAACACAGGCAGGTTTGACAACAGGACTATCACTAACATCCATGGTGCCCTTAGACCTAACTGCCCAAGGATTTTATTTAATATCCATTCTTTATTGTGTACTATGGCTTTTACACGTAATATATTTTTTCTAAAGATATTTAATGAAAGGGTATTTGGATCAATGATTAACTCAGCTCTATATTTGCATAGTTTGTAAATTTACACCCTTTCTTCAAGATAGATATTTTTTCTCCAATAGTGTTATATATTTGTCTACTTTCCACTTCTTGGGAGGCACTATTCCCCAAGTGCAAGCCTCATCATCCCAAGTCTGAGCATCTGTAACTATTCACAAGATTCCTTCAAAACTGTGTCCCACAACTGTCACACATTTGAAAAGAGTAGATGAGATACAAGCAAGATCTCTCAGTGGATAAGGACACCTGACACCAACACAAATGAATTGAGTTCTATCCCTTGAATCCACATGAAGAAAGAAAATGGTAAAATCCAGCAAGAAATCCTTCAAATCCTCTGACCTCTGCTTGTGTATGCACATTTTTATTAGTTCTGGCATGTATTCAAAGACACACACACACACATACACACACACACACACTGAACAAAATACATTTAAAAAAGAAAAGAAAAATCCGGGCAGTGGTGGTGCACGCCTTTAATCCCAGCATTTGGGAGGCAGAAGCAGGTGGATTTCTGAGTTCAAGGCCAGCCTGGTCTACAGACCAGGACAGCCAGGGCTACTCAGAGAAACCCCCCACCCCCCCCCAAAAAAAACCAAAAAAACAAAAAAACAACCAAACAAAAAATGTTAAAAAAAAAAAAAAAAAAAAAAGAGGGTGATAACAATTAATGGACTTTCACTGAGATTTTAGGATTCAACCTTCTTCCTTCCATGTGTATGCAATTGAGCCCTGCCTCCACAAGCTCTCAGGAAGTGCTGGACTGGGTTCCTTCTGTGCAGCTCTATGAATGATGTCATTTATCCTAAGGTGGTGGCTTTTAACAATATGACTATTTTAAATAATATGATCAATTTTAAATAATCCCCATAAACTCAATGGATAACTAATCTAGATTCAATGTGAGGTGAGTAGATATTTGTGCATGCCATCCCAGGAAAACCTCATCAGTAGACACTGAAATCATTAATGATGTGGACTGTCTTATCCTAAAGTTAACACAGTGGCTACCTAGGGGAGCCAGCAACAATAGAATAATAATTAATTATGAAACCAACAACGCATATACCACATCCCCAAAGTGTATGCTAAGGACATAATTTTGCAGTGTGTTGTGATAAAATAGACTTCAGAAACCAAGTTAACTATAACACCCCAATAGTTCTGCTGAGTACTGAACAGCCCTGGCCTGAGTCTGGAGTGGCATCTCCAGACCCTGACAAAGAAAACACTATGTGCTGGACCTCAGTGTATATTCATACCTGCTTGGTAAGGCATCCAGAAACAGCTCTAGACATTATAAGGAACTGATTCTTTCTACTTTATCCATATAACCTGGAGTATAAATTCTCTAATTCTAACAGAGGCACCAGGGAAGATACTTTTTATATACTATTTATGTGGTTCATCTCTTGTATAGTGAAGTAGAAAGGATGGAGACATTCTGCTAGGGACTATGCCTTCCTTCAGTCTTAGTCAGCTGGAGCAGGTTATATGGTGTCCTCAAATTCTTTTCAATTGTTTCTAGAATTACATCTAGAGGGAATATTTTCAGGTTCACTCGTGGTAATTTTTTTTAGGAGCTTCGATAACTTACCACAAGTGTGAAAGTTAAAACTCTTCAACTATAATTTTCATGACCTATGGTCAGCATATCTCTATGTAAGAGAACCTGTTTCCTTTGCATGTGTAACACTTGAAGGCTTTCTGCATTCCTTCTCCCATTGTTCCTGCTATTCCTTTTGATCTCATGCTTTTGTCTTCACATCTCCTTCCTCCTGTGATATTTTTCATCTTCTATGTCAGGACGACACAAACTGCATTCAGAACCACCTGAAGATTAATTGTGATTCTCTGGCATTCCAAGATTTTTAATCACATTTTCACAGTCATTTTGGCCACTTAATATCCAAAGGTGCCATGGATCAGAAGGTAGCTGTATTTAATAGGACTTCAGATTATGATATCATTGTTTCATGAGTGAATCAAATTAAGTAGTCTCTACCAACACAGAGGTAAATGCTCAGTTTCTCTAGGGTAGTGCTGTAAAAACTACTTCCCAAGAAATGGAACTAGCCATTATCTGTTATCTGCACTTACTCTTTAACTAAGCATTAAGAGAGAGTTCAGTGTTGTGGATACAGTGCACAACTGCAGCCAGATATCCAAGCTGGACATTCAGGAACAGAGAAAATACTTCTTTCTGCCCCAGATCTTCTGTCTGGACTTCTTCCATCTCATTGTTGCTCTTAACTAATCCACAAACACCCTCCTTCCTCATTCACCCACATTCTCTGCAAACAATGTTTCCTTGCAGCCCCAGTGCCACATTTAAAAAAGATTCTTTCTTCTCTAGCCTCAGAAATCTATCCTATGTATGTGATTATAAACACTTTTACAGCTTTTTTTAATTAAAAATTTCCCATGAAGCTATGAGTATTAATTACATGCTTCTAATCACAGAGAACAATGTATTTGACAGAAATATGTCTAGCACTATTTGTGCCATTTTGCTAAGGGCTCTTTATCCCCAGTCTTCCAGACCCATTGTCTTGGCTTTCTCTCTTATAATGAACTTCTTTCATGTGCACATATTTTGTTGTTGCAAACTTTTCCCCAACAATCTTAAAGACAAAAGTCCTCATCTCTTACAAATTCATCCTTGAAAATATTTCCTGTTCAAAGCCAACATTCTCACTTATTCCATAAACATGAAAAGAATTTTGCTGACAGCAGATTTCTCCAACCAGCCATCAGTTCATTCAGTAATAACAGATATCACTTATGGAGGGTTTTCCCTGTGACATGAAGTGAGCTAGCATCACATTCCCGTTATCCGATTTAGCAGATGTCAATCAAGAGAGAATTCTGTGGCAGTTTGATGATAGGCCTTGTCATGGATGCTGGGATGACAGTAGCTTCTTTTCTGATTTAAGAACTGTGTTATTAGGCATATTCAAATAAAACTCTGAGGTTTGGGGATGCAGAAAAGGAGAGAGCAGATTTTATCTGAGGGGTTATATCAAGTTTTGTAGGTGAAGATAATGGCATTTGAGAGGTAATTTAAAGGGACTGAAGATTCAAAGGAATCTCTATATACCATGAAGATACATGTACAAGTGTGTGGAATAGTGATCAGTAGTAAACCTATTTGTCATATGTGCCTGGATTGTGTTGCCAATTTGCTGAAAGCCAGTAAATATAGCAAATATACACAATTATGCACAATACCATAATTAGAAAGAATATGCCTTAAACTATTTCTGTGTATCTTCACATGGTTACTATTACTCTTATAGTGTGTAGCAAGTATAATATGAGACAACTAAAGCAGAATACCCAGCTCATCAGACCCAAATGGATACTTCTGGAGTTTTGCTTATGCTTTAAGACACCTTCCCTTTTAAACTACTCCTTAATTATTTTTTCCTTTCCATTTTACTTGCCTAGAATATCAGTGATAATTTGTAAGCCCCACTCTTTTGTTTTTTGCGTAGTTAAAAGGTCTGTAAATATATTGTTCTTATTTGACACGTGAAAGATTTCAATTTCCTACAGAGTACCACCTAGGTCAGCATTATCTTTTTCACTTTAAACAGACCGTATAAGGCCTGTTGTATATTAAAACAATTACAGTTGGAGTATTTTCAGAATCAGAGAACCAGGAAATAGTAGTCAAAACTAATTTTATGGCAACTTGGGTTCAGAAGAAGAAACAAGTCGATAGCCTGTCCAAACACACTTCGATTTATTACTTCAGTCTCTTTGAAAGTGCATCCCACACATTTCCATGTATATTTTTGCCTAGAAAAAGGCTTTAGAGCATGTCTCTTTTATATATTCAAAAGGTCACAGACTAATGGGCTTAGTGTCTATGAAGAGAAAACAAAGCAGCTCCATCCTAAGAGTACTCCATAGCTGTGCTTTGCTCTGCTCTCCTTGGGTCCTCACCTTGAAAAACTGAGACTTGAGAAACAATGATGCCCTCACTACTCTTCTAAATAAAACTCTAGGAGTAAACATAATGGGTTAGATCTTCCTACATTGATTAACATCATCACAGTCCTGAGCCGACATATCCAGACTAACCTGATCTACTTATAAAGACTGTTCCCAGGTGATTCTAGATTATATCAAGTGGACAGTTATAACAAAGCAGCACAACTCAAATGCATGCAGTAAACACACAAAACCACACACACACACACACACACACACACTCACACACACACAAAACCACACACATAAAAACCACACACATACAAAACCACACACATAAAATCACACACATACATGTTTTACTTCAATGCATTTTGTATCTCCAATTTTATAAAGTAGTTTCTAAGTACTTAATATAATCCATAGTTCCAACTCTATGCATAATCATGATCTAAACAGCCAGGAAAATGGCTCATGATATTTGGAACGTTATCAACAAGGGATGGCTACATGTTCCTATTATACCATCATTGGGAATTATGACACTCACACATATGCAGTAAACACACATTCACATACACACACATGCACAGTCATATATGCATGTACACACACAATAATGATAATGATAATAATTGAGATTTTGTTTTAACATGTTTGCAGAATTCTGCCTTCTTAAGGTTCTCTCTGTGTGGTTAAAGCCTCCTATACTCAAGTACTCTGCTTCTCAAGCCTCATGTGATTCACATGTCATGAGCTATCTTCCTGGTTTATCACCAACTAATTTTCTTCTTCCATTGACCAAGTTTCATATGCTGATACTTAAAATTATGTTGTCTATGAGTCTTTTGTGAGGAAAAACCTGAATCAAAACATGAACATCATAGAGAAATGGCTGGTCAGTTGGAAAACCATCATTAAATATTCATTTTATGTGCTTAATATATTTCTGAATATATATTTAAGCTCTCTCTTGGAGATTTTATAAAGTTCAGAACTAATTTCTCTTTTTAGAAAATACATGGAATTTCAATTGCTAAATGTTCACAAGACATATTATCTCAGATTATACATACACTTCTTATTCTTTGAGTTAATGATATCAAGGCTTTATTAAGTTTTATAAGGAAGTTGGTATAAAATGTTCCTCTTTGTAGTTTATGAAATCATACAGTTCTTTCACTATAAAAAGACAGTGTTTGATTTAGAATCTACCTAATGACTTCTATCTCCTCTCTTATTAGCTAAAGCACCCACTGGGAACCAGGTATGTTGATCTCAGCTTCATATGAGGGCGATGTGGGAAGGCCCATTGGATCTCACAATTTCACACCTTGCTAAAAATTCAGCTAGTCCACAGTAAGAATGCAAAGTATAAACTAAAATCAGTGCAAATGTATGTATTCTAAACTCATTGTTTTCCTTTTTATAAGATATCCAAAGTTTTGGAAAACCAGTTAATGTATGCCTTCTTGGAGAAACCAAATTATATCTTGTTCCTTAAGCAAATTAGCAAACTTTAAATGCTTAATAATACTGTTTATTCATTTTCCATGTGTGTGTGTGTGTGTGTGTGTGTGTGTGTGTGTATGTGTGTGTGTGAGAGTGTACCTATTTTGCAGCAGAAATATGGAAGTCAGAATGTGGAAGTAAGTTCTCTCATACCTTATGAGTCCTAGGAATTGAACTTAGTTTGGAAGGTTTGATGGCAAGGGTCTTTACCCATTAAGGTCTCGTACTAGCTTATTTTATATTAAGGTAAAATGAAAGTTATGTACATAGTATTTTCCCTACAAGTAACCTACATGATGGTCTTTATACCCAATAAAATCAACCATGTGTGATTCCATGGAAGACCACTGGAAATTCGTGGCAATGGGCAGACCTCTGAAAATAATACTCAGTTTCTTTTCATTCCTAGGTTTTAGGAAGGTAACAGCAACATTGCAACTTTATGGTAGAAGAAAGTCTGAATAATAGGAAATCGCTTAGTTCACATTAGTCTCTGAATCCACATCCAGGAATGCTCTATGTTCCTTCTGACCCAAGTCTTTCTGAGTGATCTAATCTATATATTTACATACCCATCATAAACATGAATGGTGTTATTTCTGCTGAATGACCATTTGGAGAACTCAGCTAAGTTTCAACAACTGCTCTTTGCTTTTTGCTCCTCAACCAACTTTGTCTTCTAGCAGCTTCAGTAAGCTACTAGTCAATCTAGTCCTCTTTCACCAAATACCAAGTATTGATTGAGACTGGTGAATGCAGCCTTTCATGTGTTAAGTATTTGTACTGGCTAGTTTTGCGTGTCAACTTGACACCAGCTGGAATTATCACAGAGAAAGGAGTTTCAGTTGAGAAAATGCCTCCATGAGATCCAGCGGTAAGGCATTTTCTCAATTAGTGATATGGGGGGAGGGCCCCCTTGTGAGTGGTACCATCTGTGGACTGGCAGTCTTGGGCTCTATAAGAAAGCCAGCTGAGCAAGCCAGGAGAAGCAAACAAGCCAGTGAGAATAATTCCTCCATGGCCTCTGCATCAGCTCCTGCTCCTTGACCTGCTTGAGTTCCAGTCCTGAATTCCTTTTGTGATGAACAGCAGCATAGAAGTGTAAGCTCAATAAACCCTTTCATCCCCAACTTGCTTCTTGGTTATGATGTTTGTGCAGGAATAGAAACCCTGACTAAGATGGTATTATAAACCTTGAGATGGTTAGATTTCAGTTTTGCTGAAGTTTAAATGCCTTGTGCCTGTGCCATGAACATATGTTGTAGGCAAGTAGCCTACATCTGGAGGACAGAATTATACAACACAAAGAATTTAACTTCATTATACCACAAATTTAGTCACAAGATACAATCACTTTAAAAAATCACATATTCAGGTTGAGAAGATTGCTCTGTGGGTAAAGTGCTTGCTACATAAGCAATGAGAACCTATGCTTGAATCCCCAGAAGCCACCTAAGGTTAAGTGCTATAATAATACTGTTTGAAATAACAGCTATCCTATGATGAGATGGAAGGAGAGGACAGTATACTCTCTGGAAGAGTATGAGCCAGTGAGTCTGGGCAGAGCAACCATCAGTCCAACATCCCATCTCAAACTAGTTGGAAGCCAAGAACCAATTTATTACTATTACTTTCTGGTTTCTATATGTCAGCATAACATGGTAAACCTTCACACATACACAATACATGCTCTCTCTCTCTCTCTCCCTCTCTCTCTCTCATACACACACACACAGAATCATCTGGTAATAAAATCCTTTATCAAATTTAACATTAAATACTGAAAAGGCACTAATAAAACATATGTCACACTTATAAATAACTGTGTCTCCAATGCCCTTAATTCTTTTCCTTTAATGTTTGACAAGTGTTTGGATTGATTGTCTTTATGCAGGACCAAGACATCTCATGAACTCCATCAGTTGAAGGCATATTTGCTAAGCACACTTTCAACACTGTGCTCAATGTGAGGAAGACATTGTTCTCTTATTTGTGTGGGCTGTCTGAAGAGAGTTGGAGTTACAAGTCTTTTCACATTTAACCTGCTTGTCTTAGGTTGCCAAACTCAGCTCCCAAACTCTCAAATTGAGGTCTCTTCTCCTTTTATTCTTTTGTGTTTTAAAAATAATTCTGTCAGCTGAAATATACTCCAGGCCTTATCTTTACAGAAGATGTTGGAACAAAAGCACAGGGAATAATTTTCCCTATGTTTGCTTCCCCCCCCTTCTGAACGTGTGAAAAAAAAAAAAAAAACCCTTGTCTTTATGAAATAGTTATTTAAAAAGGAGAAAAAATGTAGCAGTTGGCCAGAAACATGTCAACAATTTTTTCTTGAAAACATTTCAGGGTAAAAATAAAAATACCAGTTCTTTCTAATTTTCAGAAAGCAGTGCACTCTATCTGAGAGGTAGACACCTTGGGTTTTCAGTACAAAATTCCCCTGGAGGTACAAGAGGCAATTTCAATTCCCTCTTCTTCATTATATCTTCTGAGTTTGCCTTCGAGTATTAAAATTGTAATCACGATCTACACAAAGAATGTCAGTTGTGGGGCATCCAAGGCAAAGGAAGGTGAGTTCTAGAATTTGTCTTGGAGAAATACACTACTAACCTTAAGATAGTGAGAATAGCAGCCACCCTGGTGAGTGATTGTATTGTGGTGTAGGAGAACAAATGAGGCATGCATAATTTCTCAAATCTTGTGCTGGGAAAGAACTGACACTCAGGAGACAGAGGGAAGCAGGAAGAGACAGAAGACTTGGAGTGCATGAGGTCAGGTTAGAGCAGCCTGAGAGCTGTGTCTGTCAGTGAAAGGTAAGGACTTGACAAGGGTGTAAGTAGCAATTTTCATAGAGGGAAGCCGAGTGAGGTGTACATCTGATAAGCACAATTATATCACACCGAACACATGAGAGAACAAAGACTGAGGACACCTGGGCGGAAAAGAGGAGAATCAAACTCAGGCCAGACTGATAAGGCAGGAGAACAGACATAAAAACGAGATAAAACACTAGTGTCTGAAAACAAAAGAGATTTATGCATCATGGTGAAAACGTGGATATTTGGGGAATTTAGCTAGGAAACTATCTACAAAATCATGAGATAAGTTTTGTAAAAAATATTTGTGATCTGTCCCTACTGTATCCCATATATTGATCCTTTGTTCTACAGTGAGTAATACAAATCCCTTTTGTCTTAACAGCAAATAGCTAAGGATGAAGAAATCAAGGATACAATGCCTGTGAGATAATTACAGCTTGAAACCTAGGGTGAGGTCTTTATTCTACTATTTTTATTAAGTTTTATTTTTTGATATTTTCCTACATGCATAAAATGCTTTCAGCTTACCCTCTCTTGTCTCTCATCTATATAAACCCCTCTCCCCTCCCAAAAAGTCCCATTTCATATTCATAGCTGTCTGTCTTGTAATAAGACAGAAAATGTGATATGTGCATGTCCTTCAACTAATGAATGAAAAATAAAAGCATAGAACAAATGCACAATAAAATTTTATTCTAAGTTTTAATGAAGTAGGACTTGGCTTGGGCTGTCCTGGTGAGAGAAATCAAGGGGACTGTTTCTGTTGTTCGTGCTTTGTCATTTTGTGTTTGGGTGTTATTTTATTTTTGAAAAATAAATTGAGATGTATTTGGATGTAAATACTTGGAAGGGAAGAAACAAATGAAAGCCAATGATTTAAAAAAAAATTTCTCAGTAATGTTTCAGCAGCATAAGTAAAATAGATCCAATGGGAAGAGGACTTTCTAATATTAGGGATAAATAATACTCATACTCACTTTTTTAACTATAAAAGTTGTAAAATATTCTTTCACAAAGCTTTTGTTTATATTTTTCCATTTTTTTTCTCTTGAAATTGTTCTATCACAATTCACTGAGGCATGGAACTTTGATATCTTTTGCAATTCTTTTTTCCAATTATTTCAGTGAGCTCATTGTACTAGGACAGGAAGATAGAATCTACGGAGGTGTCTGTGTGGGAGGGTGAGCACATCTGAGAATATATTTCCACATTATTGTGAGAAGTAGAACCTACTTTCAAGTTAAACATTGATGGGAAACTTATTGAATAGTATTTGCAATTTAAAATAAGTTGACATTAGATAACACCAGTATAGTTCATAAGAAATAAAAAGCATCCCAGTTATAAATCACAATAACTTTATAGCAATCCCTGTTCTTCTCAACTACCTGCACAAACCTGTGTGAGAACTTTTCTGAGAATCTTGCTTTTTTCGTTTTTGAGATGAGGAAGCTTAGCTATTCTACTTTTTAAATATCGTTTTATTTTTCCCCAGTGGTAGAGATCAGTCCTATTGCCTTGCACATGCTAGGCAAAGACTCTCCAATTCAGCCATGTCCCCAGCTGTAACTTCCTATTTTTTATTGATGTTTTGATTGTGGATAAAAAGGATTTGCAAAGGAATAATCAGTTTTCTCTCCTCTGTAAAACTGAAGTGTTTCACGGAATGTTTTCCATCTCAGTGACTTCTTTGGAAAAATAAATTACTCTATGTCATACAGATATCTTGAAGGTCAGCTTTCTTTCTTTGTCAGAAGCTACATATGAGCTGTAGAGCCAAAGGAGAGGGAAGGCACCCATTAAGAGACTCTATCTCTAGGGAGGTAAAAGAAGTAAAGAAAAAAATCAATCAGTATAATGCAAACGTGTGTGTACCTGCTTGGAGGAGATAAGCATGGCCCTTTTGTGATTAACAAAAAGGATATATTGACACTTGGGAGGTCATAAAATTGTATATGCTGTGAGTTTGAGGCCAGCTTGGGCTATACTAGTAAAACACAGGGCAGTCTCGACTACCATGTGAAACTAACTGCCATCACCCCCATGTGTGTGTGTGTGTGTGTGTGTGTGTGTGTGTGTGTGTGTGTGTGTGAGAGAGAGAGAGAGAGAGAGAGAGAGAGACAGAGAGACAGAGAGACAGAGAGAGAGAGACAGAGAGAGAGACAGAGAGAGAGACTAATTTAAAAATATTTACTGTCTATAAAAGAATCATCAATATACCTCCAATTGTTTCTTACTCCTTTGGATCTGAAATGAATGTAAATCAAACCAATCATTAACCCCAATTCCTAGACAATTCCCATTCTGTAGTTCCCGAAGCATATGGGTCCTTGGCGATTTATAGAAACTGGGCAACTTCAGGTTTAAGGTCTCTTGCCTGCTCTAATCATCTCTTGTACTTCTTGTAGTTCAGAATTGGAAGCTAGACTGCTTTCCAACATTGCTAAGAGACAGAACAAAAAAAAATCTTTATAATTTAATTTGAAACTCAATACTCTATCCATTATAAACTTTTCTATATGCAACATCTGTATGGATCATGAATAGATGTATTAAAGTTAGCTGTCATTAAATGCTTATTGCATTGGGTAGGCCTCCTTGGGTATTTTCACTTTTACATAGTGGGTTACAGTCTTCTACCTTAGTCCCTATCCATGTTCCTAATTCTCTGCTTGACAATACTTTAATTTGTTTAAAATAGCTATTTTATGTAGTCATCCTTAAGTACTTAATTTCATAATCATGCTTTCCAAATTCTAAGTGGCTGGCAATTCCTTTCCCAAAGCAAAGAAAGCCTCTTCCCAGAAGCATCTCGAGTACAGAATACTAATATACAGGTCTGAGGAGGAAGCTCATTGGAAGAGAGTTAGCCTGGTATTTGTGAGTCTCTATGTTCACACCCAGCATTGCAAACTCAACTAAATAATAATTACTACTATTTATGCACAGAGCTATGTGCCTCCTCCTCCCTCTGCTCTGTGTGTGTGTGTGCTCATTTGTGTGTGTGTTTGTGTGTGAGAGAGAGTGTTTATGTGTGTGCATGTATATGGGTATGTGTGTGTACATGTAAGTATGTATGTGTGTGTGTGCACATGTGACAATTCATATTGCACCACATTTCAGTTCAACTGGTCATTCTATTAATAAAATACACACAACTATTACTGGATGTCATGATGAGTTGGCAGTTTTATTTTAAAGTAATGTTTCTTCCAATTTAAATGACAAATAGCAAACCCAGCTGGTGTCCTGAAGAAGCCAGGAGCACTGTGACCATGTTCTCAAGCTTCAGGTTTCCATACACATTTAACCTGCTTGGGGGAAAAGCAGTGGTCAGTGGTGCCAGGTAAGAAGTGATGAAGCTCCCACAGGGCTGTCTTCAGCCTCAATTTGTGTGTTGCTGTGAAGAAGAAACCAGGCTGATTCTTGCTTCCTGACTCTGTATGGGCACAACCATTCAAACTTGTGGTAAATGAACAAACAAACAACAACAACAACAACAACAACAAGTGAGGACATCGGGTTGACTAAAAGTTTAAAATAGCACACAGTGCCTCAGAGATAGATTTTATTAAAAAAAAAAAAAAAAAAAAAATCCTCCTAAGAGATCTCCGAACCATGATCTTCATTCTCCTTTCTATCTACCTGATTTCCCTTTTTTAGTCTAAATCAATTAAGGAGCTTGACACTAAAAACAAAAGTGGGACACATACTCTTTATTTTCTTCTTTTTAAAATTGTTATTCTTTAATCTTTTTTTTACAGTCCAGTCGTTATCCGCTCTCTGACTGTTCCTCATCCCGTTCCTTCTCCATCTCCAAGAAGATGTCCCACCCTACCCCCACTCCACCATACCTCCCACTGTCTGGGGCCTCAAGTTTTCCAGGGTTAGCTGTGTCTTCTCTCACTGAGGCCAGACAGGGCAGTCCTCTGCTGTTGTGTCCGGGGCCTCAGACCAGCTCATGTATGCTGCTTGGTTGGTGGCTCCGTGTCTGAGAGATCTCAGAGGTCCAGGTTAGTTGAGACTGCTGGTCTTTCTATGCGGTTGCCCTCCTCCTCAGCTTCTGTGGAACATGAAGAAGGTAGGATGTTTGTTCTTAAAACTGTGTCTCACGTTACACTAAGTAGATATTCCTCATTATGTTATTGTATATAATTTTTAGAGTCTAGAACAGCATTGCCAAGAAATATTTTTGTGTATTTGGCAGACTTTCATTCAAGGGAACATCCTAAGCTGAAAATTGTGGTGAGAAGAGTGGGACTCCCAGTATTCAGCTGTTTTGTAAATTTCAGAATGCCTGCATTAATGAACTGGTCACAAAAGAACCTAGGTCTGATTCCCAAAGTCCTGGGCTCTGTATGTAAACTTTAGCTGGTATTTGTTAAAATTCACCTCAATGGCTTTGCTGTTTTCATTAAACTGCTCCCATTATTTTGAGGTCCCACCTTCTCTCTTCCACAGCCCCTATTTCGACAGCAGAAGGGAGCACTGAAACCTGAGGCAAAGCATGGAAGAAGGGCTTGCCATTTACTCCACTGTAAAACCAGCAGTGTTTCCTGTTTCTTCATTTATTTGAATGCTGAAAAAGCAAGTGAGCATGTTTTTGCAAGTTTGACAGAGATGCTCATCTACAGCATGGCTGTTGAAACATCATTTACTGTGACGTCTTATGTAAAGCACAAAAGAAGTGATAAGGTTTTAGTTTATGACACATTTTGGTTCTTTTAAGTGATTAGACCCAAATTTTGCAACCAGTGTTTGAGGGCTGGGGAGATAGCTCAGCCATAGAATGTTCTGGACCTGAGTTCAATTCCCAAAACTTATGTGAAAATTTGGGCGGATGTGGGAGCTTGTATTAATGACACCTGTGTAGGGGAGAGGAGTAGATCCCTGAGACTCTAGCCAGTCAACCATTTAGTGAGCTCCAGGTGAGTGGAATGACCCTGGCTTACAAAATAAGATGAATGGTCCTTGAGGAACAACACTTAAAGTTAACCTTTATCCTCCACACGTGCATCCACACGAAGGAGCACACCCCCTGGCACACTCATACATAAAATACAGTAATTGACCGCCTCCTTTGGCACATGAAGCAATCCCGGTTCTTTCTAAAAAGTGTATTAAAGAGTTCACACTGGATAAAGTTATACTTGGCGCTGATTGAATGAAAGACTAAAAAGAAGACTAATAAACTTCATTATAGCTGAAAGAACTGAAAGTCTGCAGACTGTTTTGGAGTCTCTTAGACTACTTGAGAAGGCCCTTCTGGAAGGCTTCCAGACTTGGGACTGTTGAAACTCTCCTGGAGACTCACCACACGTATCTTCCTTGTTATCAGTTGTGATTCATTCAGAGCAGAACAATGGCATTTTTGGGTTTCATCACATGACGAAAGAACAACATTGGCACATTAAAAAAAAAAAAAAAAAAAAAAAATCTGGGACGCAGTGCCAGAGCCCCGAGGGAAAGCTAGCCTGCGTGGACTGTGAAATTCCCTCTGCCACGAGGGGGAGCTCTCGTCCAATTGTTTTTCACAGAAGCTCCTCAATATGTTTGAAAGCCATCCTGGGATTCAAGGAAGCAGCAGCCTTCTGAAGAACTCAGGAAAGCTGGTTTGCTGATTTGTGTGTGTGGCTGGGTGTGTCGCCGGCCTCATGCTATTTTTAAGGTGATGAGAGACTGAGCAAAAAATAGTAAAATTTGAGTAGGAATGATATTGTCAACAAAAGAAAGGGTAATATTTTGATGGTTTCCTGGGATTTACTGGTTTACAAAGCTTCCTGAATCTCAAATTTGAGTACAAGGCAGACAAAGGAAGGGAGGTACATATGGCATTGAACCTCTCCATAGATAAGGCTCTCTGGACAGCTTGTACTCAGTTTTAATCTTTCAATCCACTCCATTGCTTGTAGCTTTAAAGAGTTTCCAACTCAAGGTCTGCACAAATGTCAGAATCCAGTTTTTACAGTTTCGAATGTTGTTTTAGTTATGAGTGTTAACATGATCTAAAAGAAAACCAGTATTTTCAAAACACCAACTACATATTTTGATTTTCTTCACTCTTATAGTTCAGATTATAGATGGATCCACAGTCATCTGCATTGGGCTGGAGTCAATATCCAAAGTAATGAATGGGTTTTTCTTTCCAGAAGTCACCCTGTGTTTGGGAGCATGACGAGCCTGGGAGAGAGTACATAGGTTTCAGTGGGGTGTAGGTGGGACAATTTATGAGTCCTCAACCTATCTTATTTGCTTCACCCATGAATACAAAGGTTCTTCAATGATGAGCCATGATTAGTAAACAGCCAAAAAGGAGTAGGTAAGGCTGGAGCCAAAAATGAATAAAATAATCAGAGAAAATGTACTCCAATATATAGAATAATGTATGAGAGTTGTCCCTTCATGGACCTAGTTCCTTTCTCATATTCTAACTCAGTTTTAGCATATAGAAATAGCGAGATTCTGTAAAAGGAATGAAAAGGGAAGGGAGATGAAGGGTCTGATTTAATGTATCTCACTGTCATGCTCATTCCAACAGTGGGGCCTCTCAAAATAACCTCTCACAGGGACCCATAAAGAGTATAAAGAAAATATTAGAAAAGTAATGAGGAAGGAGAAAACTAGACATTTTGGGGCACCCTCCTGGCTCATCTGGACTACGGCTAGAAGCTGATTAAACTGCAGCCGCTTTTGGGGAATATCATTAAAAATCCACAAGTATATGAAAGATGATGTTATCTAAATCCAAGTTATTTTAGAAGACTTAGACTTCAAGATGCTGTATGAAAGAAGAGAATGGAGATTTTGAGAATGTGCCAAGAGAAACTGAATTGCATCAAGAAAGACAAGAATCTGAATGTAGTTCCTTGAAGTATTTTTTGTGCACTAAAAGTACCAAGGACAACCTGTTAGAGTTTTATTCATTTATTCATGTACTCTCTTTATTACTTTACCCTAAACTATTAGCAAGGCAAGACAGAAATTATGTATATTGTATTAGTGTCAAAGGAGGAAAGAAAATAAGATTTTGTTTTACAGAAGACTAGAGCAACAGAGTAGGCAGGGGAAATTAAAATGGATTGAACTTGAAAATATCATCCTGAGTGAGGTAACTCAGTCACAAAAGAGTGAACATGGTATGTACTCACTGATAAGTGGATATTAGCCCAAAAGTTTGGAATACCCAAGTTTCACTTTACAGTAACCCCTGGACTGAGAGTGAGGTCCCAGATGGAGGAGTTGGAGAAAGGACTGAAGGAGCTGAGGGAGTCTGCAGCCCTGTGGAGGGGAGCAACAGTGTCAACTGGCCTGAATCACCCCCCCCCCCCATTTTCCTGGAGGCTGGACCACCAACCAAAGAATACACATCGAAGGACCCATGGTTCAGACCACATATGTGGCAGAGGAGGGCCTTGTTGGCTATCAGGGGCAGGGGAGGCCCCAGTAAAGGAGAATGTCAAGGTGGGAATATGGGAGTGGGTGGTGGAATTCCCACATAAAGGGGGGTAGGGGAAGGGGATAGGTGGTTTCCAAAGAGGAGATCTAGAAAGGGGGAAACATTGGAAATTTAAATAAAGTATCAACAAAATAAAAAATAAAAAAAATTTTAAAAAAAGGAATGTGTAAGGGGTAAGGTAACTGATGCTTGGATGAAGCTCTAACACTCTGTTGTATGTAAAACTCTATAGATAACATTAATATCTGGATAATGGACAGGGATGAAGTTAAAATACCAAGAAGGTACCCCTGAGATAGAGTTCTTGAGTAAGCAAAGCCAGATCAAGGTGCTACACATGGAAGAATACATAGAGCTCTGGTGAACACTCTCTAGCTGAACCTTGAACACAACCTCCTGAGACCTGAGGCCAACTAAGCAAGCAGAGACTTCTGACTCATGGGATTACAATCTATGGTGTGCAGGTTGCTTTAGCATATTAGTGGAAAATTTGTTTCATAATAGAAAGAAAATATGCTGTTGTTACAGAAACTTAAGAACAAAGCAGAAGAAAGAGAATGGTTCCAGACATCTGGGAAACTGGAAAAGCAACTGAGTCTTCCAGGAAAGAACTCACAGTTTCTCTTTCAATTCTTTATATGCCCACAGTTCATTCCACAGGTCCTCTGAATACTCAAATCATCATTATGAGCCTCCAGGAACACATTGTGTTAGCATGAGCTACAGCCCACAATGGAAGGGCAGCGATCACCCATAAATTTACATTTTGTAGTTTTCTTTTATTAGATTCTCTCTTGGTTATATATTCCAATTTAGAAAGGGCACCTGAGTTCTTGTGAAATTTTCCTAAAATTATATATTCTGGCTTCCAAATTCTTAAGTTGTAGAAGACAAATTGCTAGCAGATTGGAAATTCCCTTTAGTATGTATGTGTGTTTGTGTCTCTCACATAACTTTCCTTTTAATTTGCTAACATTTCTGCTTTTTATTGAATCATAAGAAGAGCTGCGAGTGATTCAGATATCTGAGGATTAACAAATCATTTTCTACTGCTTCTTCCATTTTGAGAAATTTTTAGGGTAATAACTACACTGTACTTTCCAAATAATACCTAATAATCCATGCCCCACCTCTATGAAGTAAATAAATAATTCCATTATTAGATAATGGAAACAAAGTAGGGTGTTCCTCAGGAAAAATAAAATAGAACCAAACTTATGTCACATCTTCATTCTGTGCTGTTTTGTTGCATGGTCTGCCAAATGCTGCCTGGGCATTCCTGACACTCTCAAGACTGAAACCAAAATAACTTAGGAATCCACATACATCAGGCAGGCTGCACTCCCTTTGTCTACTAGACACCATTTCTTACCCTATTTGATTTTCCCTAGGTTCTAACTAGGACCTGTGTTACCATGGAGCAAAATTAAAGGAGACCTCCCTGTTTTATTGTCAGTGTTCTATGCATGCTGGCAGAGACTCTGAAGCACAAGCATTTCTGTGAGCAGCAGGTTCCTAACTTAAAAATTACTCCAAGAAGAAGATGAAGTAGGTCGCCCTGTGTGAGCTCCTTGCCTGCCGAGTACATTAGATTCCTGTTTACTTCTGATTTAAAAATATCCTGAACAGATCAACTAACACTGCAAATAAATACCTAATAATTGAGCCAGGCAGTGGTGGCACACACCTTTAATCCCAGCACTTGGGAGGCAGAGGCAGGTGGATTTCTGAGTTAGAGGCCAGCCTGGTCTACAGAGTGAGTTCTAGGACAGCCAGGTCTACACAGAGAAACCCTGTCTCAAAAAAAAAAAAAAAAAAAAAAACCAGAAAAAAAAAAAAAAAACCCAACATAATAATTGGGAAAATGCAACCAAAAACGTGTTCATTTCTAAAACAAGAGGTAAATTAAGCAACACTGTAGTTCTAATAGTAATTTTTTCCAGTTATTATTAATGTGAAAAACACTAATTTTAAAAAATCAGATGTATAAATCAGTTTTATTAATAATTCTTTAGACAAATAAGGTATATCAAGACTTCATTCACTTTTTAATTTTTAGTACATACACACACACACATATATAGTATATATTTATATATATACATATATATATATTTAAATACCACCATTCCTAAATTTTTTAAGTCACTATGAACATATTTAAGACTACATTAATGGGTATACTATTATTTCTCTACCTTTAGTTTAATCACACTGATCTCTGAGTCTTATGAGTATTTAATTCCCCATATCAGGCAATTAGATTTTTCTCTCCACAAAAGAACCCAGAACACAAAATGAACAAACACAAAACTCTCAGGAATCTTATATCTGTAACAGCCATGTTTCTAGGGATGTTAGCTGGTAAAGGATGTGGTAGGGGTCTGTGAAAGTTTTACCATCACATTTGGTAAAATCTAGCTTATTTTGTTGATTTTGTTGGGCTGATGTTCTATTAAGAGAGGTAATGCATCACTGGAAGCTTAACATCTTTAAATATTCAGAGCTTCTCTGTTCTAAGTATCATATTAATAAGATCCTTAGAATCATATGGAAAATTCCACCAAAATTTTACCTATTGGGTGCATATTTTAAATTGAAATTAGTACATTTTATTATTAAAACTTTAGGTAGGCGGTAGGTATAATTTCCTCCAAAGCCTAACTGACTCCCACTGAGCAGCTTCTGCCTTAAAAGAAGCAGAAGCGTGACTCAACCTGTGGATGAACTGTTCTTTTCCATTTATCATCAAGTTTGGATATGGGTGATTTTTATTTGGGTGAAGTTCAATAAACAAGTGGCAGAAAGTTTGTTTTCTTAAAACGTTTTTGTATCATGTCCTGACCCATATAATATACCTAGAATTTCAGTTTCAATCAAATTCTAGAATCATTGTAATTATAATTGCTTGTTCTCATCTTTGTTTTCACAGGGACAAACTGCTGATATGTTTAGGACTTTATAATAAGGAATCAGCATAGAACTATTAAATAATTAAAAATGTAGTAATGCATTCCTACTGGAGATATGCAGAATTCACCTGCTTTTATATGTAATGAGAACCATTCACTCTTTTAACAGCCCTTCACAGTACTTCCATGATTTGGGGGACATCATAAGACAAACTCCCATCCTTTAAGTTTTAGCCCTTAAAAATGAACTTCTAACAACAAAACATAGTGTCTTTCTTTAGTAGCTATTTGTCCTCTGTAGTTTTAGTCTCTTCTTTATTTTCAAATTATAGGGATGCATATCCCTTTTTTATCTGACATTGACCACTTTCTCCATGTTTTACTTCAGTTTCTCTGTAGAGAGAACACATAGATTAGATTCATGTCTGCCCATGATCTTATCCCTAGCATTGCTTATCTCTGTGACTTTCGATCTCAGTTTTAGAGTTCTTGAACCAGTAAAGCAGCCCAAATATAATTTAGAATGTTACTTAGCTATGGTTTTTGAAAACACTATAATAATTTATTTTTTCCAAGATTGATACAAAATTACTGAAAATGAATATGAGACCTAAGTTGTTTGCTGGGTTTTTATTTTCTTAATGTAAAAATTGAAGTATAATAGTTGTATAGAAAACTTGGTTGATAGTTATTTTGTTTAGAAAGACCTCTGGCTTAGATTGAAAATTGTTTCAAATTCTGACTCAGTCTTGCCAAAGTTTGCTAACTACAGATAAAGGTGTGGTTGATGGGAAGCCCAGCATGATGTCAGGTATTCCTTCCAGCAGTTTACAAAAGTCTACATTTAGCAAGTTTAGGACTTGTTTCAATAATTCTAGCTCCAAAGACATTAACTTCATTTAATAACCTTATATTTACAAGTAAATATGCCCAAACCTGTGGTTTACTGTCCTAACAAGTAAAAAAAAAAAAAAACAACTTAGTATTTCTACAATAAAAGACATGCAGGTGACCAGGTAAAAGGTAAGCCATAGAATGTTGGTTAACTAGAACATGTGAAAGGCAGTGGGAGGGCTTTTATTATTGACTAGACTATATAGATTACCCCAAGATTACCAAGAGTATCCCAATGGGATATAGAAATAGAAAAGTGTGATAATAAGCTTATTTGGTAGATCAAGAAGAAAGGAAGGAAAGAATGAATTAATTAATGAATGAAAAAAATGAATGAACTAAAGAGGAATAACAAGACAGCATATGCCCACATGGTGAAATGACTTTAAATAGTCTCACCTACTCAGGGACCTACTATTTAATTTCTTTAAAATATACTCTAACTACATCCCCCCTCCCTCCATCACTCTCTGCATCCTACCACTTCTCTCTCCCCTAGACCCACTCCTTTTCTATTCCCTTCAGAAAACAGCAGACCTCCCAAGATCACCAACTGAACATGGCATAACAAGTTTTAGGATAAGACTCTAGACACAAAACCTTATATCAAAGCTGGATAAGGAAACCCAGTAAGAAGAAAAAGGCCCCAAGAGCAGGCAAAAGAGTCAGAGACACCTCTCATTCCTACTACCACTTCCAGGTCCTACTAGAACTCTAAACTCAGACCTACACAGCTCTGTGATTGTCACTTCAGTTTCTGTGAGCCTCAATGAGCCCTGCTTCACTGTTCATCATATTTGAAATCACATTCTTCCTTCATCAACACTGAGGTTTCAAGAATGCCAGGTCTCCCCCTCCTGTGTGTGTAGGGGAATCTCCATTTTCAGCACCTATCACATAAGTTGAATCTTGGCTAACCTTATTCTTTCACACCTTGCATATGCAGGGTAGAAGATGCCAGGTTGGAGACACCAAACTTAAGACCCTCTGGCCCAAAGAGAGCACTTCTAGCTAAACTCCTCCCTAGGCTCTACCTCTGTCACTAAGGGATAATAGAAGATGTGAAGCCTCAAAGTCCCTAGCAATGTTTCCAGGCTCTGTTTTACAGAGTTTATCCATGCCCTGGATCGCAGATCACCCATCTCTATGCTGTTATTTCATTCTCACTCCATTCCTGAAGTGGACATGAAAGTTGAAACAGTAAGTCAACACTTGAGTAGAAGGTCCTTCCCTTCCTATCCCACCAGTTTCACCCTCAGATTTGATATTTGCCCTCTAAATTCTTTGTGGGACTGGAGAGACGATACAGTAGTTATGAACACTGCTCTTCAAAAGGATCAGGATTCAATCCCTAGCAACAACATAGCAGCTCACAACCTTCCCTAACTCTAGTTCCAGGTGATCTAATATTTTCTTTTGTCATGCATATGGTACAGAGAGATAAATGCAGATAAAATCACTCTTACACTTAAAACAAAAATAAATTAATATGTTTTAAAAGTAAAACCCAGGGCCTTATATATCCTATAGTAAAAATCAATGACAGGCAAACATTGCAACCCTGGGTTTAAGAGAAATAAAATAAAATAAAAATTTATCGGCACTTCCTATCATATCTGATAGCATGAGGTAGGCAGTAGGGCCCCAATTCCAGGGAACATCCATGGTTCTCTGCAGAGGACAACACTATATTTGCACTATAAAGCTTCCATATTTGCCCCACAGTTTGATATCAGCCTACTTAAGAAAGAGACAAACATGTGGATAAAAGGCCATCACTATGGGCCTGGCTTTCATGGGAATAGCAAGGAACACAAAGGCAATTAGAAAATATAACCTATTACCATGCCTAGGAGGGCAGCTAAATAAGTTTAATAAGAACTGACCAATCTGCAACACAAATATTAGCTATCATTTCAAATGTTTTTTATTGCTTCCACAGTGATTTCTGCTGTCTACTTGGGAATTTTGTTCCTATATATAAACAAATGAAAACTGAACCAAATATGAGTAGGCACTGTCAAAAATTCTTTTCTTTCCTCCAAAGAACAAGTTCATTTACAGTCTGAAAAGTGTAAAGGGGAGCAGTGGTGTACACAGAAATAAATAGCAAATGAAAATTTCCTGCTACAGTAAAATACCAGCTGGATATTTATATTTGTACATACATTGCTTAGCTTTTTGATTAATTTTATTGCAATTAAGTATCTTGTAAAATTTCTGATCACACTGATGATAGAGGCCACAAAAGGACTTCTGTCTATTTGATGAAACCCCTGGCATCTTTACGAAATTGTCACAGATTTTAGTCCCAATTCTCTAAGTCCAAAGATCATCTGTTAGTTTGCTGAGAGCCAAGAATCTGTGTTAGAGTTCCTCGGGTGAGTGTGTCTCCCTAAATAGAATCAAGAAGTTGATATATAGGGCTGGGCAGTGGTGGCGCACGCCTTTAATCCCTGCACTTGGGAGGCAGAGGTAGGTGGATTTCTGAGTTCAAGAACAGCCTGGTCTACAGAGTGAGTTCCAGGACAGCCAGGGCTACATGGAGAAACCCTGCCTCGAAAAACCAAAAAAAAAAAAAAAAAAAAAGTTGATATATTTCTTAAGCAAAACTGAATTTTACATTCTCTAATGAAGCTGACATTTCAAAAAGATGGGGAGTGAAATTTTTCATATTTTTTTTATCTAAAATGTGTTATTTTTCTCATACATTAACCACGTTTATCTTAGAGTACTACTTTTTACTTAATTATACAAATAAAAGTGTTAAGTCTCATTAATTGTGGCATTTACCCATGGGACTCATTTTAACTAAGTCTGAAGTATAACACAATGCATAAAATACATCAAAGTAACATAAATAAAATTAGAATATAGCTCAAAGTTTATGTCTCCAATCTCAATTCTAATTCTATTTATACAAAAAGTTCTGATAGCCAGAAAGTAACTGAAAATGAGACTGAAGTAGGAGGGGAAGAAAAAATGAAATCAGAAGACAAGTTTTTTTGTTTTTGTTTTTTTTTTTTTTTTACACTTCAGTATACTACCATGAACCAACAGATTTGTAGCCCTTCTTGGTGACCTGACTGACACCATTTTGTATTTGAGTTAAGCATAGAGTAATTGTAAGCCTAAGTTTAGGTTTCCTGAGCCTTGGGCTCTGGCTTCTCAGAAATTAGGTGACCAGCCTGCGGTTACACAGTTCGGCTAGCAGCATCCTGCTTGGCAGGAACACTGTGTGTCCCCTTGGAATTTCCCCACCCCTGTTGCTTTGTGTGAGCCTTGGTTACTTTGTTCAAGCTTCCTTCTTTTGCTACAATATATGATGTGTGGGAATAAACTCCTTTGGGGCTTGATCAGACATCCTGTCTTGCACCCAGGTACCTGTGTCTCTTGTCTCTTTTTTCATCCGTCGGTCCCCTCCTTAGGTCCATGCTGAAGACCCTGCGGGCTGGGGCACTATACCACATGGACACATGCTCCACCATGTTTATAGCAGCCTTATTTGTAATATCCAGAAGCTGGAAACAACCCAGATGTCCCTCAACCAAAAATGAATACAGAAAATGTGTTTCATTTATACAATGGAACACCTTTCAGCTATTAAAAGCAAATACATCAGGAATTTTGTAGGAAAAATGGACAGAACTAGAAAGTATCTTCCTGAGTAAGGTAACTCAGACCCAAAAGGACATACATGGTATGTACTCACTGATTAGTGGATATTAGCCAAAATGTACAGAATACCTAGGATACAACCCACAGACTATAAGAAGTGTAACAATCAGAAAGGGCCAAGTGAGAATGTTTCAGTTCCACTTAGAAGGGGGAAGGAAATAATCACTGGGAAGTAGAGAAAGGGAGGGACCTCAATGGGATAGAGGAGGAAGAGGGGAAAAATGAACAGGATCAGGCATGGGGCTGGGAGGGGGGGCACAGGAGAGGATCCCAGAGGGCCAAAAAGAATGAATAAAGATAAGCAGCACTGGTGTTGGATTCTAAGGAATTAGTGGGAGTGACCTTAGCCAAAATGCCCAACATTGGGGGCGGGGGGAATTCAAAGAGTCCACCTCCAATAGATAGACAGGGCCTCAAGTAGAGGGACAGGGTTACTAACACAC
This sequence comes from Uromys caudimaculatus, assembly GCA_028551405.1. NCBI lineage: Eukaryota > Metazoa > Chordata > Mammalia > Rodentia > Muridae > Uromys > Uromys caudimaculatus. Next base: position 1,373,179 of record CM052719.1, read on the forward strand.
AGTCAGAATTTCGGAGCCAGAATAGTTCCTGTCTAAAAGAATTGCAGGGATAAAAATGGAGAAAAGACTGAAGGAAAGTCCATCCAATGACTGGCCCAACTTGGGATCCATCTCATCCAAGGCCTGACATTATTACTGATGCTATGATGTGCTTACTTACAGAGGGGAGCCTGGGATAGCTGTTCTCTGAGAAGTCAGCAGCTGACTGAGACAGAAGCAGATACTTAGAACCAATCATTGAACTGAAGTTGAGGACCCCTATGGTTGAATTAGGGGAAGGATTGAAGCAGCTGAAGGGAAGAGAGGACCTATAGGAATGCCAGCAGTCTCAGCTTACCCAGACCACATGGAGCTCCCAAAGACTGAGACACCAACCAGGCAGCATACATGAACTGATCCGAGGCTCTGGACACATATATAGCAGAGGTCTGCCTGGCTGAGAGGCCTCAGTGGAAGAAGATGCATTTAATCTTCAAGAGCCTTGAGGTTCCAGGGAAGGGGGAGGCCGAGTAGGGGGAGAGTACCCTCTCAGAGGCAAGGGGGAGGAGGAATGGGATGAGGGGGAATAGGAGGGAGAATCATGATGGGGGACAACCACTGGAATGTAAATAAGCAGACATGATCTTTGAAGGACATCATCGGAAGAAGTTCAAAAATGACAAAATGGGAAAGCCAAAAGTATATGGGAGTTCATCACAAAGAGCCCTGGAGGTCACTTTGACCTGAGGAAAAAAAGGTTCATCCTGAAATCTCTGGAACCAAGATCAGAGGAGAGCCACTGAAAGCAAAAATGGATGTTGTGCAAGAATGTAGGTTGAAACATTGGATTTCATCACCTAAAGGTGTCAGTATTTTCTGCTCCAAATCTCCCATTGTTGTTAAACAGATTATATAACTATTGACTTGCAAATCAGATCCATCATCTCAAAGGATTATTATGGAAATGATCTGATACATATGGAACAGATTTTCTCCAAGACACTGTAGTACTCACCAAACCACCTTCATCTCTGTTGACTGAGTCTGTCCACCAATGATACTCTGCATGCATTAATTTATAAACTCTTCACCCAAAAACTCAACCATTTACAAAGGTAATTAGGAATCTATGTATGAAATACCTCACGGTGGAGAAGATACCCAAGTGTTATGGGAGAAAGTAGACAAGGTGAATTCTATTTTGTTTTCTTCTGATCTAAACCACGTGATAAAAGAAATGGAAGGATGTATGTCTCTGAGTGCTGCTGGGCCACATTGCTAGCTATATGAAATTGATCAGTATACATTCTGGCCAAATGCACAATGTGTGCCTTGTTGGTTCAAGTGCCATCAACAATGAAGTGCCTTCCTGGAGCTGGTGTCATAATGGGAAAAGGAAGAAAGATATATAGTTTTTAATCTTATGAACAGTTTACAAATATTGGTGTTATTGGATGTGGTGATACTTCTTTTTTTAACAAGAATTCACTGTGTGCATGCACACACATGCACACACACACACATACACACATACACACATGTGCATGCATGCATGCATGCACGCAGTAGAGAAGGGGTCAGGAAGGCACCAAGGCATACATATAGAAATCAGCAGGCAGCTTGCATGATTCATTTTTCTCATTCTACTATATGAATCCCAGGGATCAAACTTAGCTCATTAGGTTTGGCAGCAATCACCCTTACTCACTAAACCATCATACAAATCCTAGTGGTGATATCTTCAGTAAAAGAGAGGAGGCAAATAAAAAGATCTAACCATTCAAAAGGTTAAAAGTTAATGAAGAGGTCATTCAGCAAAATAAAACTGTGAAGGTGACCTTTGGTCAGACACTAGGAAAGTCAGGAATGAAGGCAGATGACATAGCACAATCTAATGGTATCTGACTCAAAGTAATTGCCAAAGTCCTAAGACTGAGATATGAATACTGTGTTCGATGAATTAAATGAGGTGGGTGGTAGCAAGTCAAGAGCAGAGGGACAGATATAGGGAGATGATTGAGAATTTCCAAGCGTAATATGAGGCCATATTGGGGGACATTTTAAAACAGGTTGAAGACCTGTGTCTGATCTTGGCAGGTTTTCTAAGCTACCAAAGGGTACGAGTAGTGGTGGTGTGGGAACCTGCACTTGAAGAGTCACATGGACACATTACTATGCTGTTATAGTTGTGTCAAGGCAAAAGATGACTCCTCTGAGAGTTTCCCATCCTACAGCTGAGTGACTTAATCTGGGTTTTGGGCAGGATTAGAGTTCCAGTTTCTCATCATTGTGTAACCATGTGGCTGCTGCAATAAGGAAGCCTTCATTTTAGAAAGATGGCAACAATTCTAGAATGTTGTAATTTCACCAAAAGAAAGGGAGTAAATGCATAACATTAAGGAAGATGAAGGCAAAAATCTTTGAGAAAAAATAGCAAGTCACCTGTGATCAAATAGTGACAATTAAGAGGAATGTTTCCAGGGGAGCCAAGGAAACAATGGGTCAGAGGAGACTTACTCGGACATGTAAAAAACAAACAGGACTGAGTAAAGATTGCTTTGATGGAGCTTTAAAAAATGTAAGGAGCCATCAATAAGCATGGATCTCAGGTAACTGTCCTGATTACCCTAACACTGAGGAAATTCTTCTTACAGTAAGCATTATGTTCTCAGGTATTACATGAGACAATATCATGTGACCTTTAGGTGGCTCATGATGGCATTTGTCAGTTGGAATTTGCTTTACTATTTTATACTGTGTACTAACATTATATTCATTTGGGGAAAATAGTGAAGAATAACATGTTCTTCCTTTAAAAAAAATGGTTAGTTATGATTTCCTCTACTTTTTTTTCCCATTTGAACATAAAGCAAAGCCATGTGATATACTATGCCTCCACAAAAGTTAGTAAATTTTTATTAGGTCTGCAAAAGAGCCATTGCATTTCATAAAAGAAAAAAAAAAAAAGCATTGCTTGAGATGTTAGGAATAGATACTCACTTTAAAGGTGACAGTAATACATAGAAAACAGAAAATAATAATCACACTGTCTATTGCTTATCTGCTGACATATAACTAATGGTACAAGTCAGGTTGTATTGAAGAGGGAATTATAGCACACTTTAAAATTCAGGGTTGTAGAACCCCCAAAGAGCCTTCAAACACAAAACACTGAATGATGATTTTTAGACGGGTCGTGGGTAGGGCTCTTAAAACTGACAATCACAGAATCATGGTAACCATGTTCACTGAGCTCAGTGGAACACAGTGATGAGCCTGACATGCAAATGCTCTGTGACTTAAGATAAGGATGTGTTCTGATAAAGTTATCATCAACTGAAAATATTATAATACAAAATCCTTTAAATGTACCTCACCTGAACCGAACCGTCATATTGGGGTATAGTCAATTGTGAAGTTTCAGGGATATATTTTCATGATTAGATGATAGAAGGGGACTTGTGCATGGCTACCATGGTTATCATTAAAAATGCCATTCTGCTCAGCTCTTTAGTCCTGGCAAATTTATTATTTGGTAATGTATCAAATATTTATCTGTTTATATCAAATGCATATGCCTTTTGGAGCATCACAGAATTGAAACTCACAAATTGAAACATAGTAGGTCAAAGTTCATCTACTATGTACTATAAAAACGAAAAGCAATATGCTTATTTAATAATGTATATGCAATAGTTATGAATTCATGAATGATGATATTTTTTAAATGGACATCATGTTAGAGAAAGAATAAACGAGTAATATTATTATGTCAAACAGGATGAATCCTGCATCCTGTATGGTCATGGGACTGATCTCTCACTCTCTACAAGTAAAAGCCTATTTTCAAATAAGTATCACTGGAAAGGAGGTAAAATCAAGTGGTCTAGAGCAGTGGCTCTCAACCTTTCTATTGCTGTGACCCTTTAATACCGTTTCTCATGTTGTGATGACCCTCTACCATAAAATGTTTTTATGACTACTCATAGCTAATTTTACGACTGTTGTGAATCATAATGTAAAAATATGATTTATAGGATATCTGATATGTAACTCCCAAAGGGGTCATGACCCACCCACAGGTTGAGAACCACTGGTCTAGAGGAAGGTCAGGTTATCAAATATACAAAACCAGCAGCAGGACTGCCAGTATTTAATGAGGATAAGGGAATGACAGAAAAGAAATGCCAATGATATGACCAGGAATCAAATCACTTGGTCCATAAAAGGAGGTTACATTCTTACTCAAATCCCACTGAGAAGTCCTTGGCAGGTATTCTGGGGAGACTCATACACAGTTTGGTATTTAAAAATTCATGGTTAAATGGAGAAATTAAAAGGAGTAGAAGGTTAGGAAAGATGGAGGAAGGTGAGGAAATGAGCAAGGAAGATCTTCACCTTCCAAACAGTGGTAATAAAGAAGACAAACAGATGCAGGATGCAGAAGGAAGAGGATGCAGCTGTGGAGTACCAGGAGGCATTAGTGGCAAAGCTGGTTGTGATTTTTGATTTGAGCAGAATGTGGAAGAGGAAGCCTTTTGAGAGAAAGGGATTGGAGACATATAGGAGCTTGGTGAAATCCTTTGTGGGCACAATTAACATGGTAAATAATAAATCAGGTAAAATTTGAAGCCAACTTTGGCTTCAACCTGTGTGTGGGTCGTGACGCCTTTGGGAGTCACATATCAGATATCTTGTATATCAAATATTTATATTATGATTCATAACAATAGCAAAATTAGTTATGAGTAACAATCATGTTACATAGTCCAGAATATGTATAAAGTTCAAAAGGACTTGATTTTGGAAACGAATAATGAATATTTTAGTTAACACAGGAGGCACTTTTTCAAATTTTCCAATGAGTAGAAAGTGCAGTGTTTAGAAATGCACACATACAATAACTGTGCATGCAAGCTTTTCTGTATATTTAGTCAGGAGATAGCAAGAACTCCACAGCTGAATATCAGTGTCATCCCCAGCATCAGCAAACTTGTTAATAATACAGTTATTGTGCCATTGAGCTACACATGAGAAAGTATGAATATTAGCATATTTTATATATTCACTCATGAAAACTTTTTCATAAAAATTTGGTTTTGAATACCTTTTCACCCTGAAGAATGTGTAAATGAGCAACAATTCTGAAAAACCCATCTTTCAATGATATTGAAGTTTTCCTTTCCTCTCCTTCTTTCTCCTCTCCTCCTCCTCCTCCTCCTCCTCCTCCTCCTCCTCCTCCTCCTCCTCCTCCTCCTCCTCCTCCTCCTCTTCCTCCTCCACCTCTCCGTATTGTTTTTGTCATTTTTTTCCTTGTGACAGGGTTTCTCTGTGTAGTCCTGACTGTCCTGGAACTCACTCTGTAGACCAAACTGGCCTGGAACTCAGAGATCCACCTGCTTCTGCCTCCCACATGCTGAGAATAAAGTCTCACACTACCACACCTGGCTCAAAGAGAGAGTTTCAAAAATTAAGTGCAATTTTCTCTTTACAATCTTGTACATCTCTTGCTGAGTTTGAGCTTTTTAAAACTATACTAACTTTATAAGCTTCCTAGGCGGGTCACAGCAGAGGAAAATGCCAGGGACCAGCACCCAAAAGCTCACTCAGGAAAAGTAAATGTTATGAACATGTACTATAAAAATTGAGTTTTGTAAGTAATGTAAAGACTAAAGTAACTAAGCTGACTGTTGGCAACCCTGTAGAACTAGGAAATTATCCACACTTCATGCTTAGTGAAAAATCAGACTGTGTGGTCAAGGAAATTTAATATTACAATGTAGATGAATTATAGATCTTGCTCTTATTAAGCATTTCCCATCAGCCACCCGAGTTAAGAGTATGTATGAAATACTCTATCTAATTGACATCAACATTTAAACTAATGGATCATACAAAGGGTTTTCTTGCTTAGAACTTCAAAGTCAGGTTCTAGGCTTTCAGTGAGCACCCAGTTTTTATATTTGAGGGTCATTTACATTTAAATGTTTATCCAAAGTGCTTTATTTATAAAGATTACAGCAATAAATATTCAGTGTACTATGTAGGGACCAAAATTATTAAGTTAGTGCTCAACTTCAAAAATATAGTGTTATATATAAAACAGAAAGTACACCATAATTTTTATCTCACATGAGATATTTAGAATTTAATATTAGTATCTATGTATACATAGGGCATCTGCATAAATTTTAGCACTGATACATACATATGGAAAACCATAAAAATCTTAAAACACACAAGTCACCCCCAGAACCCTTTAAGGACAACGCTTATGTTCAAGTAGATTTAAGGAAACAATGATGGTTAGAAAGGAGGCATGTTAGCTGCTCCTTGCAATGTTTTACTTCAAAGAGAAAAGGTAAATGAAGGGGAAACCAGTCACATTATAGCATTCTGAAAATAATGCAGGATATATGCCACTAAAATTGAATCAATATGTAAAGCACACATGTGCTACTTTTACACACTGCCTAGGCCATAAAACCATTCTTTCAAAGATGATAATGACCTCTGTATATTTCCTTTAAATGTCTCACAGTCTTATAATCAAGTATCTGTCTCTGCTTAATAAGCTTATGTGCCACCTTTAACATATATTTTACAATATAAACAATGAGGAAAAAGCTTGATGAAAAGTCATTAAAACAATTTAATACAGGAAAAAAATATGAGCTCTGAGAGAAGTTGAATCCTGGAGGGCCAGTGGGTTACATGACACTCACTCATCCTTGGTGAAGGTTCTGTTATTTTCCAAATCAAAGTGTGAACATTGGAAAATACATGCTATGTTGTTTGATACATGTTTCATTGTTAAACCAAAAGAAATGTGGAACTAAGCAGAGCATACAGGACCACCTAGCACACTGATGCTAGCTGAGGAAGGAAGTGGAAGCCGGAAAATAATTCATACACTGTTGTTTCTATTAAACAGGTTCTGTCGTGCATGTGTGTCATTTACCCCAGATTAACTCTCAAGAAGACCAGCTACATGTAGACTGGAAACTTACAAGTTTCTCAAAGAAGGCTTGAGCCTGTGGCTTTTGCCCTCACCTGGCAGTCTGCCATAGCCAAAGTTTGGAAACTTATGTGAGATGTATCATCCCTTGCCACTTCTTCAACAAAGTCCAAGTCTAGAAAGCTCTTTCGGCAATTGCCAGAGGCAGTTATCAAGAAGGATAGCTTTGTCTGTTGTCTGTGTGAAAGCAGCAGATTAATGTGTTGTTTTAAAGTATGTAATGTGCCCATAGGCTGAAGCAATTAGGAAATAAATCATTCCATGGTGGTAGGGGCAGAAAGAGCTTCAGGAATGTTATTGTGAGGCAAAAAAAAAAAAAAAAAAAAAAAAAAAAAACCATGTAGGGTTATGATTAGTAACTAAAGTACCGAGTGCTAAAATCCCACAGGTCTTGGGTGGGAGCTTTCAGTGGGAAGTGGGTTGATTTACAAGTTCCCCAAGCTCATGCTTATGATCTAAATTTGGTTGTTCATTATACAAAACAAAGTCCTGCAAGTGCAAGTTTAGCTGTTGTCCTCAACAGCTCCACTAAATAAACAGAAGTCTTTGAATGTAAATGGAAGGCACAATAAAAGTCCACATTGGAAATTTGAATCAATTTTGGAAATAGATTTCTAAGAGAAGGTGAAGCATATTCTAATCATATTTGGTAAGAAAACCTAATGTATTTTAAACTATCAGATGGTTTTAAAGTATATACTTCCAAAAACATATAGTTGTGATAAAAACTTATCTGAAACATCATGATCCATAGTAATAAAATTATGATGTGAACTCCCATAAACTTTTTCTTTCTCTTTCAGTAAAGATCTATAATTTACAGCAACATATCATTGATATAACAGAGGCTTCTGGGGGGAAAAATTAACCCTGAACTCTTCCTGAAGAAGAGAAAGATCACTGTAGTCTTTCAAGCCCAAAACTTATACAAAAGATCTATAGGTGAAACTGGAAACAAAACTTATTTGTAAAACATAAGCAAAACCACAAATATCATTTTCCATGGCACAAGGTTCTATGCTGTGCAGTAAACTAAGCAGAGTACTTCACAATGTGTGTCCTCTCAGGAGTGGAGACCCAGAGATTTTAATAAATCAAGGCTTTTTGTGTGTTCTATCTATGCACTAACTCTGGTTTGGAGTCTCAGTATAACAATGACATCCTGTGATACTTGCAGCCTTTCACTAATGGTGACACTGAGAGATGATGCCAATCTTTTCACAACTGGTTTCAGACACATTATTGTGTAATGACTTTTTCAAGAATTGCTTTATTGAGGTTCCCAGGAAAAGCCATGGGGTGAATCTCCTTGGTTATTGCTTCTTTCCTTTTGATGCTAAAGAAAACAGTTTGGTTATGATGTGGATATTTCTCCCCATGAGGAAAACCTCAACTGAAATTATGACAGTTGTGAAACAAGCCAAACTCTGCAAGAGAAGGAAGACAGAACTGATGTGTTCATGGGAGATGTGAAGCAATATCTGCTAATGGTGAGAAAATAACTGGGTCTCTGAAGGGTCAGGTCAGCATATATACAGCAGTTATAGAATGACTGGCTTCTCCTGGCTGTCAGAAACATGAATATCTCTACAATAGATGTAGAAAAAAACCTTCCTCCACATTCTGTGTGTGTTTGTGTGTGTGTATGTGGTATGTAGTGTGGTGTGTAAGCGTGTGTGGTGTGGTGTATATGTGTGTATGTATTTGTGTGTTTTTTTTTTTGTGTGTGTGTGTGTGTGTGTGTGTATGTGTGTTGTGGTGAATAGGACAAAGGAGGTAGTGTGGTCAGGTGTCTTGATCTGTCAATCTTTGTCTTATTTCCTTGAAATGAGATTTTCCCTTTAGTTGGATATGGCTGGTGCCCAACCAGCTCCAGTATTCCTCCTGTTTCCATCCTTCCTTAGCTCTGAGATTACAGAACAGCTTGATCACACATAGCATTTTACATGGGAGTGGTGAATTTGAACTCAGGGTTTTATGCTTCTGTTATCCATTCATTGTTCACATACAGAAATAATATATTATTGTATGAGATTTCTGGGAGAACTTGGGCAATGATAATTGGTATATTAGCAGAGAAAACCAAATCAGGGAGTATTAACTGTAATAAGTTTTACTTTATTTCTACTTTGCAATATCTTGTGAGCATTTTAGTAAAAGAATGTTCTTCCTGCAAAAGCACCAAGAAAGAAAAAAAGAAAGAAAGAAAGAAAATTGTTCTTATCTGCATATATATTTGTTAGTAGCAATCACGTATTCTATTGGTATTATTAAAAGCCATCATAATTTGGTGTGCAACACAAGGCTTTGATAAGGTGGGCACTTACTAAAAGTGTTAATAAATCTTGACTTTAGCCTCTGGTAGAATTATACCACAAACTAAATAACAAAAATATTATATTTTTTTTTCTTCTTTAGTCATTTAGAGCGAGCAAGTTCAGCAACCCAACCCCTTCCTGTCAAATCTTGGGCTTCCTTTCATGGTATTGATTCCAGACTGAAAATAGTACAGTACAAAGTCTTGATTCAGAGGCCCTATTCTGTGAATGTCTTAGTGTTAGAGGATACCACTCAATGAGAAGTATCACAGTGAAGCAGATGATGTGGATACAAGAGCTGTTAGAACATATGTTGTTTTAGACATTGCTGGCACTTAACTGTGTAGTCTTTGAAATACTGTTATTTCTACTCTATTTTCTCTTGGGACCTTTTATGCTTCTGTAAAATAATGGTTTATAACTCCACTATCAGTTTTCAATTCTGTAAGTTAACTTTTCAATTTAGAGATGGACAATTTTTAAAATTTATTTATTCACTTTAGACCCCAATATCAGCCCCTCTCGTCCCACTATCTCTCACATAAGTCATCCCCCCAGTCAACCTTTCTCTTCTCTTTTGAGAAAGGCAAGCCCCGCTCTGGGCGTCACATCCCCTTCTACCCTCTTCTCTTCCTGTACATTAAGTGGCTGCAGGACTAGATGCATCTTCTCCCACTGTGGCTAGTCATGGCGGTCCATTTAGGGGTGCAGGAGACGCAGGCAGGCAACAGGCTCAGGGACAGTCTCCCCTTACAGTTGTTGGGGGATCCACATGAAGACCAAGCTGTTCATCTGCTATATATGTGCATGGACCTTTCCGTGCTCACTCTTTGGTTGATTATTCAGTCTCTGGGAACCCCAAAATGTCCAGGTTAGCTAACTCTGTTGGTCTTCCTGTGGCATCCCTGTCTTCTTCAGGTCCCTCAATCCATCTCCCAACTCTTCCATAATCCTCCCCCAGCTTCATCTAATGTTTGGGTATGAGTCTCTGAATCTCTTTCCATTGGCTGCTGGGTTGAGCCTCTCAGAGGACAGTTATGTTAGGTTCCTGTCTGCAAGCTATCATTAGTAGTGTCAGTGGTTTGTTCCTGCTCATGGGGTGGGTCTCATTTTGTGGCAGTCGTTAGTTAGCCATCCCCTCAGTCTTTACTTTATCTTTGCCCCTGTACATCATGTAGGAAGGATAAATTTTGGGTTGAAGGTTTTGTGGGTGGGTTGCGGTTCTTATTTCTCTACTGAGAGTCCAGACTGCCTATAGGAAATGGCAGATAATCAAATTTTGATGTTTTTGGATTATTTTATTTTATCTTTAGTTATGCGTATATGCATAAGTGTGTGTGTGTGTGTGTGTGTGTGTGTGTGTCTGTGTGTGTCTGTGTGTGTTTGCATGAAGGAGTGTGCATGTGAATACAGTGTCTTCAGAGTTCAAACAATGTAGATTTCATAAAACTAGAGCTATAGACAGTCAGCCACCAACAAGTGTTCTGGGAACCAAATCTCTCTTCTACAAGAATAGCAAGTGCTCTTAACCACTAAAGTTTCTCTGCTGCCCTCTCTTTGTATTTTGTTCTTATACTTTAAGCCTTTTTATTATTAGTACTCTAGAGAATTTTCAGTAGTTTAGTAGAGTTTCTAGAAAACCATTCCATATATTCTGCATCCTCAAAGACCCCTGTATTTTTTCTCAAAATAACAACCTGGTTTTGGACAGGTAATCAGCCAGAAATTGAAAACAGTCTATGTGTCTATCAATTGATTAATGGATAAAGAAGCCATGGTATATTTACCTACTAGAATATTACTCAGCTGCTAAAAAAGAAAGAAATCATGAAATTTACATATAAAGGGATGGAGCTAGGTAAAATAAATCAGGTGACCCAGGTCCAGAAATACAAATATGCTATATATTCACTTATATGTTGATTTTAGATGTTAAATCTTTAATAAGCAGTCCAGAATTCATATAACCACAGAGGTTAGATATAAAGTAAGGAACTATGGGAGGATTGGTTCACCCTTGGAAGGAAAAATAGAATAAATAGCTATGGATGGAAGGAAGGATCTGCAACAGGGAGATCAGAGTGTAGGAGAGATGGGTGTGTGGGAAGAAGTTAGAGGAAGGAGAGCTAAAATTAAGGGACATTTGAGGATCATATAGAAACAATACAGTAGAAGTGTCCTCAAATTTGTACATATATGAAGGTGATCTAATGGAATCAACAAATAACAGAAGATACAGAGATCCAACTGGACATCTCTTGTTACCAGATACTACTGTTCTGGCAAAGGAACACAATAAACAATAAAATACTCCTAATGGCATTCTGTAATACACATAGATACAGAGTCTAGACTCACTGAGTCATGTTTAGCCATAATCAAGGAAAATTTCTCATACAATAAATGGAAATAAATACAAAGACCCACAGCTGGACAATGCACCAAAACTGAGAGACCTTGCAACATCTATTCCTAAATGGGATGTCCCCCTCCATTTGTTCCATTCAAGGCACAAGGAACCCTGCAGAAGAGGAGGTAGGAAGGGTGAAGAACCAAGATAACAAGGTCTTCTAAACACAGCAGGATAGTTGCACATACAAAATCACAGAGAACATGGCAATATGCACAGGGGTACAAAAGACTGGGCATGATGGAATGTTGGTGCTCAGGGAAGAAATGGAAATAGCCTGCATGCCTAACCCAGAAACTATTGCCAATTGATAATTCCTCCCAAATGAAAACTTAGGTGATTCCAAAGGAGCTTCACCGGGTAAAGAAATCACTCTTAAGGCCAGACTCCATGCTCATCAGGAGATGTCCAACACAAAACAAACTGAATGGCATTTTTACAGATTCATTCTCTCATAATGCTTTGCCAAGGCTTTTATGATTCTTTTATTTTAGTTTTTGAACTTGCAGGTCCTTTGTATATATATATTATGTTTTTCCATTTTGTGTTTTTATAGGATTTCTTTATGTTTGTGAATATGTTAGTTTCTGTATCAATGTATGTTTCTTGAGGTTTTTATTTGACTTCTTGTCTTCCATACCATTGTCCTATTCTCGTGTTTTGTTTTTATTTACCTAATTTTTATAGTATTATTGCTATCATTTTATTTAGTTACCTGTTTATATCCTAATGACAGAAGGGGGGAAAGAGGTATGGGATTGGGTAGGAGAGAAGTGGAGAGGAGCTTGGAGGAATTGAAGGGAAAACTTTGATCAGAATATATTCTGATACCAAAATATTTTTTCTAAAAATAAATAAATAAATAAATAAATAAATAAATAAATAAATAAATATTTTACATTACTACTTCATCGATACCCTCTCCAACCTTTCTCTGCATTTCCTGTGGTGATTCCACTACAGAAAAGATTCTTAGATATCCTTACTTTTCTTATTATTTTTGCTTATTTTTCTTTCATTTTTCATTATTGTTGAAAACAGAAATGGACCTAACACTTAAAATAGTTAAATCTTAATTTGAACTGCATTTTATTTTGACTTGTCACAGGGACAGAGCTTTTAATTTCAATATTCTTCAATACATTTGAAAGAAAAAAATCTAGCCTTATGTTTTGTTATTACTTTCAGTGAGACTTCTATACTTGCCACTGCTTTTGTACAGGATCAAATTTGGTCCTCACTTCTATGACAATGATCCCATTTTCAGGAGACAGTCTTAGGTTATATATTGCGTTATGAAGAAGTAGCTTACACAAAATATTTTCTAGACAACTTGGTGCCTTTATTTCCAATGTGCTTTCAAATTTCAATTGATTACAAAGGTTTTGGGGGGAGTTTTAATGTTTATCAATTAATCTCAGCTTCATATTCCATTGTATTTCTTCAGTTTAACTTGAGAAATAAATTAAGTAAAGATGATAATATTGTGGAAGTTGAATATTATTTTTGTCTTCTGTGTAGAAAACAAATTATAAATAGTTGGTCTATGAAAATGTAAATAAGCATTTAGTTAAAGAATCAGGTGGAAAGTAGATATGTATCATATATCAAAATCACAAACATGTCATACTCAAATATCCAGCATGCGATTATTTATCCAATTCTAAAACAAGGATGGATCTGAATCTTGTAGACTGCTTTCTTCTTTTATATATGTCTTTGAACTTCTCAGAAAGTAGTTCTCCTGTTTTTCTTACAGATCTCCACTTCATGTTAAAGAATTTCATGAGTGTATTTCAAGAGAAAGTAAATGTATTTACTATGAAATTGATTAAATTCAAAACTCATACCTCATTTGTGTTTTAAAATTCTGGTCTTAAGGTCTAGGATATCTCTTATTAGTCATAGAATTTTGGCGATTCTTTTGCTAACAAAATTTCTAGGTACAGTGAAAGTAAACTAGACATTAAATTTTTCTGATGTTTTGTATTGAAATCTTACTTTTCAAGCTCCTTGCCTGACTAATCTTTTCATACACACATGAATGCAGACACAAAAGAACACACATTGTATGTACTCACTAATAAGTGGATATTACCCCAAAAGCTCTGAATACCCATGATAGAACCCACAAACCGTATGGAACTTAAGAAGAAGACGACGAAAGTGTAGATGCTTCAATCCTACATAGAACAGGGAACAAAATAAACACAGGAGGTAGAGAGAGGGAAGAATCTGACAGGGAGAGAGGAGGTAGTAAAAGGAGAGCAGGAACAGGAACTGGAAGGGACAGGAGAGAAGTACAGAGTGTTAGGAAATCAAATAGAAAAAATGTACCAGTGGGGGATAGGGAACTAGGGGTACCACTAGAAAGTCCCAGACTCCAGGAAAGTGAGAGGCTCCCAGGATCCCATGGGGATGACTTTAGCTGAAATATGCAACAAAAGGAGATACAACCTATAGAGACAACCACCAATAGATAAGCATGGCCCACGGGCCCACCCCCAGTTGAGGGTTGAGGCTACCTACCCATCTCAAAATTTTTAACCCAGAAATGTTCCTGTCCAAGGGAAAAACAGGGGACAAAAATGGAACAGAGACTGAAGGAAAGGCTATCCAGAGACTGACCCACCTAGGAATCCATCCCATCTGCAGACACCAAACCTCCACACTATTGCTGATGCCAAGAAGTACTTGCTGACAGGAGCCTGATGTTGCTGTTTCCTGAGAGGTTTTACCAGTACTTGACCAACACAGATGCAGATACTCAGAACCAATTATCGGACTGAGCCCAGGACCCCAATGGAAGACCTAGGGGAAGGACTAAAGGAGCTGAAGGTGATTGCAACCCCATAGGAAGAATATTATCAATTAACTGGACCACCCAGAGCTCCCAGGGAATAAAACACCAACCAAAGAATATACACAGAGCTAGCCAGGACTCCAGACACATATGTAGCAGAGGATGGCCTTATCTGACACCAATGGGAGGGGAGGGAGACATGATGCCCCTTCATAGTGGAATGCTAGAGGGGTGAGGCACACACGAGTGGGTGAGTGGGTGAAGGAGCTCCCTCATAGAGGCTAAAAGGAGGGGGAAGGGAGACAAGTTTGGGGGTGTTATTAGAGGGTAAAAAGAAAAAAAACAAGAATGTTTTCAGTATCTCTTCTCCACAGGATAGGCATTAGGTTTCAATGAATGCTTTCTCCTTAAATGGGCTCTCTGGTAATCCTGAGAGGTACCATGCCCATTTTTGCTTTATATCTGATCACCAATGGTGAGTGCTGAAGTCTCAGCTAGCTTCTTCCCATTTCCAAAGAATTTCATCTCTGAATGGTTTAGAAAGATATGTCTTTTTCCTCTAAGCTTAGAATCCTGGGGATTAATTTAGTCTGCTTTCTGTTCATTAAGAAACAAAATTAATATTTTGAAGTTATGGATAATATATGCAAATATTGAGATATAATTAACAGATAGATGATAGATTGATTGATAGACAAACAGACAGACAGACAGAAAGATAGATACTTGCACAATCCATTCAGTAACACTTGCATGGCACTAGATAAGTAAAACATACTTATCAAGATACGTTTCCAGATCCCAAGTCTGTATATGATCTTCTATACCCTTAGAATAACTGCATCCATGTGTGATGCTTTTTATTTGCACATGCTCTATCAAAAATTTTATAAAAATAATTTATATCTTTAGAAAACACATTTCAAGGAAGCATTCAAGGAATGAAAGAGATGGGCATTGATACAAAGATGAAGCCTTCCTTGACCACAATAAGGAAGACGTGCTTTAGAACTTGACTTGGTCAAATGTGAAGCTGTATTTACAGTAGAAAGTCAGAAATTTCTTTGGGCAAGGACTAAGCTGAGGAGGTAGTTTTACTGAGAAAATTCTTAGAACCATCAGCTTCAAGGTAAGCAGTCAACAAAAGTCAGTCTAGTGGAAAGAAAACAATGGAAATCTAAGAACTAAACATGACTAATATGCATGCTTAGAGAGTAAGAAGTGAACTATCCCATATGCCAGAATAGTGCTCCCTATATATCCCAAGCTTGGTTAGGACATAGATTCCAATCGAGAGCTGAACAATTTGTTCCTTTTGCTTGTAGACAAGATCATTGTTTAATCAAACCACTCTGGGAGTATTTCATTCCAGAAACCCGGTTTCTTACTTTCTTTCTTTCTTTCTTTTTTTTTTTTTTTAATTATTTATTTATTTCTTGATACTTTATTTACATTTCCAATGTTTCCCCCTTTCCAGGTCTCCTCTTTGGAAACCCCCTATCCCCTCCCCCTCCGCCATCTCTATGAGGGTATTTCACCTCCCACTCACGCGCCCACCCACCTTGGCATTCCCCTTCACTGGGGCCTCTAACACCCTCAAGCCCAAGGGCCTCTCCTCCCCCTGATGGCCAACAAGGCCCTCCTCTGCAACATATGTGGTCCGAGCCATGGGTCCCTCGATGTGTATTCTTTGGTTGGTGGTCCAGCCTCCAGGAGGAC
>CM052719.1:1397909-1428416 GCA_028551405.1 Uromys caudimaculatus
TCATCCTGAGCGAGGTAACTCAGTCACAAAAGAACGAACATGGTATGTACTCACTGATAAGTGGATATTAGCCCAAAAGTTCAGAATGCCCAAGTTTCACTTTACAGTAACCGCTGGACTGAGAGTGAGGTCCCAGATGGAGGAGTTGGAGAAAGGACTGAAGGAGCTGAGGGAGTTTGCAGCCCCATGGAGGGAGCAAGAGCGTCAATGGGCCTGACCCCTCCCCTCCGTGGTCGTCCTGGCGTTTGGACCACCAACCAAAGAATACACATTGAGGGACCTATGGCTCGGACCACAAATATGGCAGCTGTGGGACTTGTTGGCCATCAGGGGGAGGAGAGGCCCTTGGGCCTGAGGGTGTTAGAGGCCCCAGTAAAGGGGAATGTCAAGGTGGGAATAGGGGAATGGGTGGGCAGGTGGGTGGGAGGTGGAATTCCCTCATAGAGGCGGGGAGGGGGAGGGTATAGGGGGTTTCCAAAGAGGAGACCTAGAAAATGGGAAACATTGGAAATGTAAATAAAGTATCAAAAAAAAAATAAATTTAAAAAAAAAAGAAAATGAAAGGGGGCGAAGAAGGAAGGGTGCACAGGAGTGATTGGGGAGAGGAGGGAGATGAAAGGAAAGAGAGGGAAAGGGAGGAGACACCCAGGGAGAGGGAGAGGTCCAAATGACTAATAGATGCAAAAACATCCCCCCAGCCATTCACTTCTTCCCACTAGGAGTCCCTATTAAAATTCCTATTGTTTTTCCAAAAGCAGTTCACTTATAAATCTATCAGTATAGTAATGCATTAGGTCATAGCCCCGAGGAACCCATCACTTCTCAATGACTAGATCCACGATAGGAAATGAAGTCTTCCACACGCAAATTGGAAAGGACATTGGGTGTTTTTTAATGCGTGGTATTTTGATTTTCTACATTGCTTGTTACATATTTTCATGCAAAAGTGATAGCAGCTTCAATTACATGTCCTTAGAGTTTGTTGTAACACTCAGATCCTGGCTTGTATACAAAAATCACTTGATGCAGACCAAAATTTGCCAAAGGCAGATCACAATAACTCAAAGAAGCTGAGTTTGCATGTACATGTTATGAAGATTTGTTGATAAATGTCATTTGTAAAATTGTGTTTAGTGTTCCTAACTTATTCATGGAAAAGATTATTCATTAACAACTAAATGTGATTTCTTACTCTTTTAATTATATTTTTGATGATTTTACTTTTCTTGATATAATAAACTAGATGAATGGTATTATTCTTAAGTAAAATAATGACACAGTACTTTCAATTTTTGTCAACAGGAGCACATGAAAGTAGGAATGTGCTGTTCTAACTGCTCTTTATGTTAAGACTTTCAGCTGTGTTATTATCACAACTGCTTGTGAAAGTGAAGTGTTATAGCTATTCCAGTTAAATGCATTAATCAAGCTCAAAGCAACTGAAGGCAATGTCATATGTATATCTGTATCTACGTGTATATGTACATGTGTAGAGACAAGAGTTCAATATTGCATGCTTTCAAATTAGTTTTTGAAGCACAATCTTTTATTGTGCAATATTAGGTGACCATTATGCTTCAAGAATCCTCCTGTCTCTGTCACCAACCCCCAGCACTAGGATTTTAAGTATAGGACTGCTGTGCCAAGTCTTTTATGGTAAGTTCTTGGGGATCAAACTCAGGTTCATGCTTACATTATAAATGAACATTATTTTTCAGAATAAAGCATTGCCCCATTCCAAACATAATAAGTTTATGACAAGCATTAATCAGCCCATAGCAATGGTAACAGCAACCCTTTGTAAAGAATTTACATACATTAGAAGCTGCATTAATGACTTTGCATAAAAACCCATTTTATCATTACACCTAAGCAAGGGTTTAGTAGTGTTTTGCCCTATGATATTGAAACTGAAGTGTTTAGATAATTTGTTTAAGAAAACATCAAAACTATGGGTGGAGATTTTATTCCAAGGCATTCTAATGTGCCTCAGCTTCAAAGAAAGCCAACAAGTAAGGAGTAACTGATAATATCAAGGTAGTTTTAGGCAACACATAAGCATAGCTGATTTTGAACACATTAAGCTTTTCAGAAAATTAAAATAAAATTACCACGGTGAGCTTCTTTCTGATAGTAAATATGTTTTACATCTGATAGTAAATATTACAGCAAAATCAACTCTTTCATAAATTCAAATACAGACAGAACTATTTGAAATGTTAAACCTCTCTCTATCCTATTGTTCAAATTCTTAAATTGCTCTTACTGGTTCTTAGGATCAAAGATTTAGTCTCTTATGTATTTACCAAACAATGTGAGTGTTTAATCTATTTGAAAAATTTATTAGCCTGAAAAATGGAAACATGACTTCAAATAATTGCAATATGGTCCATCACCAAAGACATACAGCTGTAGTAATATCTGTTAAGTGCAGGCTCCTTGAAGTCTTCAAGTATAGCATGCTAACTCACTATTTTGTTTTTTAAGACTAGAAGGCTTGTGTACTTCTTAGTGTCTGAGAACCTACTGGGAAAGTCATGTTGTGTTCACACATTCTCTTATACATATGTGACACTGAATTATTCTCCCTTAGCTTTAATTTGGAAAAGCAATCTCTGGCAAAGCTTTCCAAGTTCTTTTGAAATACTTAATCATATCCACCTGATGGCACTTGATAGATGCCTGTGCTTCTGTTTCTCTTTCTGTCTATAGCTTCTGCTGTTGATCAGCTCACTCATAGATCGAATGATATGTATTTATCTGTCTTCGAACATCTATCTACCTAATCACTTATCATCTGTAACCATTCACATCCATTTTCTTTCTTCCACTCATTCTTCATTTTTTAACTTACACTTCTTTTATCTTTCTGTATGTATCTGTTTTATTTTACATCCCCTCTCTTTTGTTCCATCCCAATAATTTCATTTGTATGTAAATAGGCATGCATGTATGTTTTCATACATGTATGAATGAATGTGTGTTTCTGTTATCTATCTCTCTTCCTCTCCCATAATTTTGTTTCTCTACTGTAATATTCTTTCTATGTATACTTTCTACCATACTTTTGAAGCACATCTATCTATCTATCTATCTATCTATCTATCTATCTATCTATCTATCATCTCTAGTAATATAGTTATCTTTTAATAATGCATTTCCTTTTCTCAGATATTGCTCTATTCACAGTTAAATCAAGTAATCTATATGGCAGTAACTTGTTCAAATAAAACTATCAATAACTTTTTTCATAAACATCTAAATGACATATATTTAAGAAAAGTCTTGTTGGAATATGTATGTAGGCCTAGTTTTTAAGATTATAAATTTTAAGATAGCCTAGGCTAAACACTGCAACTATGTCAGGCATATTATGGTACCTAGTGGAATCAATTTGTGAAAATAGAATTAATGTATTTTGTTATAGAGAATTATTTTCATGGTGTTGACATTTGAAATTAAAGTTCATTTATATGACTATAATTAAACACATACTAATTATCACATGTGCTTTTTCCAGAATGTATTCGCATAGGTAGAATACCTACAAGTTTGATAAAATTCAGAAATTAATTTTTTCTCTTACACAAATAGTATTGTATTATCAATATTATTTCTTTAAATATTTGATCACTATATGCTTAAAATGACAAAGCATCAAATCCTACACTGACATCTCTCTGGAATCAAAAAAACAAATATCAAAATGTTCCAATACTTTCAAGAACACATCAGCTTTTTACAGCCTTATACTCTGTACATTAACTGTTCCCTTTTTTCTTTCTTTTGTCACTTTCCCAAAATTTAAGTGTTCATTTGTATTGCAAATGCCAAGTGCTGGTACATGCTAGATAGACATAGTTCAAGATATGGGAGGTATAATCTGACATAAAACTGTGATGGGTGTGTACCAGCTTCTCTCTGTCTATTATAGGAGATACCTAAGAGATAATATGTAGAGAAAACTAAGATTTTTGTAAATTAAGTAGTATAATCATATTGTTCTCTATAAAGACTACATGCTAAAATCAAGGGAAACCTGTATTATGTTTCTGTACTTTCTAAGCAAAAATTCTGCATTCAATAATTAAAATTTGCTAAGAGTTTGTAGAGCTTATAGGCATGAACACAATCACGAGTCACATTAGCATTAGAAAATGCCTCTGTTTAAATCTTTAAGCCATCCTTGGTAAGCTTTTTTCTTTCTTTTCAGAATAAATTATTTCAAAATGATAGCTCCTGATTCTCTGTGTGCTTAAATGGATTTTCTCCAAAAATGCTGTCAAACTAAAGCAATTGCCAGGAAGGTCTTGCCATTCTCAAGGGAGATCAAACGGGACTTCCCTAATGCATAAATCGTGTCTGTTTATAATACATTATAAATGCTCAAGAGGATGTGACCATAGCACATTTGTCTCTGTAATATGTTTCCATGAGACTTCAACTTAATCACTTGGTTTTGTTTTCACTTCTGATTTGAGGTTTTCCTCGATGGTATATACGGACCCAGGCATGGTTTTTAATCTAACTGGATTACTTCCTTCATTTTCTCTTAATACTCTCTTTATACCATGTTTTGACCTGCTGGGAAATCTCAGGACACCAGAAAACACTGAAAACATTGAGAGATGCTCAATCCATTGACAATGTAGTCAGCTTTAAGGTGATTTTTAATACTTATGCATGAATCTCAGAGCAAACTTAAATACATGCATTGAAAATATAATAATGCTCTTTAAAAGTAAAATGTATAAATAAAGTTAAAGCAAATGAGGTGTTTGGTCAAAAATTAATTTTTCTTTTGTTCCATAAAAACTACACACACACAACCTTGACAGGGATTCTTGTGAATAACTAATATGGTTTAATCTTAATCAATCTTAATTTGTTGAAATCAGGCCTGGGACTAGTGGCTCAAAAAGCCAATTATCAGAAAATTTGCCCTGTGTCCACTCTCAGTAAGGGACAGACACTCTTAGCTGTTTCAATGGAACTGAGAGCCTCTCAGTCCTAGCTGCTGCGAGGCAGTCCAAGTGCCACTAGCAAACGCACAGTGATATATTGACCTTGTGATAATTGAGGTTATGAAAAGGATCTTGTTCTTAGAACTCATGAATGCAGGCCTCTCCCAGAGGAATCCTGGAGCAGGGCAGACCCTCTAAAGTGCTGAACTGCCCAGCACCTCCATTCAGGGACTGCCCCAGGTCAGGTCAAGAAGCGAACATTGTTAAGTGCCCTACACAGGAATGGCAGGAGGGGCAGGCTGGCCTTCACTCAGGAGTTTCTCAATTCACTCACTCAGTTTTATTTCTCCTTTCCATTCAAGGAAGCCAAACTGGAATGGAAGTCAGTTACTCTGTTCCCAGTGCCATGTGGAAATATTCAAATATTCTTTTCCTATATGTTGGACATTTCGTTTAAATCCAGTTCATGGTTCCTGTACAGATTGACTGGAGCAGCAGGCTGAACCATATCTTGAAAATGCTGGCGTTTTGCTGGGGAATCTCACTCAGAAAGACCAGAGCTAAATTGTTTCTCTCTCATAAGACCCATCCTCAGAGTCAAAAGGGGCCAAGCGGGGAAAACTAGCAAGTGGAGTCTACTTCAAAAGATCACTTGACAATATTGTTAGAAAAGCACCTTCCCTGGTGTCATCCACTTGTGTTGAAGCCCAGAAGCCAGGCTATAAATTAGCTTTAAAATTATTAAAAATAAACAGAGATGAAAGTTATTAGTAGCTTAACGTGTGTTAAAAGGTCAAGATCAAATAAATATGTTATACTTGGCTCTAAGGATGTCATAAAATGTGCACAGAAATGGGAGAAGATTATTTTATTTTATGTTCAAAATAAATATAAAACATTTTATCAGACATTATCAAGGCAGACAATAGCCTCATGTAGCCCAGGCAGGCTCTAGTAAAACTTGATTAATAGCTAAGGATAAACTTGGACTTTTGATCTTTCTGCCTCCACCTCCCAAAAGCTGAGAGTTGTGCCAGACCACCCCAACATATTCAGTCTGAGGAACAAATTCAATGTCATCTGGATACTGGGCAAGCACTGTACCTACTGTGTTTTGTCACTATCCCTATTGTGGATGGTAACAAAAAAGTATTTTTTGTTTGTTTGTTTTTGTTTTATTTATTCACCTGATGGATGTGGTGCAGATGTACATTATTAGGAGGGCATCAGAAGTAATCAAAGCTATGCTAGCCTCAAGACTTATTTTCTGTTGGAACAAATTGTAAATGGTTATTTAAAAATAGCTTGTCGTGATTGAGGATCTGAGAAAACAGTGTCTACAATAATGAAATTTAAGTTATGAGGAATAAACAATACTCTTAGTTTTCCTTTGGATGTAGTTCTTGTACAATGTCATTACCATTATGAGAAATTATATGTCTAATTGAAATATTTGACCAAGTAGAAAATTATAGTCAAGGACATCTGTGTCCAGCTTACTTCTCTAGGAGCCATGCTATCTGTGAGGTCTAGAATCGCTAACTGAATCACGAAGATGAGTTTTTCATGGGCTCCCTAGACAACCTTGACAAAATCCAAGAAATACGTTTACAATCTTTCATAAGAACTTGCCATATTTTACCTGAGTCTAAATTAAAGCTGATCTCGTGATAGTACAGGATATTTGAATTTATTTTCTATTTAAATACTTGGTGTTTGTAGCAGAAAGCCAGCTTAGTCTAAGGATTAGGTAAGCCAACAACTGCATTAAAAAAAATATGGGTGTCACATTTTTATGTTGTTCATTTTTCTTATTGATGAAGACTTCAGTCAGGTGCCACGTTAGCAAAATGAAGATTCTAAGAGAGTTCTGATATATTATATAGCTATCTATCATGGTGTGTGTCCATGAATATATCCATATTATACATATATATTACAATGTAATTATGTTCAGTCTGTGGTCTGACAGGCACATGTGTGACTTGCAATTACTAACACTATCTAGAGCTATGGATGATAAAGTGATCATTTTTATTACATCACAATTTGAAATAAATTTATTTACAGGAAACTTCAATAATCCCCTATAACAATCAAATTTAATTTTCTCTTATAACCTAATTTGAAGTCCATACTTTATAATGCATCAATACAATATTACATAGAAACTACAATAAGATTATAAATGTTTAAACTATAAAATAACAGAATTTCTTTTACATTATATCTCTAATCTTGTTATTATGGGACAGAGTATAGTTCACAGATGAATAATTTATTGTTATCTATTTATTCTAAAACTGCTTTCCCATATTGTTGTTTAATCTGGATTAACAATTGTTTTATTTGATTTGTTTTCTTTTTAGATAGATCTTCATTATGTAGCCCAGGCTAGGCTGGAAATCAAAGTTCTCCTGTTTTAGCTTCCCCAAGAAATAGGATTACAGGTGTATGCCTAATCACAAAATCAATTGTTAGCTCAATATGATATGACCCTGGAATTATAATTAGAAGAAAATTGAGTACACTATTTTGTGGTAGTATTTGTGTTTTTGAGTACAAACATAATCTTATCGATACTTAAGAATTTCTTCTTTACCAGTGATATTTAATTGTTTTACAACCAGTGAAATTTAATGGTTTACAAGGGCTCACCTTTAGTTCATCTGAGATATTTTCCCCATGTATCTTGGAGACCTTTACAATACATGGATAAAGAATATTTTTTCGTCCTTTTTCTTTTTCTTCTTTTTTCTTTCTTTCTGTTGTTAGTTTTGAATATCAATTACCTTGCTTAATTTTGCACTTGTTTCTCAGGAATAGAAGTCATAGATATGGCACCTCTAGTTTGACTGTGTTCTCACAAAATTCGCCCATAAACTTTTGAGATTTTTTTCTTTATTGCGTTTATATATTTCAGGATATTTTCACTGTTTTTCTTAATTATAACTTTAAAATGTCTTCAGAGGGAGTTTCAGGACAGACAGGGCTGCACAGAGAAACCCTGTCTCAAAACAAAACAAAACAAAAAAACAAAACAAAACAAAACAAATGTCTTCATTAACTGTTAGAAACACTGGCTTCTTTTACAGAGAGCCAGATTTGATTCTTAGCACATAGACAACAATGCACAAACCTCTACAACTTCAGTTTCACAGCTTTTGACAGCATCAACTTGTTTTCTAGGTGGGCTGCATACACATTGTGCACTTACATGCAGGCAAAACACTCATACAAACTAAAATAAGTAAGTAAGCAAATAAATAAATAAATAAGTAAATAAATAAATAAAAATTTTATTAATTTTCTTGATTTTGAGATGAGATAGACTTAAATGCTCTTGATTTATGACATCTTGAAAGCTAATGCTCTTTAGACATTTCCTAACTTTTATTTAATTTACTTTCTGCATTCATTACTCTCCTTCATTTCCCCATAGTTTTAGATTCATTTCTATTTTATTTACAATTTACCAGTGTTCATGTTTTAGCCTATGGTGTTGTATATATGTATATACTAGACTTTTTAAAAACATAATTTTTGAGATACTTTGGAAATATTTCATTCTCTTTAAATTTTAATAACATCCCCAACCAGCTATATTTATAAAGTATTAATTAGGATTAATTTTCACCTTAATCCAAAGTATAGATGGAGTGAAATCTATGAAATAATCATTCAAATAGGGAAATAAGAAAAATATGAAATTATAATATCTTGGGCATTATCCAATATCTCTTTCTTTCCTCCATTTAGTATTTTAAAAATGCTTCATAATGGTGCTGTCTGAATGTGGAAAGGAAGCACACACATGATATAACTTAATATAAATTATATCAAATCAGATTTAAAATGGAAGTTATAAATCCACAGTGCGTGTTTCAAAAAGCACCTTCCCTTGGGCCACTAGAAATGAATCTGATTATTATTTTGAAATAAAATTTATGCTGCAAATAATCTTTTATAAGCTCAAATGCTTTTGCCAGAAATCATCTTTCTTGCTCTCTTAAGGAACACATAAACAGGTACATACACATACATTGTGTATACAGTGTTTTCATTTATGTGCATATAGTTATCATTTGGGAAGGAAGAAATAGTTACTGCTATGGCCGATGCTTTAGACCTTCCTCAGACATATTCTCATGTCCATCATCATTCTGGAATATAGAGTATAAGAAGACTTCTCCTGTCTTACTCTCCTTGTTCCTCCTTGGTATTGATTTACACACTAAAAGCAGTGCAAGAAATTATGAGTGAAAGATAAAATAGGGGCTATCAGGCATGCATAGTGCCCACATTTCATCGCCAATAACTCTCCCATAAACATGGGTCTGTCCTCTCATTATGCAGACTGTCATGCTTCAATGAACCACATAATTTTACCTAATTAAAATAAGCATTATGCAGTTTCCTCTCCCACTCTTTTTTCTTTAGCTGGACAAATGCCAGTAATTATATTTAGAATATCCTAAGTGGACAGCACATTAAATATTCATTTTGGTACTTCTCTGTGCAATCAGATGCAACTCCTGCTGCTATTTTCAGAATTAATATTAACTTTATATATAAGAATCCCCAAATCAAAATATACTTCTTGAAAGACAGAATTAGTCAGGTTGATTAAAATGTTTATTATGCCAGAGAGGTAGTTATGTTGGTGCCTATCAATGTTGATGCCTATTAAGATTGTGTGACTCTTCCTTCTCCTCTCACAGATCATTTCTAAATTGCCTCATTGTATACGCTAATGCAAATTTTATTTCAGCAGCCAGTATTGTCTGTAAATATTTCTCTCTTAATTTTTTTCTTCATAAACAATTGTGGAATGGGTAAGTCCTCAGTTTTGTGTTAGAATGATAGAGTAAGAAACCAGTGATTTTCTTAAAAGACTTTCTTAGATGATTCATTAGTAATGTTATGCAACCAGCTTCAACTACAATTCAACAAATAGAATTATAATCATTTTGTGCTTTAAAAACATGTAGTTTTTTTTAGAGAGAATAGTTTCTCAATAGAGTATTCTATGATTTGGGAAAAGCAAATATGCTCAGCTTAGCATATGATCACACCACCCATCACTTGATTGTGAACTTTAGAATATTTAGGCATCAAACCTGGGCAGTGTTCTGATTCACAGGAAGACTAGCAACAAGAAAACTGATTTATTTTAGCCATTGGAGCTGAAAATAGGGCCGAAGAACGCTTGTTCTCTTATAGATCACCTGGATTTTCTTTCCCCTATCCCTGCTGTGTGGCTCACAACCACTGTAACTCCAGTTCCTTACCCTCTATTCTAGTTTGTATGGGCACCCCAATGCATGTGATACACATAAACTCAAGTAGGCACATGCACGCATATATGATAAATTATAAGGTAAAAATAAAAAAAGTTATAGCAGCAAAACGTTAATTTCATGCTGAAACAAGGTTGTTAAAGCGGGCTAACTGTTTCACTTTTCAACACCCTTTTCTTCCATTTGCTCACTCCTATTAACAGTTCCTACCTTGTAACTGAATTTCACTTCCAGACAGATTTAAAATCACACTGCATCCCATTTGCACAGATGGCTAGTCAGACAGGAAACAGGCATTCATGATGCCAGAAGCCAAAGTGAGAGTCAGTCTTCACTGACAATGCAAAAGAAAGGATGCAGTAGTGGTCCACAAAAGGTATCCTTCCTTCCAGGACATCACTTTCACAAGGGGGCACTGTATTAGGAAATATTGTATTTATGTTATTGTTTCATAGAAGCTCTATAATGATTGACAAGAAGTATTACCTAGTACATACCATATTTTATACCTATTCATACACTATTTTACTGTTAAAAATTGTCTTCTGTAAGGCTTTCAGAAGCAACTTATTTTAACTTTCTCACTCACAGTCTTCACTCTTACATGTCTATTATTTCATACATATTAATGCATGCCTGTACAGACTACCTGCACAATGCTAGCCTATTAGCTTTTACCTTTTATGCTTGCATACATTTGTTTTAACTAAAACAAAACAGAAGGAATCCATGCCAGAGCCAGACTCAGAAGCAAATTTCAAATGCTGTGATGAATGGTGAATGAATCTAATGCATATTCATATCATATTTAACAAATGGGCATAAATGCCTCCTTCCTTTGGCATATAAGAGAATAATACTACCATTTTTATACTCTGATATATAGCAGGCAGTAGAGAAATTTTCATCCAGCAACATGGCTGCTCTGGCAAGAGATCATATCCAAAACCTTATGTGTCTATATGATCCGGCTGGAATGCCAACACGCCCTTAGTACACACCTTTAATCCCTAACAATGAAGGTAAGGTTAGTTTGAAGAAGGAAGCAGCCATGTTTGGATGTAAATTCTAATTGACAAAGTGACAAATTAGAGAGGTTTACAGAATGAGTCAAAGATAGAATATGACCAACTCACATGAGAGGAACACAGAGAAGAGGCTACTTAAGAGCATTGAGAGACAGAAAAGGTGGTGTGTGTGCATTGCAGTTTTACCGGGACAATTTTACAGACATGTTGCAAAGAGGACGAGCTAGACATAGGTGAAGACAGAATGAGCCAAAGATGAGAAGATGTCAGAAGACTAGATCATTTTGTCAAAGTTAGTATGAAACTAAGGATAGCAATTCAGTCAGAAGCCAAGGGAAGCCAGATTGAATCAATAATCTTGAAAGATTAGATTGCAAGGAAGCTAGAAGCTTCGAGGCCTAGGCTTAGGGTAGTTAGAACAGAAAAAGGAACATTCTGGACTCAGCCTTAGCAGTGTATTCACACATCTCAACCTATCATCTGATGAAATAAAAGCAGCATTTACAGCAGAATTTAATGGAAGTTTTGAATCTTTCCCAGAATATTTACTATTCCAACAATACTTTCTGTGGTGTCTGCTTTGAAAACTGCCAATAGTATGTTGCAGGGAATATTTACATTCTGCTTTATTTGTTGAATGCAGCAGCAAAAACAATGTTTTCCAATTGAAACATATTACTTAAATTTATCACAATTTGCTTACAGCATCATTTTTAATTTTTAATGATAAAAATTTTAATGATAAAATTAATTCACAATTGTTTATAGGAGGTAGTACTCTCTTAAATACATAATTGTCATTTTACCACTTTTAAACATTATTTCATGTAATTTTAGTTAATTTTACAATTAGTTTCCCACTACTGAATATAGCACTAGAAAAACAAAACAAAGCATAGCAAACAAACAAACAAATTAAGAAGATGAGAACATTAGCCATATTCCAGAAGAGTACAACTTTTGCATACACAAGGTGCTTAAAATAACACAGGGACTGATGCTACCAAACCAAAAAGAGTTGATGTTTAAAAAATGTTCATTTAATTTATGTTATTTATGTGTTTGTATGTATGGAGTATATTCAGGTGAGTGAAGTGATGCTAGAAGTACAGGATATTTCTGATGTAGAGTTATAGGTGATTGATTGGAAGCAGCTTAATGTAGATGCTGGGAATTGAACTCAGGTTCTCTGCCACAGTGATGTATATTTTTAACCACTGAGACATCTCCTCAGCCTTTAAAGTCTTAACCAACAAAACATGTTTGTAATATCAACTCTGATATTAGCCACAGTATATTTAAAAGCATAAGCCAAGAGGCCCAGGAAAAGGCTTGCTAAAGTTATATCAAGACAAAGTTGTTTGTTGTAGTTTTTGTTTGTTTTCATTTGTGTGAGAATGATCTTTTGGAGATGGAAATGAGAAAAGAAGTGATGGGAAGCCTGTTCTCAACATCAGAAACTAAGAGAAATAGTTTCAGGTGTAGAGAATAGAGAAATTGATTTGCAGGCAGCTGATGGTGAGGGAAGGATGGTTCTAAAGCTTCACAAATTCTTCAGAACTACTTTTCTTTGGTGCTAAAGCAGAGGTTATTTCTTCTAATCCTCTTTATATAAACATACTAGATTTGGCTGTCTGCCCCAGAAGTTTGTGCTGTGTTGTAGGACTGAGATCAAATGTGACACACGATTTTCATTTTATAAGAAAGGCATGTACTCCTGGCACAGTGTATAAGTAGTAAGCCTGTGCTAAAACAGAGTATACTGAAGAGACAAAGAAAAGAAACACATGGGCTAGCTTCCCTTGCTACTATATCAAAGGAGTGTCCTTACAATTGGATTATGGAGACAACAGTTCTGAAAGTGGCCTCCTTGGAATACAATGAGGTTGGTAAGACAGATCCTCTTCTGGAAGTCATACAGGAGCGTTATGCTTTTGTCTCTTCCAGATTTTAGGAGCCATTGTTAGGCATTATCTCCTGGCCTCTTTTTTTTTTTTTTTTTTTAAGAAATCACTTACATTATTTATAAAAAAAAAAAGATTTATTTTATTTATTTTATGTATGAGTACACTGTAGCTGACTTCAGACATACCAGAAGAGGGCATCAGATCCCATTACAGATGGTTGTGAGCCACCATGAGATTGGTGGGAATTGAACGCAGGACCTCTGGAAGAGCAGTTAGTGGTCTTAACTGTTGAGCCATCTCTACAGCCTCCTTCATGGCCTCTTAGCTCTACATTTGAAGTAAGAAAAGCATGGCCATTTTTAATTCAAACAACCCTCTTTGATCCTTTCCTCTGCACTTCCTTCAATTTATTATTTCCTGGGATTGTATGGACATAGGTCACATGTCAAAACAACCTTTCTATCATAAAATTATTTAGAATCTCCTATTTTTATCTGTACATTTAAATCTTTCTCTAAAGGAAATATAACCTATTCACAGGTTCTATGGTAAGGACTCTACTATCACCATATTCCCACCTTTTGCACTGGAGGAATCCATGTAGTCTAGGAATAATCTGACCTTCCAGGCCAAAGTGACTTTCCCAGGATGCATTCTGAGAATCTCAATTTTGAGATCAATTTATGTAGCTGCCAGGTACATGAGAAGAAGAAAACTTCAGAGAAGCTGAAAGAATAACCTCCCAAAAGTGGGGCTGAACATCCATGCAATAAATGTGATCAACATATTTAGGAAGATAGGAGCTTTGGAATTGGAAATCCCTACAGAACTGTTGTGGTGGAAACAAGCGGGCTCTATACTAAGCACATCATCCCAGGCCTCCCTGCAGTGGGCAATCATGGAAGGCTGGCATGCAACAAAGTAAGATCTATAGGCAGAAGGCTATCACTGGAGAGAATCCCGGTGCTTAACCTGTGAATTATCATATTTTTCTAATTTATTATGAAATTAATTGGACATAGTTTACCCTTTATCTTTCTTTAGGTTTCACAAGATGCTATAATATACACAATGATGTTTGATTCCTCAATAAAGCTTTCTGAATAATTTTTTTCTGAAATTACAATCCTGTTCTTTTATCTTTACTTAGCTAAGTAATATTATCATCATATATATCCACTGTAAAAATGTTAAGCTTCAGAAATTAGAGCTGTGGTGTGGAGGTAAATGTAAAAGAAGAAAGGACTACATTGAGCCAAGGGAAAAATATCTTCCTAATTAAATTGCATTACTTAAAAGAGCTAAAAGATCTCTCATATGTTACCATCTCCTTTATCATGTGTCACAGTGTCAGTGAGACTTCTAGTGATGAATGTGTTAGTCTTTAGTAACGGTGTAACAAAATGAAAGCACCACCATATAACCCAATAACTCTACTCTGAGGCATATACCTAAGAGTCATGAACACACCATAGAGAAAAATGCATAAGGATGCTAATCAGTGGTGTGTACTGAAGCCAAAAGATATAAATAACTCAGATATCCTCAATGATGCATAGATAAACAAAGTCATGTGTCTATGAGGGAATACTATTTGCACACAAGAAGGAATGAAATCCTGCTAGATGCTGCAGTGAGAATAAACATTTGAAGCCTAATGAAGAAAAGGATTCAGTCACTAAACACTTGTTCTGATTCAATTCCTATGATGATTAAAGGGTACAAAGTGGATGTTCAAGTGTAGCAGAGGGAAAGGACTGAAATCAGCTGAGGATCAAGTAACAAAAAAATATTCTAAACCCGACTCTGATTGATGGTGGTTGATATCTGTAAAATTGCTAAAATCCATTGAGTTAATCTACTTAAATGGCTTGTCCATTTGCTATGTAATATCATAATGAAACACTTGCAATTAAAACATACAACACATATATGCATGTATAAAAAACTTCTTGGCAGACATGAAATGAAAACATGAATGTAGAATTGTCTGAGGAACATAATAGCTCTTTCTTTCTAACCTATATGGTATTTTTAGGGTGGGCTTCCAGGCTTTCTAGTGTTCATATACTTTTCTCATCAGAACAAATGAGTGTATGATTAATATAGTTGTGTGTGCAGATACATGTGCAGGTGCAGAAACTCATGTATGTATGGGGAGACCAGAGGTGTATATCCAGTGTCTTCCTCTTCACCTAGTTTTTGAGATTGAGTCTCTCACCTAAAGATTGCCAGTGCAGCTAGGCTTCTTGGCTAGTGAGATTTGGGCTCTGCCTGTTTCTGTGCTCCCTTTTGACAGTTTGTATCACTACATAAGCCAAAACCTAGATCTTTTACATTAACATTTGTCAAAACCTACACCCTGAGATTTCATATTATATGAAAATTTCAGATGTATTGTACATAATTCCCCTGATATGTTTATTTTTGTTTATCTTTAACCTCCTTCAACAGACATTGTAGCTTGGTGAAACTGCAGCTCTATATCTGAGTCATAATTTTTTGCCATCTTATACTGCTAGAAATAGCTGGATGGTGGAGAATGCAGAAGGTGAGGTTACACTCACCCTGGCTTTTAGGAATAGACCTGAAGAAAAATATTGGACTGGTGGTCCATGTTTATAATCACAGTAAGAGTTCAAGGTCATGCCCTCCTATATTGTGAGCTTGAAGCCATCCTAAGTTTCAGGCAATCCTTTATCTAAAAAGAAAATAAAGATTTAATTTTCACAATATTGCATATTTATATTAGAAATGTGGAAATAATGGCAATTTTAAATTACTCACTCACTCTAAACATGGTTAGTATGTTATTTCTCCAAGAGAAAAATTTTACATCAGATGCTGTCATTGTATTACTATTATTACAAGAAATAGTAGTCTTTTAATTATTCACTCATTTCTATAGTCACTTTGCTTCATTATCCTTATTTTATAAAAATTATATATAAAAAGTTATAATTATCTTAGTATAATCTTAGTGTTTTCTCAACTAATTTTGATGAAAGTTAATTAGTTTTTAAATATAGAATCATCTAAATTAATCTCTGCAACTGTTGCTATATTTCTGACCTCAATATCAGTGCAGAAGAGTGGAAAAAGGTACAATTGTCTGGAATATTCTTGTCTAGCTCAAACTAACCTCATTAAATCAGCAAGGCATTTTTGATTGTCCACAGCATATGGACACCGTGGATGGTACAGGTGGATGGATGGATGCTTAGACTACATGGGGTAGGAGTTCCTTCAAAAAGTACAAAATGTTCATGCATTTAATACATGAAGGAAGTACGATAGAAAGCCACAAGTAATAAATGTTTTAATTGAAGCACTTTCTTTTGCTCCTACCACGTGCATGAAGACAGTTTAAGTTCATCTTTAGAGACAAGGGCTAGAGCACAGGTCCACAGAAGTGGTGAGGACATGACCCTGCAGTAACAGACCTTGCATACTACTGTGTCTTTCCAGTTACTTTGTCCTGCCTCTTCACTGCCTTCACATTTTGATTATTCAGATGGCAAGTACGCTGCATTAAGTTCATGCAGTTACTGATCATATGAGCATCTAGCAGATAGCACATACAGAATACCTAACTTGTGGTTTTGATTTTATATCATCTGAAAACACACATGCAGTTTCTTCATTCATTTTTACAAATATCCATTTACACGCATTTTAAACTCATTTTCCCCATATTAATCTAGGAGTCAAACAATCCTAAACATTTTAATGAACTTATTTTCTTAATGTTTTGAGCAATGAAAAAGGGCACTTGCTTACTATTACCAGGTGGACTTATTTGACATTGACATCTGGAAAAAGACATAAATGTATGATTTTGAGTGAGAGATCTTGAGCAAGAGTTTGACCATGGAATGCCACCATATTTTCAGAAGTAGTAAGTAAAGAACTAGGATCTGATGTGGAGATGTGATGGGGGTTAGGAGTTGAGCACTAAACAGCATGTGACCTTTAGACATCATCCCTTTGAGTCAGGAGATCATTATACAGATAGGCAGCTGGATAGAATCTGTATTTTATTAAGAAAGTTCTGGCAGTTGCATGTAGGGTATAAAAAGCAATAGATTTTATCTGGGGAAAACCCTTGGCAAGTAATTGAAGCAGTTCTTGTGAGATGATAATCACCTGGCCCTGGGTGACGGCTCTGGGGTAAAATTGGGGTAGGAACTGAGATCCAATGTAAGTCAATGATCTCTGGAATGTGTTAGTGGAGTCTCATGGACGAAGGCAAATGTCAGAGCTAGGAAGACTTATACAAAAACAGTTCACAAAAGTATGAGAATATAGGGAAAACTGAGACAAGGAACAATGTAAAAGACATCACAGAGTGGGGCAAGAAATCTGTGGAAGTGCAATACATACTGACTTGGGGCTGTGAAAGGAACAGAGTGGAGACTTTAATGCTAATAATCACTATTTGGGATACAAAGAAGAAAGGCTACAGACAGAAACACTAAATCCCTCTAGAGTTGAGGACTGAAACAATAACCAGGAACTTTTAAATGAGAAAGAACTAAAATTTATGTTAGTCCTTTCCCTCTACCCATTAATTATGTGTTTTTAATATTTATGGAAGAAACATAGAGAAAATATTCTAATTGTTTAACTTAGTATCATTAGTTCTAATGGAGATAATTTGTAATATCAACAGAAAAGCTTTGCCTTCATATTTTAAGTTATGTCAGTAATATCTGCCTTATTTGGAAACTGCCTGGGTACTAGACATTATACTAAGTGTTCCACATTGTTGATTCCTTTATATAGCACAATAATCCATCACCAAATACTGTCCAAATGTTTCTGTTTTAGATATGATGGCTCCTGTGATCAAGCTCTTAATCTCAAGCAACAGAATGTTTATCAAAGTGTATAGGTTGAAACCCAGTGTTCTGGCGTCAGAATCTAGTCTTCCCATAATGGCAGCCACATGTCTATCAAAATAGAAGCTTAGGAGTTTATTTGACTGAAAAAAAAAATGGATCCAAATAATCTACAGAGTTTTAGATGTCAAAGCCTGGACTTCAGTGGCCCCTGCATGTAAACTCATTCATCTAGTCCTAATATACTGATCAAAGACACACATGTTAATAACTGGCAGTGAAAGAGAGTATATATATATAATATATATATATATATATATATAATATATATATATAGTGCCCAGTGATAACTACATTGAGTTTAGAATTAAATAGAGGACAAGAGGTATACATAGCTAAATAGTACTGTAGTGGTGTTTTCTAAACCACCACTAAGTTCTTATTGCCTCTTTTCCAATCTCTCCTGAAAGGCAGTCTGTGAATGTTGCCAAAACAATGTGAAAACTTTTCTTATAAGTGATACTATGGATTTTATGGGGAAAGTTTAATTCCTTGGGGTTCATTGCACTATTAGTCCAATATTTGAAGAGAGGGGTATATATGATTTTTTAGAACATCTCTTCTTCTTAGTTGGCGCACTAACAAGGAAATCTGACATTATCCCCATGGAAATCACATGTGGTTTTGCTTGATTTTTCTCTTTTAGGTGAGCATTGATTCAGTCTAATTATCCATTAAAGACATTTTCTGTCTACTTTACAGCTGAAAGATCAATAGGAAGGATCTACCCTAATGTTCTTCTTACTCTTCACTGCCACATATCTTGCTCTGTTTTTTAAATTAGTTTTCAAATAATTTTTCCTGACTGCTTAGCTGCTCCTATCAGATTCAATGTGAAGCACAGATAAAAACATCGTTTCACATTTATATAAATATGGCCCTTGACTCCTGCTTAGGAACTAAGCAAAGCTCTACTGAGATTAGATGCTTTCCCAACTGCTTTAAACTCTAAAATTCATAACAGGTCACATTCTTCATATGAGGGACCAGACTTTCAGTAATGGTGTCCTCTTTCCTGTAATGCTAGACAAATCACAGAAATTCAAAAGAAAGAATTCATATGATAAATAAAAAGGCTTAAAATAGCTAAATCATAATAAAGTGGAAATCAGCAGTGCCAACATTGATAATCAGATCTAGACTAGTGAATGAGCAAATGAGATTTTAGAAATATAAATTTCCTTTGGAGATAATCCTGTTGAATGGAAACAAAATGGCCCTTTGTGTCTACATTAGAGCATGTATGTCATACCTACCTTAGTTCACTCTGCAAGTGCTTACTCAATCTTCATAAAAGCCACAGAGGAAGTTCTGTATTATTTTCACTTTACAGAGAGATCATATAGTCTGTCAATAATACCATAGACACTAAGAGTAGGATTTAATCAATTATTCCACACCTTGGACTTTATTGCAGATGTAACAGATATCATTGATTATTGGTTTCATCCACAATGGAGTATTTATAATTCTGCTGAGTGTGTAAATCTCCTAAAGTACCAATCCCTTTGAAATGGCTTCTTTGTCTGGCCACATAATGTATCCTCAACAAATCTGCCCTCTTTTTCTTTAGTAGTGTGACTTTTGAGCCCTCTTCTTTCTTCTTGACAGTTGCATCTCAGTAATTGTGATGATAAATGATGCAGTGTGTTTCTTTAGTTTTACAGAATCGAGAATACTTGGTCACCTTCAGATAACAATGGGAAGTATAAAAATCTTCTTTATTCTCTCATCAATTAGCACAAAGCATAATATAAGACTTAACAAAATAAAGTTATGGCTAACTAGTCAAGGGAGTTCAAGATGGATGGTAGTGTCCCAGTAATGAGGCAAAAAGAAGAGACACATACCCCAAGAGCCAGAGTACCATAGTGTATTTAATCTACTCAATGCTTGTTGTACCTGTTTTATTATTATAAAAGCCCCTTCACATAGCTGCATT
The DNA here is from genome assembly GCA_028551405.1 of Uromys caudimaculatus. NCBI lineage: Eukaryota > Metazoa > Chordata > Mammalia > Rodentia > Muridae > Uromys > Uromys caudimaculatus. Next base: position 1,417,952 of record CM052719.1, read on the forward strand.
CTCTAAGAATATCACATCATGGTGTTTACCTCATGATGTTAGCCATGAAGAAAACTTGACTTCTTTTCTACAATACTTTGTTTCCTGAGTTTTAGTTTCTGCAATGTGAGCTGATGGCTTGATCTGCTAATAATAATCCTGATCTAACTCTAACACACACCTAATATGTAGAACACTATTATTTTATTTGTTTAATTAATATTAAATAAAATACTCTAATTTTCACATTTGCCGATTTGGTCATATAATTGATTTATCATCCATTCTGGCATTTCTAGTGAAAGTATTCCTCACACATGAGACCATTTCACTTGGTACATGGACATCTTCTCTGATATACTAATTTTGACTTAGGAATTGTACCTGACACTTGTTTTTTTGAAAAGTATTTTGGATTTTTAATAATGTTGGCTCTAAGGCCATTCAACTTGGAAAAGTCCTTATTACTATATAATTATATATGCATGTGGATTTAATCTACCTTTTAGAAATTGTAAATATTTTTAAAACCCTAGGTTTACACTAAGAAATGTATCAAATAACCCTGGGTATTATAATTTCTTTTGATAAAATCATACATACTGACTAATGTAAATAATCATTAAAATGATTCCTTTTCCACAATTATGATTAACATTAGAACATTTACAATATATAATGTTTTATGCAAATTAATTCATTTTTTCTTTGTGTTTGCGACTCAACCCATATACTTTTGTGCTTGTTAGGCAAGTGTTCTAACACTGAGCTAAATTCCCAAGTCTATATGCAAATTATCTCTTGAATTTAAGTCCTTGTTTTCTTTGTTCTAGTTATATATAAAACTATTAACTATACAAGCAGTACAATTTAATTGTTGATAAACATACTTATCAAAATTCTAATCTATCTCACAAAATAGCTTTATCAAATAATCATCTAGCCATAACATTTTAAAGGTAATATTTATTCTTAAAATATCATTATATCTTAGTGTAAAACATCTCATTTTATCTACTAGATGGAAACAATTGGCAAACTTTTCATGATATAAAAATAGGTAAAGAATTCTTGAATAGGACACAGACCCCAATAGCTCAGTACATAGTAGCAAGAAGTGATAATTGCATTTTATCACATTAAAGGTTCTGCTCAGCAAAGGATGCAGTTAATTGAAAGGATATATCCTTTTGAATGAAAGAAAACATTTTCAGCTAGTCATTTTAAAGAGAATAACTATCAGAAATATATGAAGAGCTCAAAAATATTTAACACCAAAAGAACAAACAAAAAACCTTTGTAGGCATACTGAACTGGTACATGTCTTAAGAATAAATGTCCCATGATATTTATTTAGGAAACTACAAATTAAAACCATACAGAGACTCTATCTAATCCTTTTATGAATGGCCCAAGACTTAAAATCTGTACTAATCTTGTAGAGAACCAGAATTCAGTACAATAGCTACATCATCCAGATCACAACTGTCTATGCCCAAAGTCTGGTATGATCTGCAGTTTCCCAAACTCACCATGCACAAAGCACACATTTCCTAAAAAACAATAAAAATAATTCTTAAAGAAGAATGGTTAGAATCTAGAAAAAATGTTGGCAAGACTGTGTAGGGGGGATGGGCAGAGGGACCTTGGGAGGGGGGACTTTGGGAGGGAGGACTGGAGAGGGGACAATGTTTGGGATGTAAATAAAAGAAAGAAAGAAAAGAAAGAAAAGAAAGAAAGAAAGAAAGAAAGAAAGAAGGAAGGAAGGAAGGAAGGAAGGAAGGAAGGAAGGAAGGAAGGAAGGAAGGAAAGAAAGAAAGAAAGAAAGAAAGAAAGAAAGAAAGAAAGAAAGAAAGAAAGAAAGAAAGAAATGGAATCCAAATACACTGAATATAAGCCAGTACAGCAACAAGGGAAGTCAAGATAGAATTTTCCCCCAAAATTAAAAAGACAGTTATAATATGATTTAGTTTTAGTCTGTTTTAATATATTACCAAGTGAGTGAAAGTCTGGAAACAATAGAGATGCCTACATACAAGTGCTCATTGTGCTCAAAACAGATGAGTAATGAAGTCAGCCCAGGTGCCTGTCAATTGTTAAACAGACAATGAGGTATTGGATATTATACAGCTGTAGAGAAAACAGAACTATGACGGTTATAAGACAATAAATGAAGACAAAGATCATAATGTTAAGTGAAATAAGCCAGGCATGAAAGCAGAGTAGAGAGTATTGGAGAAGAGGAAGGAGACTAGGTTTGAGTGGAAGAGTGTAGTGATGAAATACATGTCACAGATACCAGAGATTGTCTTACTAAAGTCTGTAACTCTGTATGTTTAGTAGGTGAACGTAAAAATCTTTCATCCTGCATTGTACTTTATGAAGGAAAATTATAAAATACAGCCATAAATTTATCAACTATTGAAGACTACTCAAGGTGCAGTTTCTGGTTTTTTGGTTTTATTTGTGTTTATTATTGTATTAATGTTGTCTTGTGATAGAGTCATATTACAGGATTCATTTGTGATTTGTTTTTAGTTTGTATTTTACACTTTGTTTTGTTTTTGAGACAATGTCTTTTTTTTTCTTTTTTTTAGCCAGGCAGGTCTGATACTTCTGCATATTAGCTTAAACTGGTGTCCCCTAGAATTATTTTATAAAAAATGATAAATCAAGCCTGAATATCTCGTAGATTGCACAAACCCTGTAACACTATCTAACTGCAGAGATATGAGGTCCCCATGTCCTCTTACTTGCCTCACACATTTTATGTTTAACTTTCTGTAGTATTTAATTGATTTTTGTTTGTTTGTTTGTTTTGTGTGTGCATATATATATATATATATATATATGCACACACAAATTCCTGTCCTCTACAAGATAGCAAATGAAAATACCACTTGGTATTTTTGAAGCATGGAGTTCAATTTAATCATGAATAGTAAACATCCAGATGTTCTGAGATGAGAGTAGTCATGATGTGGACTCTACTGATCTTTGCTACCCAGTCATCCTAGGGTTGAGCACAGTTTTCTGAGACCCTCCTTCATATTGCTATCTGCTCCGTGCCCAACAGCACAGTATGTGCACCTCACATGTTGGGGAATGAGGTAATGGAACACTAAACAAAACAAAACAAAACAAACAAAAAAACATCCAGGGAAAATTACAGTGAGAACAAAGGGTAACACATGGAGATCTCAGAATCCCAAGTGGGATAACATCTCCTCCAATGCACAGTTTGCAAAAAGTCAGAAGTAGGTAACAACAAAGACTTAGGAAAGAAATATTGCCCTGTGAGAATATAAAGTATAATACTCTAAATAATGTTCACATAGTTTAATCATCCACTGGATGTTTTCTGCTGTGATGAAAACTGAGTTATTACTTGCAATTTGTTGAAAGAGTACCATTTAAGACTTTTGTACTTGTGTTGGAAAGGAGAGGCCCTTAATAATGCTCTTTGGAAATGGATAAAAGTTTAAAAGTCACAAAACTAAAGCAGCAGACTGTATTATCCTTTCAGAAATTCTACCACCATATCTGCTTCTATAGGTTCTCTTGAAGTTACCACAATTCTGAGTGCTTAAAAATTAGAAGTAGTCTAATCATGGATGATAAGTGAGAATAATGATGTCTAATAATTTATTTGAATGTTATATAAAGGAAAATTTGTTTTATACACAACTGATTCTACCAAGTACAAACACAATACACATGCACATAAATATGTACATACATGCATACTTATATGCATACATATATTTACACATATATACATACATAGCTACATCTATAAACACATGTAAATACATACATATATCATGTACACTCTCTCCCTTTCACATACATATATATCCAAATATTTGTATATGTGTGGATGTATATTTATGAGTTGTATATGTATATATGTATATATATATTTATACACAGATCCATATTTATAATTACTGCACATGTAAGTTTTCTAGGCATGTCAATCTTTAAATTTTGAGGGAAAGTAAAACTTTTGTAGAAACACAAGGAGACAGAGCAATCCACAGCTGGAATATTCCACTTGGAGTTACCTAAGTTAGGTGCTGGACATCAAAGTGGGTTATTACAGCATACCCTAAAGGCAGTGATGTGGTGCCAAGCTGGGGGCAGGCTGTTTTCCACCCACAGTTGCTATTATGTGGCAAAACCAGGCCTCACCACTCAGTAAATGTTCCAATAACAATAAATGCATGAGTAACTTACAGAAGATGGTGTGTACTTTGCCTTCAGTAATAACTGTGTTCTCAAACTGGAGCTTGCTCAATAATGAGACTCTGGTAAGAAAAAGATGCACTATGGATTCACATCCATTCCCCCACCTGATGTGTTCACACATAGATCAAAGCAACTGGAGCACCAGAGTGAAGATGAAATACCGAGAAGATTTCATCCATGTTCCTGGAAGGCCTCCACGTTGCTCAAGCTATCGCTCCAGATTAAGAAAGAGTGTGCTGCCTTTCCATGCAAACTACAGCCTTGTAGCACAATGTTTGGAATGCTTTGAAGTCCCAATTGTCTCATGGCACCTTGCCACCTAGACATATTTTCATCATAAAACGGTGTAGTAGGCTTCTGGAACCAAGGAATGGGGAATTCTCCAGTAAGGAAGGCTTTTCCTACCTTACGGTGATCTGTGGAAGGCATCTACCGATTGATTCATATTTAAAATGAGGCACATCAAAAAACATCTGTGGTTACTTATTTTTATCTTAATAAATATGCTTAGGAAGATCCATAGTGTTTTCACTCGAGAAGCACGTGTAGATTGATGTGTTTCTGCCTGTAAACACATGTGCTTTTCTGTGTACCTAAATTATATTCTTACTGAATGACAATTAAAACTGGAAACATAATAAAAGAACAAAATTAGCAAAGGAAATCTGTCTTGTCAACTGATTTAAACACTTCCAGAGAATTTACCCTTTAACATGTCATATTTTAACCTAAGCAGGATCTTATATGTTACAATTTCTGTTATGTTCAATATTATTGCCTGACCAGGCAAATGGTTGATTTTAAGCTATTAAATATTTAACCCATACCAGTTCACTTACTGGATATAAAGCATTTAAATCTAGAAAACAATTCAGAGCAATAGAAAGGTTTATTAGCAGCTGCAAGGGTATGCTGTGTGAGTGAGGTTCAAGTAAAACACTTATTTTGTTTTAGTTTCTTTAATTAGTAGGCAGTAATCAATACAGACCTTAGCTAATGCAAACATCAAGTGATGATATCCATTCCACTAACTCAGGCAGCATTTGACTTTAAAAGGTACTGAGATAGCAAGGCAAGGAGAAAACAAACCTATTGTATTTTATAATTGTTCCCTGCATAAAGCATCCACTACTTTAATATATACAGAGGCTCCTCTACCCTAACATCCCAAAAAAGAACTAAAAGAGGGTATTGCTGTGGATGTCCCATTTCAGTGCATGATCCTGGATTGTCCCTTTAATTAATAATAATTGGACAGTTATATTTGAAATGATATGAAGCCCAGTTTAAGAAATGTTTGCTTATGCAAGTCCTTCCAAATGCCAGTGAAGCCATAGTCGTTTTGATACAGTGTTTTGAAATGTCTCTACTTGGCTGTCTACTTGAAAGGCTGCACATCACCTGTGGCCCCATTACAACATCTGGTGGATGACAGGCTAAGCCTTTTGTAAAGTCTTGCAGGCATTTGGAGGGAGCCTTGATCCCTAATAACCACACAGGGTGATCTGTATTGGTGCTCCTCACCTGCTTCTCTTATCTTATTTGCCTTCAGCAAGAACTTTAGCTGAAGTAACTACGTGCAGTAAGGTTCACTCTCCAGTGAGAGGGACCGGAGAACTGGTACTGACTGTTACCATGAGATTGTTCTCTTTGAGCAAACAATAAATCCAATTAGCTTGGAGTAATTTTTTAACTGGAAACAAAATCACATTAAAAATAAAAATGAAAAAATATGTATAAAGGTGCAGAAGATGAATATGATTACAGGTTTTCTGTTGCTGGTGCTACATGGCATTTCTGGATTTCCCCATTTACTTTTACTATCAGAAATGCCATAATTCTAGTCAGCATTCTTTCCCTGCTATGCTCCACCTCAATCTGTGGAACTAACCGGCTGAAATTTACAGGTAAATTAAGAAAACCCCGACTCCGGGGCTTCATATAGATTCTACCACTATGGTTCACGTAATTCTCCTACAAAGCACAGCCTTATTGTGAACATAAATCAACTTGTCCAAAAATGCATGTTACAAATATAGTTGGGTAGTTTCATTGGTATGCATTTGCTAAACTTATGATATAATATTTGTACTGCATTAATCACCTTTGCTGCCTTTATGCAGTCATAACAAGAAAAGAGAAAAAAAAAAACTTTAGTTTCTTTAAATACATGCGTTTATTGCTCATACATAGTTGGGCACATTTTACAATAATATCTAAGGCATGATCTCATAAAGATTCAACATTTTAAATATACTTATTTGCTTTCTAGACACCACCATACATCATACTATGTACAGAGAAGACTGTTACCTGAATATACAAGCAAATCTCATTTTAAGCTCTTTTTTATTGCTTAAAATGTTAAACATTTTAAAAAGTATGATCAGACTTATGGAATAAGCACAGTTTGTTGCTTCATTTTTAATTGAAGCATTTTTAGAAAAAGAAAAAGACAGGGATAGTTTTAATGAAGACAGGCTGTGCTGAGAAAAGAACAGCCAGCCAATCAAAGCCCCATGTAATTGACAAGTGGCTGCCTTGACATGGGAATCACTTAACCATGTAGGTTTCTGGCTCACAAAGTAAATTGTATGAATGCTCAGCATATGCTCATATGCTCTTTAGTAAATCAAGGCATAGAAACATTAAATATGAAATTATTTTAAAATATGTATCACAGTGATGAAGTCTAGAAAATAATATTTTAAGTATTTGCAATAAATACTGAGTGGTGACCACCTATAATGGGAGCTCTGAATAAGTATAGGAAGGGGGAATTAACATTTCAAAGCAAGCCTTAGATTCATGTCTGCACAGTGAATTTGAGGCCAGCCTAGACTGCATAAAGTCTTGTCAAAAAATACCCAATCCAAAATCTATACATACACTTTAATAGAAAAGACTTTCCTAGGTTGTCAGTAATTATTCACCTCCTTTCAATGCCCTTTGCCTTCAGAACGGACATTCTTCCCCTCTTTTCCTTTATACCCTCTCCCCCTCCCCTTTCTACTCTCTCTCTTTTCTTTCTTCCTCCCCCTGCGTTACCTCTCTTCTCCTATATCAGTCCTCCTACCCTCAAAACCCTCTCTCTCCTCCTTTTCACACCCATCCCCAGGGAAAACCACAAGATCCTAGTATTAAAAAAAAACCAGAACAAACAAACAAACAAAAAACAAAAAAACCCTAAGTCATGTGACTATTAGCATTAAGTTATGTTAAAGACAATTGTTAAAATACAAATTAAAACCCTAAATTTTCAGTTAAAAGTCTGCATTTTGTGCTTCCACACAGCTCTAATTCCATGGGTCAAGCAGTATGGATAATGTTGAGACTTTCATTAGCTATACTTACACCTCTTATACTTAAGCACAAATACTTCCCACTTTCTTTTCAGAAGTTTGTTGACTACAATAATTATGAGCCAGACTATCTTAGAAGTAAGCTGTGAATTTATTTGGAAAGTAATGTTAACATTCACCAATTAGCATTTACAATTTTATTGCAGTGATGGTTTTACCAGCTTATAAAATTAATGGAACATGACTCTTATTATTTTCTTTTTATTTTTTTAAATTAAAATATAATTACATTTTTCTCTTCCATTTCCTCCCTAGAATCCCTCTCAAGTCTCACCCTTTGCTGCTTCTAAAATAACTGGTCTCTTTTTCTTTAATTCTCATTATTACACACACACACACACACAGAGAGAGAGAGAGAGAGAGAGAGAGAGAGAGAGAGAGAGAGAGAAACACATACACACACACCACTTTCAGTTCTTAAAATCATCAAAAACCAAATACAAGAAAAATCGGTCAGGAATGGTTGTTTCATGACAGTATTTGAGACTTTGGTTCATGACGATCATAAGTTTGAGGTCAGACTAGACTACTTGAAAAATTCTGGTTTTTATTGGGGGGGACGTAAAGCAATGAATAAAAATATACACACAGATACAAATATGTGTATATGAGTATATAGAGAACTCTATGAATGCTAAAATATTGATAAACCATACTCATATATTGCAATTATTTATAAAATATAATTTTAAAGCTTATGCTACTATGTGAAATGTTTTAAGTAATTAGATATATTACAATATAAAAAACCATTGAGCTTTATTGGCCATCAATGGGAGGAGAGGCCCTTGGGCCTGAGGGTATTAGATGCCCCAGTATAGGGGAATGCCAGGGAGGGAAGTCGGGAGTGAGTGGGTGGGTGGGGGAATACCCTCATAGAGGCAGGGGAAGGGGGATGCAATAGGGCGGTTCCATAGGGGAGACCTGGAAAGGGGAAAACATTTGAAATGCAAATAAAGTATCAAAAATAAAAAAAAAACATTGAAATAAGTTTTGTTAAATATTAAATTCTATATCATCTGTGAACAGTTGGAGAATGTGAAAGGGCTGGTCCAGCTGACCCAACACTGTAGTATCTCCATGGCACAGGGCAACATCAGAATTACCAGGAAGAGTCTCATTGAGGATTCAGTATTGATGATCTGGAAGAACCTTTGAACAAGACCAATGACTCTTTGCAATGAGCATTTGTAACTGTAGATGTTTGAACAGGGGCGTGGGACACCCTATGACACACTATAGCTTCCACAGCTAGATGGCTTCTATGTTTTGTTTTGCTTTGCTTGTATACTTATTTTTGTTTGATTTTTATTTTCTTTATTGGGGAAAGATTGTAAGGGCCTTAATGAGAACACACACACACACACACACACACACACACACACACACACACACACACACAGACGCACACACATTTTTATGTGTATGGGTACTTATGTGCATATTTATCTATCCATGTTCCAATGTTCCAAGTGCATAGCAGGTGGTAACAGAGACCCTAAGAAAGCAAAAGATACCCTGGAACTGGATTATAGATAGGTGGGAGCCACCATATGGGTTCTGGAAATAGAAAGATGGTCCTCGAGAAAAATAACCAGAACTCTTAACTCTTGAGTTATCTCTTCATCCTCAGACCACAGTTTTTAATATACTGTGATAGAACAGAAGGACTAATTGGCTTATGAATGTTTCACACCAGAATTTCATCTTCAATGTTGGTGATGTGTCTTATCTAGAGGACTTTAATAAAATAAATGCCTAACTATCATTGCTGACTAGCATCCAAGCATTTGTTATAGGAGTTCTGCTAGACAACTGAAGTTGCAGAAAAAAGGGTGTGTAATGATGTTGAAGTCTCTCCTTGCAGCCACCCACTCACCAATAAAGGGAAGATTCATACAACTGGTTCATGCTGGTTTCCTGATATTTGATCCTGAAGAACAGATTTATAAACATTTATGTAAGAGGATCTTCTCACTGACCAACCAAAACCTGAGATTTCTCATATTGCTATAAATATGAACCACATAAGAAATAGGAAATACTGTTAATATTGAACACAGCCATCTTAATTTAATTCTACAATCTAAGACAGTACTTTAAAAACAAAAGACGCCTACACTGAATCAGCTTTTCCATTGTTCCATAAAAGCCACAGCTCTATTAAGGGAAAAGAAGTACACAGTACTTATGAGCAACTGAGAACCCCAAGGAAGAAAAAGAGTCATTATCTCAATGTTTAATTAATTTTCAAAAATGTTACTTTGTAGAAAGCTGCTCCAGTGTAATTCTGCAGCATATCTCAAATTGTGACATCATAGCTATTGGAAAATTGGCAATTACAATAAAGTAAAAACAAAATCAAGACTAAAATGTATACCTCGGTAGAAGCATTTCCAGTGCAATCTTCATCAGGTGCCATCAAAGGGAACAATGATAATACTCCTTAGCACTTTCAAAGCCCAGTATTGAAAATGAATATTTTTAGTAACTGATTTATCAATCGCAGGCTTATTATCTTTCTTGGAATCCTGTCTCCCTTAATTGAGACATTTGCATTTGGAAGTCCCTTTGAATCTTTTTATGTTCAGTGATCATTTGCGAATACGATAACAAACGGAGCTATTTGGAATGTGTTCCATCATCCTAATTAGCAGAAGCCAAGACCCTCTCACAGACAATTATGAAGACAGGTGTTCTCTGTGAGTTTTCTTTTCTCTGGTTTGTGGGAAATACACTTAGTGATGTGATCATACTTCTTTTTTTTTTTTTTTCCTCCTTTTTTATTTTTGATACTTTATATACATTTCCAATGTTTCCCCTTTTCTGAGTCTCCTCTTTGTATACCCCCCATCCCCTCCCCAACCCGCCTC